>CM055116.1:8225850-8545882 GCA_029206835.1 Rana muscosa | reverse complement strand
GGTCTCTTTGGGCATTGCCTGCCCAGCAAGTGGAACTCTGCAATGAGTCTGTTGTACCTGACAGGGTCGTAAGCCTAGGCCCGGTGTTGCCAAAGAGCCTTCCGTATCCACTGAGGAGCCTGAGGGATGTCTCATCCTGCTATCGCTGTACTACCAGGAGGACCGAAGACCCGGGTGTCGTGGAATCTGTGTACCGAGACACAGCTACGGAAGAAACGGACACAAACTGGTCCGGTTGGGTGAGAGAGCACCTGCTCAGAGATTAATACAGGATCTCTAGGCCCAGTAACTGTCGTTTGGGGGCTCACGGTTTAACGGTAGCAGTTGCACGCTGGAGGGACTGTGCATTGAATAGCATTAGTGACTTTATCATTGTTCACCAATTTGTCAACCTTATTCTTGTGGATTACAATTTTTTCCAGAAGTGCACCACCGTTTGCTAGCGAAGATTCTTCTCAACAGAACTCTCCCATATTACAGTCAGGCCTGACCTATCAGAGTAGACATTTTTGGGTGCTACCTTGCCCACAAGGGAGAAGAGCTGCAGCGGGGTCTGTTAGTTGTTTTTGTACAGAATTGTATATCTGTTGACTTTCTAAATACTCTTTCATTGCAGGGCTCTGCATGTGTCAATGTATACTGTTTATCTGCCTGACTACTACCTTCAGTAAAGTGACAGGTTTGAGCAGACTAATTGTTTGTGTCATTACTGTGCAGGAGAAATGGTTAGTGTTAGCCATACCATATCACTGGGTGCTTTTATTGCAGGATTGCGTTACCAAGAGTCACAGGTCTCACAATTCTATCATCCCCTACTAACTGTGCCAAGAGAGGGTAGAGCCAATTGCTGGGGGTTGACAGCGGTGTGTTACAGGGCCCGAAAAAATCATATCAGCGGCTCCCTTAGCTGGGGGTATCGCTACACTAGTATAGAAAATTAAAATTAAATAAAAATGTCATAAATATATACCACAGTTCACATAAACCAATAAATATACGCTTATTGGGATATTTTTTTTTACCAAAAACAAGTAGCAGAATACATATTGGCTTATATGAAGAATTTTTTTTTTATTGAATGTGTTTTATAGCAACACTTTTTTTTTTCAAGATTGTTGGTAATTTTTTGTTTATAGCGCAAAAAACAAAAACTGCAAAGGTGATCAAAAAATAGCCTGGTCATGAAGGGGGGTAAGCATTTTGGAGGTCAAGTGGTTAAGGAAAAATACAGAAAAAAAAATTTAATACTGTCAAATAGCTACCATGCCTAATGTTATTTTCACGTATTTTTACTCTACAGACAGTGAACTCTGCAAGAAGTGTCCTGAAAATGAATGGCCCAACAAAGCTAAAACTATTTGTATTGACAAGGTCAATGAGTATTTATCATACGAGGAGGACATTCTAGTTTTATTTTTTTCTATAACTTCAGTCATATTTTCTACAACATCTCTCCTTATACTTGGACTATTTGTTTGGTTTCGGAGCACTCCCATAGTCAGAGCCAATAACCGGAACCTCAGCTTCATTCTGCTCCTCTCCCTCATACTGAGCTTCCTTTCTGTATTCCTGTTCCTTGGCCGTCCTGTGGATATTACCTGTATGCTGCAACAAGTCACCTTTGGAGTTCCCTTCACCATCTCAGCATCTTCTATCCTAGCCAAAATCATCATGGTCTTCATTGCTTTTAAAGCCACCAGACCTGGAAGCTCTTGTAGAAAATGGGTGGGAGTCAAACTTCCCAATACAGTCATGTTGTTCTGCTCATCCATTCAGGTTATGAATTGCATTCTCTGGTTGTCCATCTCTCCACCATTTCAGGAGTATGACATGGTCTCCTATCCTGGGAAGATCATCATTCAGTGTAATGAAGGGTCAGTTATCGGGTTCTACTCTATGTTGGGCTATATGGGGTTTCTGGCAGCTGTGAGTTTTGTTCTGGCTTTCATGGTGAGGACATTACCGGACAGTTTTAATGAGGCCAAGTACATCACCTTCAGCATGCTGGTGTTCTGCAGTGTCTGGATTGCCATGATCCCGGCCTATCTGAGCACCAGAGGGAAATACATGGTGGCTGTGGAGATATTCGCCATACTGACCTCCAGTGCTGGAATATTATTGTGTATGTTTTCTCCAAAACTCTATATTTTACTTTTCAAACCTGAACTGAACACAAGAGGAACAATGCTGGGGAAAAGAATGTTGTAAATGTAACACATTGATTCCCTGTATAATGCTGTAGATCAGATTAAACAAATTAAGTCAGATTGTTACCCTCATCATCACCATCATCATTATGAATTACATTATCATCAGCATTATGATTTTTTTTTTGTTATATTGACTGCCTTCTGTCTGCCTATTGTATATAAGTGGATGGAAGGTGGATGTTACAGGATTGGATGCTATTTTAGAGCTTACATTTTTTCTTGCACTTACATGCCCCCCAGCATGCACAAGCAAAGTACTGTCACTGTCATTGTCTATTGGACAGTGCTGATCACAAAAACATGTTGTGACCAATCAAAGCATCACACAATGTAACCAATACCTGAAGTTAGCAGCTTGCCCCTCCTTTGCCCTCACACACTGATTGGAGAGTGATAGAAAAGAAAGATTCTAGATCAGCAGCCAGTACAAGTGCAATCCAGTACCAGCAGTACCAGAAACAGCTTCAGTCTTCCTTCTATTATCATTCATCCCTCTACAGAACAGATATCATTCACAAGGCCCACGGGCTGAATACGGCTCGCCAGGCCTTGACATGTGATCCTCCAACCCAGTTTTGCAGCCGGAATGTGGAACCTCATTCTAGCTCTCACCCTCCGCTCCTCACTGTCACTTGTAAACACAGAAGCCTTCTATACTGTATTTATTGGCGTATAACACTCACTTTTTTACCCTGAAAATGGAGGGTAAACTGTGCCTGCGTGTTATACGCAGGAGGGCCGTGGAAAGTTTTTTTTCCTGAAACTTCCCTCTTAAAGTTAGGGTGCGTGTTATACGCCTGTGCGTGTTATACGCCGATAAATATGGTATATATATATATATATATATATATATATATATATATATATAAATTTATTTGCTCTCAGTGTATCCTGGAACTAACAGATCCCTTTACACACTCACAGTGGGGCACAGCGGGGACAGATCTCCAGAATCTGAGAGAGAAAATGATCTCCCTGCAGGGTGAGGCAGAGCCCCTACACAGGGAGGTACTAGAGTCAGGACAGGTAGGAGAGAGAGATATGAGGAAGCTTTGGAGAGCGGGTGATGTTGCACACTGTGCATAGTATTCCCCTGAACCCTGCGCTCTGTACATAGTGCACTCCTGAATTCTACACTCTGTACATAGTGTGATCCTGAACTCTGCATTCTCTATGTAACACACTCTTTAACCCTGAACTCTGTACATAACACACCCCAGATACAACTGGCCCTTTAAAGGCAACCATACTGCTGATGCAGTCTGCAATGAAATTGAGTTTGACACCCCTGCTCTACAGTATATGTAGGCGATTGTTTTCTTTCAACCTTTTTGTGAAGGTCAGGTGACTACACATATTTGGCCATTAACCACCTCAGCTCAGGAAGGTTTACCCCCTTCCTGACCAGGCAATTTTTTGGCGATACTGCACTGCTTTGCTTTAGATGATAATTGCTAGGTCGTGCGACGCTGTACCCAAATATAATAGTTTTCTTTTTTTTTCACAAATAGAGCTTTCTTTTGGTGGCATTTTGTCACCTCTGAAGTTTTTATTTTTTGCGATATAAACAAAAAAAACAATAATTTTGAAAAAAAATAATACATTCTGCTATAAAACACATCCAATAAAAAAAATTAAAAAATCAAACTTCTTCATCAATTTAGGCCAATGTGTATTCTGTTACATATTTTTATTAAAAAATCCCAATAAGCGTATATTGATTGGTTTGCTCTAACATTATTGCGTCTACATACAATGGGATAGATTTATGCAATCTTTATTTTTTTTCAATTTTCACTAGTAATGGCGGCGATCAGCAATTTTTAGCAGGACTGCGACATTGCAGCAAACAAATCTGACACTAATTGACACTTTTTGGGGACCAGTGACACCAATACAGTGATCAGGGCTAAAAAAATGCACTGTCACTGTACTAATGACACTGGCAGGGAAGGAGTTAACATCAGGGGCGATCAAAGGGTTAAATGTGTTCCCTGGGAGTGTTTTTTACTGTGTGGGGGATGATTTAACTGTACAAAGACAGAGATCTGTGTCTCTCACAAAATCTATGTCTTACTTACTAGCAGAATGGCAGTCTGCCTCTCTCGTTGCATTGAAGGGCCACCCTGCCGCAGTATCTGTACGTGGGGCAGTCCTTAAGCAGTTACGCATATCTGTTGAATGTAATTTCCTGATGAATTTGCATTTCTGAATATTATTTCTGTAAACATTTCTACCTATATCTCATTGTGCTGCCTAATTCCTTCCTTGTCACTTTCACAAAGTTAAGCCTCGTACACACGGCCGAGATTCTCATTGAAAAAAACATGTCGTTTTTTTCGATGAGATTCTTGGACAAGAAACGTGTCCCGGCCGAGTGTACACACGCTCGATTCAAAGAACCCGCGGTTCTTTGAATGGAGCGTACGAGGTGACATCATTGAATATGACGAGCATGCGCTCGTCACATTCGATGCCGTCGCCGCCATCTTGGTATACCCTACCTATGCCTAGGAAGCTACCGCGCAATGGTCAAATTCATTTTGAACATGCGCAGGCTTCCGGGAGGACAGGTAAGTGTACACACACTCACTTTTCTCGTTGAGAAACATGCCGACGAGAAAATAGAGAGCAGGTTCTCTATTTTCTCGTCGAGATTACTTGTCGGTTTTCTTGACGAGAAACCATACACACGAACGAGTTTCTCGGCAAGACATCTCTGCCAGCAAGTTTCTTGCTGGTTCTTGCCGAGAAACTCGGTCGTGTGTATGAGGCATTAGATTCATAATTTTTCAATGTTTAACAGTATGTCAGGTGGCCCATACCCGCTTAAATCTAGAGAATGGGCTCAGGATGTTCAAATAATCTCTTAGTCATCTCTGTAGGTGCAGACACTGTGGAGTAATTAATCATCAATGTTTTCAGCAGAAGTAGTTTCATTCTGATCCACCTTAATGCTTGACAGCCTGCCAGACTTCTAATCTCTAATGTAAACACAAATCAGGTACACGAAAAGAAGGGAGAGTAGAGTGCTGAGCCCTGATTAATGGCTACATTGCTTCTATTAGGAATTTAAGGATGAATTGCTTCATGATGTTAGGTTATATTGGGACAAAACAGAGCCTCCCACCCCAAAGCACCCCCCATGTTGAGGGCATGTGGTCTGGTATGGTTCAGGAGGTGTGGCACATGCTCATCCCCCTCTTTCCTGACCTGCTGGGCTGCATGCTTGGATAAGAGCCTGGTATGTTTTTTTGGGGGACCCCACGCCATTTTTGTTTTGCCGGCATTTTGTTGTTTACATTTCAGCTGTCAGTGGGGAAGCCCGCTGACAGCTGATGAGTCATTGGTTGTTAAGGACACGGTGGCCGGCTTCCCGACTCGCTGCTTAACAACTAGCTCTTCTTCACACAAAATTCAAATCGGTCGATCATTTTTCAACTGTTCCGAATTGTATTCGTTCAGAAAATTTGGAACTCATTACAAAATGAATAAACAAAATGCAATTTAATGAATTTCAACAAAATGTGTTACTAGATTTAGATCCAACCGAATCTCTGAATAACCAAAAACTTGTCTGAATTTGTATTCGGAGCGCAACAAATTGCACATGTCTAATGAGCACTGCTTGGTTTCCCCCAGACATTACATTTAGAATTGAGGCCAAACACTTCCTTTTTGGTTTCATCAGAGGAGAGAATCTTGGTCCTCACAGTCTAATGCCGCGTACACACGACCGTTTTTAATGTCATAGAAAAAAACAGCATTTTTCTCGACGTGATTCTTCTCAAGCCTGCCTTGCCTACACACTATCATGAAAAAAAATGCTCGAGCAAAGCGCGGTGACGTACGAAATGTACGACGGCACTATAAAGGGGAAGTTCCATTCGGATGGAGCCACCCTTTGGGCTGCTTTTGCTGATCCTTGTGTTAGTAAAGTTTGGTGAGAGACGATTCACGCTTTTCAGCCTTGTGCTCTTCAGTCCGTTACAGCGTGACGAATGTGCTATCTCCATTACGAACGCTAGTTTTACCAGAACGCTCCCATCTCATCACTTGCTTCTGAGCATGTGCATTTTTTTCACGTCGTTAAAGCCTAAACACGGCCGTTTTTTATGGCGAGAAAAACGACAAGGTGAAAAACAACGAGAAAAATTAGAGCATGTTCCAAATTTTTATGCCCATTTTTCACGTCGTGAAAAATGCTCTGGAGCCCACACATGATCGTTTTTAATGACCAAATTAAAAAATGGCAGTTTTCTCGTCATGAAAAACGGTCGTGTGTACGCGGCATGAGAGTTCTTCAGAACCTGTATTTGTTTTACACTGAGGAGAGGCTTCCATCTAGCCAGTAGACATGTGCAATTCATTTAGATACAAATCAAAATTCAGACAAAATAATCATTAATTGGAGATTCGGAAGTATCTGAATTTCCAAATCACAAACGTAACAAATATCAACTAATCTGAAATAAATTATAACAAAAATGAATTATACAAATTTGAAATTAACTTTATTTGAAATAGAAACATATTGCAATAACACTGGTCTACAAAGAGTGGAAACTGAATTAAATTAAAGTAGCAAAATTTTACCAGAATTGGGTCACTAATAAAGGAAAATTAAGTCCTGAGTATTCATTGGCTCCAGTTTCCAAGATACAATTTCAGGTCAAAATTGCATGAAAATAATTCAAAATTATGAGGGGGATGTGCGATTATACACCATGGGGTAAAAGACGCAGTGCGGATGGAATGTTCATATATTATTTTTTGAGATACCTTTTAAAATTTATGAGAACCGTACAAAAATAGCAGTCACTACTATGATTGGTGGGTTCCCTCCACACCATTGGGACTGTCAAAGGCATGGACTTTTTCTTCTTGTTTAGCCAATGACTCAGATAAGTTGCACATGAAATGCAAAAATAAAGAGGGACCCGACTCTTGTCCTGATCCCCATTTTACATCCAAAATATAGGTGGTGTGCCTTTATTACCACTGCTGTCACTTTTGGGATGCAAATGTAAGGTTGCCACCAATGTATCAGAAGTTTTCTGCATTGTTTACACAGTTTGGAGGCACCTTGTCTAGACTTGTGCACTGCCAAAAAATCCATTTGTTTTTGTTTTATTTGTTTTATTTTTGCTTTTGTTTTTCGGGTCATTCGTTATGATCGGAATTCGTAAATTCGTACATTCCTAAATTAGAAAATTCCTAAATTTGAAAATTTTAAATTCGAATATTCGTAAATTCAAAAATTCAAAAATTTAAAGATTCAAAAGTCCAAAAATAAGAAAGAATAACTAACTATCTAACTAACTAACTAACTAACTAATAATAACTAACTATTAAATTATAGGTATTGGAATTTCCTTTCAAATTTGGCTGTTAGTGAACGTAACGATTACGAATTTATCCAAAGTTAAGAATTATCCAAAATAAAGAATGCCGTATCTAAACAAATGGAAAGGAACAAATTAATAATAAATAATAATAAAACGTTTTTAGTATTATTATTGTTATTTATTATTATTATTTTGTTCCGTTCCATTCGTTTACATATGGCATTCGTTGTTTTGGATAATTTGTAACTTCAGATAAATTTGTATTCGTTACATTCACTAACAGCCAAATTTGAAAAGAAATTCCAATACCTATAATTTAATAGTTAGTAATAGTTAAGTTATTATTAGTTAGTTATTAGTTAAGATTTTTTACATTTTCTTTTTTTGGGGATTTGAGAAGCAAGTGTAAGCAAGGCATCTCCCTGTTCTGCCTAATGACAGGATACTGATCTTCTGCTCCCTCTCATCGGGAGCAGGGATGAGCCGAACACCCCCCTGTTCGGTTCGCACCAGAACCTGCGAACAGACAAAATGTTCGTGTAAACTTTAGAACCCTATTAAATACAATGGACTCGAACGTTCAAAATCTAAAGTGTTAATTATAAAGGCTAATATGCAAGTTATTGTCCTAAAAAGTGTTTGGGGACCGGGGTCCTGCCCCAGGGGACATGTATCAATGCAAAAAGAAGTTTTAAAAACGGCCGTTTTTTCGGGAGCAGTGATTTTAATAATGCTTAAAATGAAAAAATAAAAGTGAAATATTCCTTTAAATTTCGTACCTGGGGGGTGTGTATGATATGCATGTAAAGTGGTGCATGTTTCCCGTGCTTAGAACTGTCCCTGCAAAAAATGACATTTTTGAAAGAAAAAAATGCATTTAAAACTCACTCGCGGCTATTAATGAATTGTCGGCTCCCGGCAATACATACAAAAGTCATTGATAAAAAAAAAAAAAAGCGTGGGGGTTCCCCAGAATTCAATTACCAGGCCCTTCAGGTCTGGAATGGATATTAAGGGCCTCATCCCCACAACCCTTGCCCGGTGGTTGTGGGGGTCTGCAGGCGGGGGGCTTATCGGAATCTGGAAGACCCCTTTAACAAAGGGGACCCCCAGATCCCGGCCCCCCCTATGTGAATTGGTAAGGGGTACATTGTACCCCTACCATTTCACGAAGAAAGCGTAAAAAAATGTTTAAAAAAACACACAAACACCTTGAAAAAGTCCTTTATTTAAAAAAAAACAAAAAACAAAAAACATTCCAGCGGACCAGATGCGGAACATGAGAAGGGGCGGGTCTATACATGTATTACACAGTGAAGGAAGTTCCCCATCAGGTCCGCCCCCTCGGTATGTCGGACCCGCCTACGTCATTGGCTTGAGCAGGGAACTTCCTTCACTATGTAAATTTAAATTACACAGTGAAGGAAGTTCCCCGCTCAAGCCAATGACGTAGGCGGGTCTGACATACCGAGGGGGCAGACCTGATGGGGAACTGCTCTCACTTTGGTAATACATGTATAGACCCGCCCCTTCTCATGTTCCGCATCTGGTCCGCTGAGCAGACCTGATGGGGAACTTTAGAAGGGGCGGGTCTATACATTTAAAATACTGAGAGGGAGTTCCCCATCAGGTCCGCTCAGGCTCAACCAATGAAGGACAGCGCTGGACATCGGGATCGCCGCGGGACACTGGATTTCACCGCTGGAATGTTTTTTTGTTTTTTGTTTTTTAAATAAAGGACTTTTTCAAGGTGTTTGTGTGTTTTTTTAAACATTTTTTTACGCTTTCTTTGTGAAATGGTAGGGGTACAATGTACCCCTTACCAATTCACATAGGGGGGGCCGGGATCTGGGGGTCCCCTTTGTTAAAGGGGTCTTCCAGATTCCGATAAGCCCCCCGCCCGCAGACCCCCACAACCACCGGGCAAGGGTTGTGGGGATGAGGCCCTTGTCCCCATCAACATGGGGACATCCTCCCCATGTTGAGGGCATGTGGCTTGGTACGGTTCAGGAGGGAGGGGGGCTGCTCTCTCGTCCCCCCCTTTTCCCCTGCGGCCGGCCAGGTTGCGTGCTCGGATAAGGGGTCTGGTATGGATTTTTAGGGGGACTCCACACCATTTTTTTAAAAAATTTGGGGTGGAGTTCCCCTTAAAATCCATGCCAGATCTGAAGGGCCTGGAATGGATATTTGGGGGAACCCCACGTCAATTTTTTTTTAATTTGCGGCGGGGTTCCCCTTAATATCCATTCCAGACCTGAAGGGCCTGGTAATTGAATTCTGGGGAACCCTGACGCTTTTTTTTTTTTTTTATCAATGACTTTTGTATGTATTGCCGGGAGCCGACAATTCATTAATAGCCGCGAGTCAGTTTTAAATGCATTTTTTTCTTTCAAAAATGACATTTTTTGCAGGGACAGTTCTAAGCATGGGAAACATGCGCCACTTCACATGCATATCATACACACCCCCCCAGGTACGAAATTTAAAGGAATATTTCACTTTTATTTTTTTATTTTAAGCATTATTAAAATCACTGCTCCCGAAAAAACGGCCGTTTTTAAAACTTCTTTTTGCATTGATAAATGTCCCCTGGGGCAGGACCCCGGTCCCCAAACACTTTTTAGGACAATAACTTGCATATAAGCCTTTATAATTAGCACTTTAGATTTCTCCCATAGATTTTTCGAATTTGCCGCGAACACCCCAATTTGTTCACTGTTCGGCGAACGGGCGAACAGGCAATGTTCGAGTCGAACATGAGTTTGAATCGAACTCGAAGCTCATCCCTAATCGGGAGCAGCAATCAGTGTCATGTCACAGTAAGCCCCGCCCCCACACAGTTAGAATAACTCCCTAGGATGCATTTAACTCCTTCCTAGCCTACTAGTGGTTAATCCCTTCCCTGCCAGTCACATTTATACAGTAATCAGTGCATTTTTATAGCACTGATCGCTGTATAAATGTGAATGATCCCAAAATAGCGTCAAAAGTGTCCGATGTGTCCGCCATAATGTCGCAGTCACAATAAAAATCATCCCTCATCGCCGCCATTACTAGTAAAAAAAAATATTAATTAAAATGCCATAAAACTATCCCCTATTTTGTAAACGCCATAACTTTTGTGCAAACCAATCACTAAACGCTTAATGTGAAAAAAAAAAACGTGAAGAATAGGTATCGGCCTAAACTGAGGATTTTTTTAATGTATTTTTTGGGGATATTTATTATAGCAAAAAGTAAAAAATATTATTTTTTTTCAAAATTGTCGCTCTATTTTTGTTCATAGCGCAAAAAAATAAAAATTGCAGAGGTGATCAAATACCACCAAAAGAAATCTCTATTTGTGGGAAAAAATGGACGTCAATTTTGTTTGGGAGCCACGTCGCACGACTGCGCAAATTTCAGTTAAAATGACGCAGTGCCGAATCGCAAAAAGTGGCCCGTCATTTGGCAGCCAAATCCTCCGGGGCTGAAGTGGTTAATTTTGATATCTCCAAATTAACTAATTTGTCGAAATTCATTAAAAATCTGTTTTCTAATTCATCTAATCACAATATGTAAGAATTAGAACATTTTATCTCGAAGGGTGATGATTTCCCAAAATTTGTAGACCAATGTAATAACATCAAGGTTTAAAAGAAAAAATGATGGTGATTCCTTCTTAGGCTGCTTTATAGTATAGAATAGAATAGAATAGAATAGAATAGAATAGAAAATAATAGAGTAAAACAGAATAAAACAAAATATAATATAAAAGAATAGAATAGAATAAAACAGAATAAAACAGAATAAAATATAATAGAATATAAAAGAATATAATAGAACAGAATATAAAAGAATAAATCAGAATAGAATGGAAAATAAAAGAATATAATAGAACATGACAGGAAATGATATAATAGAATACAAATTATATAAAGAACAGAAAAGAATATAAAAGAATAGCATAAAACAGAATAAAATAGAATAGAATAGAATAGAACAGAATAGAAAATAATAAATCAGAATAGAATGGAAAATAAAAGAATATATTAGAACATGATAGGAAAGAATATAATAGAATACAAATTATATAAAGAACAGAAAAGAATATAACATAATAGCATAAAACAGAATATAATAGAAAATAAAAGAATACAAAAGAATAAAATAACAGATTAGAATAGAATAGGATAAATAATAGATTATAATATAATGGAATAAAATTAAAGAATATAACTGTCTTCCAATATTTGAATTTCAAATTTTGAATACAATCAAATTATATAGAAAGAATATAGCCATCTTACGAAAATCTAAATTTGAATAGATTAAAATAGAATGTAGTAGAACAAAATAGAAAGAATATAGCCGTCTTCCCAAATTGGAATTTTGAATAGAATAGAATAAAATAGAAAGAATATAGCCATCTTCCCAAATTAGAATTTCAAATAGAATAGAATAAAATAGAAAGAATATAGCCATTTTCTGAAATTTGTATTTCAAATATAAAATAATAAATAAAAGCTGTCTTCAGAAATTCACGTTTTGAAATAGGATTTTTGAATAGAAAAGTATAGAATTTCACATTTAGAAAATAAGTGACCAGAACAAAATAGAAAGAATATAGCTTTTGTTCAAAATATTAATTTTGAATTTCAAAGTTTGAATTTTGAATTGAATAGAATAGAGAAAAAGAGAAAAAATATAGCCACCTTCCAAAAATCTAATTTATAAACTGGATTTCGAATAGAATCAAAAGAATATAGCCTTCTTCCAAAATTATAATTTCAAATAGAATAGAATACAATAGAACAATATATAGGTGACTTTCACGATTTGAATTTAGAAATTGAAATTTTGAATTTGAAAATAATAGAATTAAAAAATAGAAAAAAAATACATCTGTCTTCCAAAATTAAATTAAATTTTTAAATAGAAAAGAATAGAATAAAATAAAAAAAGAACAAATGTTAGACATGTGCACACTGAAATATTTTGTTTAGGAATTTCGTTTTCGTCCGAAAAATAAATTTATTTAGTTACTCCCGAAATTTGTTTTTATTTATTTTGTTTAGTTAAAAAATGCATTCACCAGAAAATCCGAATTATTTAAGGTTGAATCTGTCATTGAAGGCTTATGGTGTCTGTTGAATGTTCTAAGAAGATTTGTCGAAGCAGCTAAACTGTACAAAGCCGCAATCATACATTTCCGGTCGAATGTTCTGCCTACAAGTTATAGAAGAATTCTAATGGTGTATGACACTAGTAATAATTATATTTATAAATTATTATTACTAGTCAACCAACATTGGAATTCTTCTACAGCCTATGGGCCGAGCATGTGACCGGAGATGTACGATTGCGGCGTCGTACAGTTTAGCTGCTTGTCGAATCTTCTTAGAACTTTCGACAGACACCATAAGCCTTTAATGACAGATTTATCATTTGTATGCTTTTCGCTGCTTCGTTGAATCTTCGTCGTTCATGTGGAATGGTCTACCCCCAACACTGTCTCTATAATGTCGAATCTTTCCTCTCTATGTAGAATAATCTTGGACTAATAGCGTTAGGGTTAGGCACATTCGACCACGGGTTCGATAGACACAGATCGCTATTGTCAGCGTCATGTCGAATCTCCTATCTATATCAAACTGTTGTAGCAACAAAAACTAAAATAAATCATTTTTTTTATGTCGGATATTTCGGATTTTGGATTCTGCACGTTCGTTTTCGTTTGTTAAAACGATAAAGAAAATACCCGAAATTCAGACGAAAATGCATTCGGACGAAAATGAATGCACATGTCTAATAAATGTATCTGTCTTATGAAACTAGAATTTCAAATTTTGAATAGAATAGAACAGAATAAAATAGAAAGCATATAGCCCTCTTCTGAAATGCTAATTTTGAACAATAAAGAATAGAATAGAAAAGAATATCATTTAAAAAAATAAAAAGAATATAACATTCTTCTGAAATCCAAAATTCGAAATTTAAATATCAAATTTTGAATACAATGAAATAGAAAGTACATAGCCACCTTCTGAAATCCATAATTTCAAAAACAATAGAATATAATAAAATCTATAGACAAATTCCAAAAATTGAATTTTAAAATTTGAATTTCAAATTTTGAATAGAATAGAATAGAATAAAATAGAAAGAATATAGCTGTCAATATAAGAGAAAATATCAAAATTAGAATTTTGAAAAAAATGACTAAAATTGAAAGAATATAGCTGTTCTCCAAAAATGAAAAGTTGAATAGATTAAAATAGAATGGAGTTTAATAAAGTATAAAGAATATAGCCGTCTTCACAGATTTGAAATTTGAAAAGGATAGAATAAATAGAAAGAATATAGCCATTTTCCAAAATGTGTATTTCAAATATAATAAAATAAAATATAAATCTGTTTGGAAATTCAAATTTTGAAATATGAATTTTGAATAAAAACAAATAGAATAGAGTAAAAAGAAGGAAAATATCCAACGTCCTAAATTCAAATTTCAAATAAAATAAAATAGAAAAAATACATAGCTAACTTTCAAAATTTGAATTTTGAAGTTCAAACTTTGAATAGAACAGAATAAAGTAGAAAGAATGTAGCCATTTACCAAAATTAGTATTTAAAATAGAATAAAAAAAGAAAAAATATATCTGTCTTTTAATATTCAAATTTAAAATTTCAGAATAAATAAAAAAGAAAGAATATAGCCATCTTTTGAAATGTAATCTTTTGAATATAATAAAACAAAATAAAATAGAAAGAATATAGCTGTCTTCAGAAATTAAACTTTTTGAATTAGAATTTTGAAAGAATACAGCCATCTTTCAAAATTCTAATTTTGAATAAAAAAATAGAATAGAATAGAATAAAAAAGAAAGAATATTGCAACCTTCTGAAATTAAAATTTTGAAATATGAGTTCAAAATTTTGAATACAATAGAATAGAAACTATATTGTCGTCTTTTAAAATCCATCATTTCAAATATAATTGAATATAAAAAATGTAAAGCCCACTTCAAAAATTCAAATTTCAAAATTTTAATCTCAAATTTCAAAATTTGAATTTCAAATTTAAAAATTTGAATTTCAAATTTAAAAATTTGAATTTCAAATTTTGCATAGAATAGAATAAAATAGAATAAAATAAAAATAATATAACTGCCATCCAAAATTATTTTTTTTTAATAAAATAGACTAAAAAAGAAAGCAGATCCATCCTTCAAAATTCTAATTTTGAAATTTTAATTTTAAATTCAAAACATAATAGAATAGAATAGAAAGAATATAGACATCTTCCGAAATTCCAATTTAAAATAGAATAGAATAAAATAGAAAATATATAATATATAGCTGACTTCCAAAATGTAATTTTGAAATTAGGATTTTGAGTTTTAATATAATAGAATAGAATAAAGGAGAAAGAATATAGCTGTTTTCCAAACAAATTCAAATTTCACATAGAATAGAAAATAAAAAAAATATATAGCCAACTTTTGAAAATTGAATTTTGAAATTTAAATTTCAAGTTTAGAATAGAATAGAATAGAATAGAATAGAAAGAATATAGTTGTCGTCTGAAATTCAAACTAGACATGTGCACTGCCGGGAAAAAAAATCATTATTGTTTCATTCATTTTTTGGCTTTTTTCAGAAATCCGGAAAATCTGAAATCCGGACTTCCAAAATTTTGATTTTCCGAATTTCTAATTTTCTGATTTTCGAATTTTCGAATTTCCCAAATTTTTCGGATTTTGGTATTTCAGAATTTTTGGGATTTACGAAATTTTTGAATTTTAGAGATTTCGTATTTCCAATTTTCGAATTTTTGAATTTCTGAGACTTCAATGTTCCGAAATTCGAACTTCAAATTTGAATGTTCAAATATTTTGACGTCCTGAAAATTCGAATTTCCGAAATTACGAGTTTTAAAATTTTTGAATTTCCAAAATTCAGAATTTCCTAATTTTCAAATTTCTAAATATGCGAAAATTAGAATTTCAGAATTTTTAAAATTTCTGAATTTCAAATTTTTGAAGTGCTGAAATTTCGAATTTCCTAATTTCGAATTTTCGAATTTCCAAATTCCTGAAGTTTCGATATTCCAAAATTCGAAATTTCAAATTTTCTAACTTCGAATTTCAGAATTTTTCGGATTTTGGAATTTTGGAAAAATTGGAATTTCAAATTTTACGATTTTCAAATTTCTGAAACCTCGATATTTCAAAGATCAGATTTTTAATTTCCAAAATTTCCTAACTTCGAATTTTCGAATTTTCGAATTTCCAAATTCCCGAAAATTCTAATTTCCAAATTTTAGAATTTTCAAATTTTTTCATTTCCTAAATGTTAAATTTTCGAAAATTCTACATTTCGGAAATTCAAAAATTCGAAATTTTACAATTAGGAAATTTCGGAATTAACCAATTTGTCAAAATTTGTTAAAAAACTAATTTGGAACTAAACAAATTGCACATGTCTAATTCAAATGTTGAAATTCTAATTTTGAATAGAATAGAATGAATATAGTCATTTTTCAAAAGTCAAATTTCAAATCAAATTTAATAGAATAGAATAAAATAGAAACAATATTTAGCCGACTTCTGAAATTAGAATTTCAAATCAGTTTGAAAATAGCGAATATACGAAACAAATTCCAAAAACAAATGATTCTAACATAAGAAATATGAAGAAATTAAATGTGGAATCTAATGAAGGAATCTGAAATAAAACAAAACAAATGTTTGGGTTGTGTAGATCTCTACTAGCCCCTCCCCCATAAAGCCCAGATCGGGGGAGGGGCTGCAGTGATGGAACTTCATCCCATCTCCACACAGGATCTCTGGAGCTCAGTCAGAGTGACCATCGTGGTCACCTCTATTACAAAGGCCCTTCTCCCCAGATTGGTCAGTTTGGGTTCAGGTGACCAGCTCTGGGAAGAGTCCTGGTTGTGTCATTCTTCTTCCATGTGAGAATTATGGAGGTCGCTGGGCTCTCGGCAGAAATGTTTTGTACCCTTCCCCCGATGATCTGTGCCTTGCAATAATCCTGTCTCTGAACTCTGCAGGCACTTCCTGTGATCTCATGGCCTTTGCTCTGATACAGAATACATTGTCAGCTGTGATCCCTTTTATAGAGCGGTGTGCGCCTTTCCAAATCATTCCTTTCCCACAGGTGGACTCCAATCAAGGTGTAGAAACATCTCACCAACCATCCAGAATTGGGAGGAAACTCCTGAGATAAATCTCAAGTGTTGATGTAAAGGGTGTGAAGACTTCTGCCAATGTGAGCTTTCAGTTTTTTCTTTTTCATCCATTAGTAACATTTCTAATATTGTGATGTCACTTTGTCATTATGGGATGCTGAGCGTAGATGAATGAGAAAACAATGAATGGAAGATCTGTAGTATCATCCGGGGGGAAACATAACAACCCTGAGAGAAGTGAAGGGGGGTTTATCAATCATCTGTATGATGAGAAAATCATCCATTCACCAGAAAATTTGTCCCTTTCATCAGCTAAGACACGTTCATCTTATTTGTATTAATACGAAGATTTATTCCCAATATGTGACGTCTTCTAAGTTATAAAAGAAACATCCGACTTCAACATTTTGTGTCTCTATGGACAGTACTGTGCAAACGTTTTAGGCAGGTGTGAAGAAATAATGTAAAGTACAAATGATTTCATATCTACAGATTTACTTCTTTATTTTTATCCATTTATAAAATGCAGAGTGAGCGAGGAGAAGAGAAATCCAAATCTAATCAATATTTGAATATTCTTTGCCTCCAAAACATCATCAGATCTTTTAGGTCCACTAATACACAAACAGTCTATGAAGGGAATCAGTAATCCGGGTCACATACACTGCAGCCGCGGCCCACAGCATGGGATCCGAAATCTTTGTCTGAATTTGCACCTGAATCAGAAACCGAAGACACACAGGACCCTTTTTATATGTGGAGCGCGGCCGCCCCAGAGCTCCATTGAGAGCCGGTCACACTCTCCCGACATGTGAATTGGAGGCGAGGAAACCCACATATGTGTGACCCGGCCTCATAGTCAGCAAGCAATGACTTCACATATTGAGTTTGTTTTCAAATTCAAATCCAATTCAATTCAATTCGAATTTGATTCAATTAAAACTATTTGTTTTTTCAGAAAAAATGTAATTTCCTTACTTACTTATTTCCAATTCAATATTTTGGATTGGTTGAAATTCATTACTACCGTAATTCGAAAATTCAGACACATCCGAATGTCTGAATAACAGAAATTCCCTCCAATTTTAGATTGGGAATGAAATGAAGCGCACATGTCTCATAGTAACCCACCGACAACAGAAGTATCCAGGGAAGCAGATCATACACAACAATTTACACTCCATTATCTTTCTTCTGGGGAATTCAAGAGAAAGAAATTATAAAAAATAACAAAAAATGAAGACAAAAAAGTAACTAAACTGACAAATAAAGGCTTTTAAAGTGTAAATTATGGTCAATTCTGAGGACCAAAGTTTGTGGTTGTCTCAGGTAGAGATGTGCATGATGAAAAAAATTGTTTAATTTCCATTTGTTTGAATTTGTTAATCTAGTTATTTTGTTTTGTTAAATTTGGTTGATTTGTTCAATTCATATTCAGGATTCATATTCGGAATTTGTTTTATGTGTTTTATCAAATCTTCTTTGAATTTACATATTTTTTTTTGTTTTGAAACGTTTGAATCGCTAAATTTCAAATTGGTCAAAACAAAAATGTATGTTTTTTTTTTAATTCTAATGCAGCAGCCAAAATGTTTACATTTAAAAAGTGCATTTTGATTACAATGACTCTTTACATCACTTTTGGATTAACAAAAACATCATTATTTCTAAATGATACTCTAATAACACACACAGCCTTTATTTTACAAATATGTCTACAGTTCAGATTCAAGTTTAGTTTAATGTAAAAAAAATCTGAAATTCAAAAGTTTTTAAATTCTGAAATTCAAAACTTGAAAATTTGAAATTTAGAAATTGGGAAATTCGTTAATTCAAAATTCGTAAATCTGAAAATCCAGAAATTTGGAAATCCAAAAAAAAGAATGAAAATCCAAAAATTCAAAAACCGAAAATGTGAAAGTCTGAAATAATAACTAACTAATAAAAAATTAACAATTACTAACTATTACAATATAGGTATTGAAATGTTCTTTCAAATTTGTCTGTTAGTGAACATAACAAATACAAATTTAACTGAAAGTACGAATTATCCGAAAAAACGAGTGTCGTATCTAAACAAATGGAAAGTAACAAATTAATAATAATAAATAACTATAATTATAAAAATAATATAAATGTATTATTATTATTATTTTTGTTCCGTTCAATTTGTTTAGATATGGCATTCTTTATTTCAGATAATTCGAACTTCAGATAAATTTGTAGTGGTTACGTTCCTTAACAGCTAAATTTGAAAGGAAATTCCAATACCTATAATTTAATAGTCATTATTAGTTTGTTAGTTAGAATTTTGGGATTTTCGTTCTTTTACATTTTTGGATTTTCCATTTGTATTTTGGCATTTTCAAATTTTTGGATTTTCGATTTTCCGAATTTTCACATTTATAACTTTTGAATTTATGAACTTTCGAATTTACAAAATACGAATTTACGAATTTTCAAAGTAAACTTAGTGCATTTATTACGAATTCCAAATTCCGAATTTCCAAATATTCTAATCTCCAAATTTCCGAATATTCTCATTTCCAAATTATCTAATTTCCGAATTCCAATTTTTCAAATTTTCAAATTTACGAATATATGAATTCCAAATTTTCACATTTACGAATTTGAAAATGTAACAAATTTACAATTTTTTCAAATTCCAAATTTTCTAATTTACGAATTTACAAATTCCGAATTTACGAATTCCGAATTTTCAAATTTACAAATTCTGAATTTCATGAATTTTCGAATTTCTGAATTTTCAAATTTCCCAAAAAAAAAAAAAAACTTATGAAATGAAAATGAAAACTAACACATTTTTCAGCAGTGCACATGTCTAGTTTCAGGGACACACAAAATTGTATATCATGACATGTTGGGTATTTACTGAACACAATCTCATATTTTATATTTTATATTTTATTAACAATTGGGTAATATATTTCATCTGTGTGCACTAAATTGTACTTTACTTTATTTTTTCAAATAGGCATTGGATAAACTGTTTCATTATAACCGTGTGACATAAAACTACCAACATTTTATTCTCCGGGGTCTCTGCTTTCAGACAATATAGAATGTTTAGGGGGGTAACTAATCTTCAGTGTGCAAAACTAAACAAATGGTTCTGGCAGTAAAAGTGATAATATTGTAGAAGAAATGGTGCACATTTGTATGATGAATGTTTTATTTCTATATTATGGAGGTGTGATCTGATTGGTCAGGAAATTGTCAGGTGGTGTGCGGTTATGTGATGTCACAGAGTACAGACTTCACAAGGAATCTCATTCTGTACTATTTTATTGAATGAAATCTCTTTTTATGTCCTAATCATTATAGGTGTACCTTGAGTGAATGAATTCTCATAAGATGGAGATGGTGATTTCCAGAATAGGTAATACACGGTCACATGACAAAGGTCACATTGATATGATAACACTTTCCACTGACAAACATGACATGATATTACAAAGTTCAATCCCATTACAACTTTATCAGACAAGGCATGAAATGACATGGAGTTGGGTAAAAGGTTTTCCTAATGACACGTCAGCCTTACATTACATAGACATATTATAATAAGAAAAGATACAATTAATAATTATCTTATCATTTCATAAATTCTTCCTCATTACCTCTATGACATTCAGTAAGGGATTCCATCTACTTTATCAGACCCGCCGATCCCTACAATCCCTCCACTAATCTCTCCCTGTGCACTTTATATCTTCCCTATCACAGATAAATCACATGTCACTATGGCCACTGTGACCTCACCCTATTATAGAGGAGGAGGGGTCATCCAAAACCTTCCTTATTGGCCTTGTAAGTCAGGTGAACTGAGTTCAAAGGTCAGGAAGTGCATTATGATAATAAAGACTTTTGTCTGACAATTCCGGCACTGATTAGGATTGTGCTATTCTGGGATGTCTAATTGTTTCATTCTAATCACATTACAAATAAAATAAATGTGTTTTCCTAAAAAATGATCCACATCTTACAAACTCTGCCGGGGGTGTGTAGAATTATGAGCACAGCTGTAACTCTGCCCTGTACAGTATATACATGTAATATAGAGAGAGCTCTGTCTGTAGAAGATTACATCATAGAGGATTATGGGGGGAACAAGAGGACCATATTAGGGGATATTCTCACCGGATTTCAGGGGTCCAGATAGCCCAGGGGGCAGCAGTGAGTAAGGAAGTGTGAGGTAAGGTCACCCAGTTCTCTTGGAAGCCGGGACTGGGGTCATTTTGTTTTTTATTAACCACTTCAACACCGCAGGCCGTCATATGACGTCCTTGACTTTGGTGATATCTGATTGATGCCTGCAGCTACAGGTATCATTCAGATATCCTTCTTTGCAGCCGGCGATTCTGTGCATGATAAGAATGATCATAGCGGCAGTTCCACCGCTTGATCATTCTTATAGGCGGCGGGAAGGGACTCCCCCCTCCCGCCGCCATCCGGTGCTTCTCCGGGCTCTCCTTTACCATCGGGGGCCCGGAGAAAGAATCGACTGGCGCCGGCTCACAACGATAGAGATTTCCATTGACCATATGATCATCAGTCATCTCCACGTTGTGACGTCACGCCCGTGTACCCGGAAGTAAACAAAGCTGCTGTCAGCATGAGATTGTGATTTTTTTTCCCGATCTCATGCTTTCCAGCCTGGAGGAGAGATGTGGGGTCTTATTGACCCCGCATCTCTCCATAAAGAGGACCTGTCACAATATATTCCTATTATAAGGGATGTTTACATTCCTTTTAATAGGAATAAAAGTGATAAAAAAAGTAAAAGTGTTTAAAAAAAGTGTAAAAAAAAATTCAGAAATTTTTTTAATAGAATTTAATTAAATTTAAAATGCCCCTGTCCCCGGTAGGTCGCGCTCAGAAGCGAACACACATGTAAGTCCCGCCCACATAAGTAAACACTGTTCAAACCACACATGAGAGGTATCGCCACGTGCGTTAGAGTGCCATCAACAATTCTACTACTAGTCCTCTGTAACTCAAAAATAGTAACCTGTAAAAAAATGTAAGCGTCGCCTATGGACATTTTTAAGTACAGAAATTTGGTGCCATTCCATGAGTATGCGGAATTTTAAAGCGTGACATGTTAGGTATCTATTTACTCAGCGTAACATCATATTTCACATTATACAAAAAAATTGGGCTAACTTTACTGTTTTGTTATTTTTTAATTCATGAAACCGTTTTTTTCCCCAAAAAATATTGCACAAATACCGTGCGAGATAAAAAGTTGCAATGACCGCCATTTTATTCCCTAGGGTGTTTGCTAAAAAAACATACATATATAATGTTTGGGGGTTCTGATTAATTTTCTAGCAATAAAATTATGATTTTTACATGAAGGAGAGAAGTGCCAGAATAGGCCCCGTATTGAAGTGGTTAATTTTTTCTCTACTTTATTTTTAAATCTCCTTTGCAGGAATTTTGGATTTGGGGTGACACTTCACTTTAAATAACAACAGTGGAAGATTCCTGGACAATGTATATCAGTACAGATTCTTTGTAACTGGGGGATTTACAGGTAGGAATTGTGGGCAGAACATTGTCACCCCATAATTCAAAGTGTCCAAACAAGGACTTTATATCAGTGTCACCAGATACTATTTTCATGAAAACTTGTGATTAAAATAAAAATAGTCTTTACAAGTAATGCTATCACCGTAACACCTTCCCGTCTGGTCTATTGCAGAATGACAGCTGAGCGGGGGTTTTCCCGTTCTGAGTGGACGACATATGACTTCCTTCAGAATGGTCCAATCATGGTGATACGTGGTGCAGAGTCCCTCGGACACACTGAATCACCAATCTCAGTAAAGAGCCTATGACGTAGACTCTTTATCATGTGATCAGCCGTGTCCAATAACAAATGATTTCAGTGTAAATAGGAAATGGCGGTTATCAGTATTCCTCTCCTCTAACTGACAGCGTGTGAGGAGAGACGATAAGAGGCTTTCCTCACAGGGGCAATCTGCCCCATCACTAATTCCTGTCAGTGCCCCCCAATGATGCCCACCAGTCCCCACCAGTGATGCTCACCAGTGCCTACTAGTGATGCAAATCAGTTCCCATCAGTGTTGCTTTTCAGTGCCCATCAGTGATGTCTGTCAGTACCCATCAGTGCCTTCTCATCACTGCCACCTGTCACTGTCATCCATCAGTGTTGCATATTGGTGTCCATCAGTCATGCCAATCAGTGCCCATCAGTGCCTCCTCATCAGTGCCCATATCACTGCCACCCATCACTGCCACCTGTCAGTGTCATCCATCAGTGTTGCATATCGGTGTCCATCAGTGATGCCTATCAGTGCCCATCAGTGCCTCCTCATCAGTGCCCATATGACTGCCGCCCATCATTGCTACCTATCAGTGCACATCAGTGCTGCATATCAGTGCCCATAAGTGTTGCATATCAGTGCCCATCAGTGCTGAATATCAGTGCCCATTGGTGTGGCATATTAGTGCCTCCTCATCAGTGCCCATCAAAGCCCATAAGTGCCACCTCATCAGCACATCAATGAAGGAGAAAAATTATTTATTGACAAAAAATAAGTAATGTATGTCATCAGTGATATATGTCAGTGCCCATCAGTGCCACCTATCAGTGCCCATCAATGCTGCATATTAGTGCCACCTCATCAGTGCCCATCAGTGTTGCCCATCAGTGCCGCTTATCTATGTCCATCAGTGCTGCCCATCAGTGCCCATCATCTATCAATGCCCATCGGTGTGGCATATTAGTGCCTCCTCATCAGTGCCCATCATTGCCCATAAGTGCCGCCTCATCAGTGCAGCCGATCAGTGCCTGTCAGTGCATCCTTATCAGTGCACATCAGTGAGGGAGAAAAATTACTTATTTACAATTTTTTTAACAGAAACTATAAAAATAGTACCAGTGTCCATCAGTGATACAAATCAGTTCCCATCAGTGTTGCTTTTTAGTGCCCATCAGTGATGTCTGTCGGTGCCTTCTCATCAGTGCCACCTGTCAGTGCCATCCATCAGTGTTGCCCTCCGTTCCACCTATCAGTGTCCATCAGTGATGCCTATCAGTGCCCATCAGTGCCTTCTCATCAGTACCCATATCAGTGCCTCCCATCAGTGCCTTCTCATCAGTGCCCATATCAGTGCTGTCCATCAGTGTTCATCAGTGCTGCCTATCAGTGGCCACCAGTGATGTATGTCATTGCCCATCAGTGCTGCCTATGAGTGACGGATATCAGTGCCCATACAAGCTGCCCATTAGTGCCGTCTATCAATGCCCATCAGTGATGCCCATCAGTGCCACCTATCAGTGCCCATCAATGCTGCATATTAGTGCCTTCTCATCAGTGCCGCCTATCAGTGCCCATCAGTGCCGCCTATCAATGCCCATCAGGGCTGCCCATCAGTGCCCATAAGTGCCACCTATCAATGCCCATCAGTGTGGCATATTAGTGCCTCCTCATCAGTGCCCATCAATGCCCATAAGTGCCTCCTCATCAGTGCAGCCTATCAGTGCCCATCAGTGCAGCCTCATCAGCGCACATCAGTGAAGGAGAAAAATTTGTCATTTACAAAAAAAATTAACAGAAAGGCCTCATACATATGGACATTTTAAAAAACAAGCTGTAAAGCTAGTACTGAAGCCAGAAAAAAACGGTGTTAAAAACGCAATTTTATCCATGTTTTGCATTGGTGTCAATGTGCATTTAGCCACACTAGATTTCAGACACGTTTCTCTGTCTCTATTCAAAATCAATAGTTCTCTATGGGAGCCCATTGATTTGAATAAAAGTTGCACCAGAAGTCAGATCATGATGATCCGTCTTGCGGTGCAACATGTGTTCTGAGAATCTTGAAGGGAAACCCCGCCAAAAGGTCAAAAAAATGTTTGTGTGAGGTCCCCCAAGAAGATTCCAGACCCTTCAGTCTGGTATGGATCTTAAGGGGAACCTCCACGTCCAAAAAAATGGCGTGGGGGTCCCCCCAAGAACCATACCAGACCCTTTTTCGAGCACGCAGCCCGGCAGGTCAGGAAAAGGGGGGAATGAGCGAGCGCCCCCCTAGACCATACCAGGCCACATGCCCTCAACATGGCTGGGTGGGTGCTTTAGGGCAGGGGGCTCTGCTCCTCCCACCCGAAAGCACCTTGTCCCCATGTTGGTGAGGACAAGGGCCTCTTTCCGACAACCCTTGCTGTTGGTTGTCGGGGTCTGCGGGTAGGGGCTTTTCGAAATCTGGAAGCCCCCTTTAACAAGGGGGCCCCCAGATACCGGCCCCCCATCCTAGGTGAAATAAACACACTACACAGGTCTTTCATGTATTTTATTAAGGCATCTTCAGCTCTTCTCCCTCTTCTGGCGACGTCTTCTCCCCTCTCTGATTCTTCTCCTCTCTGCAATGTCTTCTCTCTTCTCTGTCTTCTCGCTCTTTTGCTGGGTCTTCTCCCACTGCTCTTCTTCCGATGTTGACTCAACGCAATCTCCCGATGTAATGCTGGGTCCGCCATGTGCAATGACTTATATTAGCATGGGTCGGGGCCACTGGATGATGTAATTTGGAGGCCACGTCCCTTGTGACGTCACCGCCCGGGTTATAATTAAATTTTCGAAAGTGGCTATATATTTTTTCTTTTCTATTCTATGTGAAATTAGAATTTTGGAAAACAGCTATTTTCTTTCTCTTTTATTCTATTCTATTACATTAAAATTCTAAATTCTAATTTCAAAATGAAATTTCGGAAGTCAGCTATATATGTTTTCTATTTTATTCTATTCTTTTTGAAATCTGTATTTCGGAAGATGTCTATATTTTTCTATTCTATTCTATTATGTTTTAAAATTAAAATTAAAATTTCTGAATTTGAATTTTGAAGGATGGATATATGCTTAAATTTTTAGTCAAAATTAGAATTTTAGAATTTGAAATAAAAAATGTTGGATGGCAGTTATATTCTTTCTATTTATAAAATTTTGTAGTTTGAATTTTGGAATTTGGCTATTTATTTTTTTCTATTCTGTTCTATTTTGTTTGAAATTATGGATTTTAGAAGATGGCTATATCGTTTTTATTCTATTGTATTCAAAATTTGAAACTTAAATTTTAAATTTTAAATTTCAGAAGGTTGCTTTATTCTTTCTTTTTTATTTTATTATATTCAATTATTTTCTATTCAAAATTTTAATTTTGAAAGATGGCTGTATTCATTCAAAATTCAATTTTCATTTTTTTTTCTGAAGACAGCTATATTCTTTCTATTTAACTTTTTTATTATATTCAAAATTTGAAGATTACATTTCAAAATATGGCTATAGTTTTTCTATTTTATTCTATTCCATTCTTTTCTATTCAAAATTCAAATTCTGAAATTTAAAATTTAAATGTTTAAAGACAGATATATATATATATATATATATATATTTTTAGTTTATTCTAGTTGAAATACTAATTTTGGAAACCGGCTACATTTTTTCTACTTTATTCTATTCAAAATTTTGACTCCAAAATTCTAATTTTGAAAGTTAGTTATGTATTTTTTATATTTTATTTTATTTAAAATTTGAGTTTAAGAAGATGGCTATTTAGAATGAATAACACATATATGTGAGCTGTCGGCGCTGCACACCCCGATTGGTTATATGGAATAGAGAATCCCTCAAGGGGGTTTTTAGCAGCGAAAAATAATATATTATACTTGAATAGCATTCGATTTTTGTAAAAATGTGTTAATTATATCAAAAAGTACTTTATAAATACATGAGAGTTGTAAAAAACAATTCTGGCTTGGACATAGAGTACACAACCCATCACCAATAGAAAAAACAACACATGTTACATAAAAGCCATTGTATTAGCGTAGAGTTTCATATGAAGACCCTACGCATTTCAACCTTACTAATTATTGGTCTTCTTCAGGTGAGTTTTTATCTATGCGAAAAAGAGAAATACAGAAATACAGATTATATTTTAGATATCATCCCTCTGTTGCACTGCCCAGAGGAATGGGGTGGGGGATGAGTGAGAGAGCACCTGTGATACATCATGTCAACCTTAGTGTTTGTTTTTTTAAATTCCTAAAAAATTGGTTTTAAATAAAATAACCTATCAAGTTAGGATGGCAGCAGCAGACAAAAGTTTGGCTTGTTGATGTTTATATGATTGTGTCAGTTTAAATGTTTATTGTATAATGTATATAGATAAATTAAATCTAATAAAAAACTAACTTTTTCAATCACATTTTTGGTTTCATTCCATTTATTGTTTTTTATAACATCAATTTTATTATATTAAATAAATCATTAACCTATATTGTAAACCAACTTTATTGGTATTGCATCATAAAATATTTCACTTGGCACCTTTTTTACTAACACAAATCATTATCTTCACGCAATAAATTTCATTACAATGTTTTTTATTTTGTAAATAAATCAGAATGGTCACCGTGGTGTATCTGATCCTAGCGCTCAGGGATAATCAAATATTAATCTGCTCAAATAGCTGCCGTTATAGGTAGAGTGGTAAATCTTTTTTTTTTTTTCTCAATAGATTTTTATTGAAAATTGTTCAGTTTAAACAGAGACATGAAACATACATTAAACATATCTCATAGACTTGTGATTCTATAAACAATTGGTACAGTATTACACATGCAACCAATATCACGTCTGACTTAACGGTCAGTGAACACTCTCAGCTAAATTGAGCATGTTAGAGCAATTTAGTTGAGCTACACATTTATCCGGCACTGTGTTATCACAGAGTATTCGGCGTACATTGAAATAGATTACCATAAAGCTGATTTACCCATGGAAGAAGTTGGTGGGGGTCTCCCCTCTCGGGCACCCCTAAGGGGAGCATAACTGTGTCCTAGCAGAGACCCCCTCCCCCTCCTCCCCCTCAACAGGACCTGCAACCCCGTTTCAGGAATACTGAATAATGGTAAGAAAAGGAAAACAAAACAGGAAAACAAAACAGAACAGATAGGAGTTACAACTCAGACTAACGATCAAAGATCAAAAACCCGTACTATTCCTGGGGAGTCAACCCATCCAATCCACTGCTTCCACATGTGAACAGCCCTTTGTGTGTTCGTATGTCGTAGCGCCAGAGTCGTTTCATGTGTGTAATGTACATGCGTGGTGTGAACCACATCTTTCAACGTGGGAGGGATTGGGTCTTTCCATTTTCTAGTTATGCTGATTCTTGCCGCTAATAGAATATGGGACAGAATGTTCCTAGTTGGGTTAGGGTATCTGTCAATAGATAAGGAAAGTAAGGCCAGAGAGGTTTTTTTTGGTATGTTTGTATGAGTCACGTCTGCAATCAGTTGGAATACTGAGTTCCAAAAGTGTGTTAGCTTGGGGCAGTTCCAAAGTATGTGCAATAGGCTACCTGTCCTTCCGCAATTCCTCCAACATCTGTCTGTTAGAGAGGGGTGGAATTTTGAGATTCTAGCTGGGGTCAAATACCAGCGTTAGGTTATCTTGTATGCTAACTCCCAAAGAGTTGAGCAGCTGGTGGATTTATACGTAGATTTACAAACCCTTTCCCATACATTATCAGAGAAGGTATGTCCCAAGTCTTTTTCCCAATTGATTAATGGTGTAGATTTGACAAATGTAGTTTTGTGTTTGAACAGATTGTAGAATATGGAGATACCCTTGCTGTGTTTCGGGGGTGAGGTTAGAAAAATCCATGCTGTTTGGGGGATTGTACATGTCCAGGAACTAAGTGAGGTAATACAATGCTTGGTGCGAACATATAGAAAAATGTCGGAACTAGGAAGACGGTATTCTTCCTGTAACGAAGGAAACGATTTCATTACTTTTTTGACCATTAGATCGGAGAGATAGTTAATGCCCATCTCCTTCCATCTCATGAATGAAGTTGACTCCATTAAGTGGTGAAGAGTTTCGATGGGGATGCGTATATTGGAATTCACAGGACTGGAAGTTGAAAGTTGTGTGAGTTTGGCCCAGGCTTTGGTTGTAGCCACTAACGTTGGGGAAATGTGACGGGTAAGTTTCGCCCCTAGGGACAGCGCTATTAGCCAAGATAGTAGGTTTTTTCCCGGAATTGACGTAGATTCTATACTCCCCCATAGTGAGGAATTTGGGGTAGGCGAAAAACATATTTTGGATTGGGTTAGAATGGATGATAAGTGATAATCTTGAAGATTGACATAGCCCGTCCCCCCCGCCAATCTGTGTTTAGACAATTGAGTGTGGGCGCATCTAGGTTTCTTTCCTTGCCAAATATATTTTGATAGGATTGATTGTAGTGAATTAAAGTAAGTAGTAGGTATAGGGATAGGAATGGTCCTAAATAGGTAAAGAATTTGGGGGAGGTGGAACATTTTGAACGCCGCAAGGCGTCCCAACCATGAAAATTCAACTGACGCTAACCTGGTGAGGTCCTCCTGGAGCTTGGTACGGAGAGGTAAATAGTTAGATGTGAATAGATATTTTGTCGCTGAGGTGAGTTGTATTCCTAGATAACTTATGCTATTTTCCGCCCATATGTATGGGAATTGAGTTTTGAGTCGTTTACCAACATCCGCACCTACACCCAGATCCAGTATGTTCGATTTAGTTTCATTTACTTTATAATAGGAAATAGTGCTGAACCAGGCGAGCGTCTTTTGAACTTCCAGTAATGATCGTTCTGGGTCAGAGATAATGAGGATTACATCATCCGCAAATAAGCTTATTTTATGTTCCATATCAGCTATAGGGATACCTGTGATTTTAGTATTAGATCTAATGCTCTCTGCAAGTGGTTCCATAATGAGGTTGAATATCAGGGGTGACAGTGGGCAACCTTGTCTAGTCCCATTGGTTATTTGGAAAGGTATCGATAGGGTTTCATCTGAGAACACCCGGGCTGAGGGGTTGGAGTACAGCACCATTATGGAGTCATGAATTTTTCCTGTGAACCCAAATTTATTGAGAACCGCCGATAAATAACCCCAGTGCACCCTATCAAAGGCTTTTTCGGCGTCAAGGGAAAGCAGGACGGATGGGATTTTCTTGGATTCTACATGATGAATAAGATTAATCATTCGTCTAGTGGCATCAGATGCTTGGCGACCTTTGGTAAAACCGGATTGGTCTTGATGAATAAGGGAGGGAAGAATGTTTTCTATTCTATTTGCAAGGAGCTTGGCATAAATCTTCACATCCAAGTTAAGTAGTGATATTGGTCGGAAATTTTTAGGTGAGGTGGGTTCCTTCCCAGGCTTAGGAAGAGTGACTACCCTAGCGCTAAGCATTTCCGCAGGAAAGGATGCGGAAGTGGCGGCTACATTGAAAGTTTGGCAGAGGGAAGGGGCCAAAATAGTTTGGAATAGTTTGTAATATTCCCCAGTGAACCCATCCGGGCCAGGGGATTTTGCAGAAGGAAGGTTGTTTATTACTTGTAATATTTCGTCTATCGAGAAGGGGCTATTTAGAGAAGAGAGTTGTAGTGGGGTCGCAACAGGGAGATAAACTTTTACAAGAAAGGATTGTATACTCTCCGGGGAGGGTTGTGTGATGGAGGGATCATTCTTGAGGTTATAAAGACCCTCGTAATATGTGCTGAAGGCATTTGCGATATCGTGGGGTTTGAGGAGTTTCTCATTAGAGTGAGGGTGATGTAGGAAAGGGATTTTCGTTTTACTCCTATAACCTTTGATTCTGAGGGACATTGCTTTACCCGCTTTATTTCCCGTGGTGTACGATTTGGCTTTAAGCAGTCTATATGTTTTTTCGTGTTTCTCTAGAAGGAGGGATTTCAACTCGTGGCGTAATGTAAATATTTTTGCTTGTAAGAAGGGGGAGGGTGTAAGCTTGTTTTGGGACTCAGCAGTGGACAAGTCTGCTGTCAGTTTGTCCAGTGTTTGGGTCCTGGCTTTCTTTGCTCTGGCTCCCATTTGTAAAAATACACCCCTCATCACAGCCTTATGGGCATTCCACACCACCACCGGATCTGCCACAGTCCCCTGATTGATTGCAAAGTATTCTTCTAGGTGTTGTTTGATAGGTAAGGAGTAGCAGGTGGTACAGAGGAGGTAGTCATTGACTCTCCAGATGTAGGAGTTAGACTGGGGAAAATCCCCTGTTATAGACAAACTAACAGGGGCATGATCCGACCAGGTGGCGGTGTGTATAGTAGACTTAGAAACCCTCTGTAGCAAGACCTTATCAGTAAGAAATAGATCTATTCGGGAGTAGGTGTTGTGAGGCGCCGAAAGGAAGGTAAAGTCCCTCTCGTTCGCAAGACAACACCTCCACACGTCATACAGATCATTGGAAGCAATAAAGCCTTCTAAAGGAGAAGAGCGTCTTTTAACACCTGACGTTGAGTCCATGTCATTGTTTGGGACCATGTTAAAGTCCCCGCCCAGCAGAAGATGACCTTGTTGGAGCTTTCTGGCAATACGTATAGTCTTTTTAAGGAAAGCCATTTGGCCGTAGTTAGGAGCGTACACAGAGACAATGGTATATGGGACATGGTTAATTGTGCATACCAAGATTATAAACCGTCCATCTAGATCTGATTCACAGTGTTTAAGTTGAAAGTTCACCGTGTTTCTGATAGCTATCAGCACTCCTCGCTGTTTTTTGGGGTAAGAGGACGTGAACACATGAGGAAAAAGTCTGTGATGACAATTGGGAGTAGATTTGAGAGCAAAGTGTGTTTCTTGGACGCATAAAATGTCGCATTTATGGGCTATAGCAGTATTCCAAAGGGAGGATCTTTTGGCAGGATGGTTTAACCCTTTCGCATTCAGGGAAAGAACATTGAACCCCATGGTAGGTGTCAGAGTGGAAGGCGAATGTGTGCCCACTTACAGTTCTGGAGAGCGTTGAGTCAGCAGCAGTGTTGACAATCGATGTCGGATGAGAAGTCTTCCTCCGTCGCTTAATAAATTGAGAACAGTGGTTCCAGATGGAAACTATAGGGGTATATAATGGGTTAGATGTGGCAAATTGCGACTAACAGGCAATTGGTCCGTGACCACCGTGCGGAAATTATGTGTATTAACTGGCATAAACAGGAATATGAAACAGAAGCAACAAAAAGAGAACAAATAGTAGGACCAGTAACGGGGAGCTCACTGGAGCAACTGGCCAAATAATGGGGTATAGTTCAGCAAACAGGCGTCTAAACGCAGAACCATTCTGGACGAGACAGTCGCTCATACGTAGCTGTGTGGGCAAACTAATCAGTGGTTGCCTTTGTGGGGTCTATGGCCCACACCAAATGTGAAGGGGTTCGGAACCCCAGAAGACTCTTGGTGAGCAGGAGGAGGGTCCAGTACTATCCCCCAGTCCCGTAGGAGCTTCATGCCTCCCTCTAGGGTGGAGATGGTATGGGGTATGCCGTTATAGGTAACCAAGATAGTGGCAGGGTGGCGCCATTTGTACACAATCTTGTGGTTGTTGAAGGCTTTAGTGATAGATTTAAGTTGTCTGCGCATTTGCAGCGTGTATCGCGACAAGTCAGCATAAAGTTGAATAGCAGAGTAAGGTGCTGGTAGGGGGGATAGTTCTCTTGCTTTCATGAGAATTTGTTCTTTAGCTTGGAAAAAATGGACTCTGAGGAGGACATCTCTTGGTATGTCTGCTTCCAGGTGGCGTGGCTTGGGAAGTCTATGAATACGGTCGATAGTAAGTTCGATCGGGGTCAATTCAGGAAGCATGCTAGAAAACATGGTGCTGGAAAAGTTATGTAATTCTTTGGGTTGAACAGATTCTGGGATACCTCGTATCTTAATATTATTGCGTCTGGAGCGGTCCTCGAGTTCCGCAAGTTTGGACTTAACCCATAGAGATTCATCTCTTTGATCATGGTATGCATCCACCAATTCATTTACTGTGTCAGTGCACTCCTCCATCTTATGTTCAATAAATTGCACCCTATTGTCCATTTGTTTCATTTCTAATGAAAATCTGTTAATCAGTGACGATAGGTTGGTCATGAGAGAGGATTGCAAGGACACAAGCATGTCCTTCATAGTAGTGTCTAGTACTGGTTGCCCTAGGGTTTGAAACTGAGCTATTGAGGATTGTAAGGAAGATATGGCTGCGTCATTGTGTAGGCCTGTACTCACAGTTTCTGAGGCCTGTCCTGTCAGATCTATCCGCATCCTCGATTTTGCTGGGCTCTGGGAGACTGGGGTTGCTGGTGACGGGTCATGAAGGAAGCTTGGGGGTAATCCCTGCTGCATTTCATGCGTACGATCCCCTGGGAGACCAGAGACATTCGATGGATGCCGCGCTGTGCCTCCGGCTGCGCCATCTTGCCGCGTGTGGCGAGGCTGATAAGCACAGGATTGCAGCCGCTTCGGACCTACTGCCTGGCTCCGTTTGTGGGACATCGCGGCAGCGGAGCTCGCTGGGTATGTCAGGAGGCAAAGTGGTGCTACGGATGGTGCTGGAAGGTCCACAAAGGTGCTTTCGTCCGGTCCGGTGTGCGGAGCTCTCAGCTCATGCAGCCATCCACGATCGCGCGCAAGCCACGCCCCCCAGAGTGGTAAATCTAATAGAAATAAAAAATTATGTTACAACTAGTGTAACATTAATAGCGCTTATGTGAAATATAAAATATTGCACCTAGGTTATAAAATATATACCGCAGAATATTAGCAACAAATAAGTATCAACACAACCATATGAAAAATAAAATAAAATAAAAAATAACAGCACAATCCTGCAGGATTTATGGTTTCCTCACAAAATGCCAAGTCCGCCCGCTGTTGAATGTCACCAATATTGAAGTGACAGAGCTTCCCAAATAAATGAGTTCAAACTCCAATTACAACAGAGGGAACTGAAATGTAGATCCAATAGCCGTTAAGTTTTTCATATGATGGATACTCTCTGGTATTACAATCACTGTGGTTCTTCAGTTAAACAGACCATGTTGCAATTCATACTTCCATCATTGTCTAAGCAATTCCACTCCCCTAAGGTAAAGTGCTTACCAGACTCCAGATGGTTAATCGCCTGTCAGCTCCTCTTTAGATCTCAGTGACTGAGCAGACGGATCATCCCCGGTGATATGCTTTATGTTATTATCTATCTTGTAAGCATGTTTGTATACGGGGGGGCATATTTGATGTTTTATTAAAGGATTTTATGCTATGTGAAGCCCAATTTGTCTTACATGCCCGCATTGCTGCACGCACTTACGCTTATTGTCTGAGCTTGGAGATTTCTGGGAGGAAGCTGACTGGAGATCTAAAGAGGAGCTGACAGGCGATTAACCACTCAACAGCGGGTGGACTTGGCATTTTGTGAGGAAACCATAAATCCTGCAGGATCGTGCTGTTATTTTTTATTTTATTTTATTTTTCATATGGTTGTGTTGATACTTATTTGTTGCTAATATTCTGCGGTATATATTTTATAACCTAGGTGCAATATTTTATATTTCACATAAGCGCTGTTAATGTTACACTAGTTGTAACATAATTTTTTAATGTTTTTTATTTGTTTTTTAATTAGATTTAATTTATCTACTGTATATACATTATAATAATTCTTCCTGTGATATATACATTAACTTTACAAATAAATAATGAATAGTTAAATAATATATTTATTTGGGAAAGTTAGTATATACAATAAACATTTAAACTGACACAATCATATACACATCAAAAAGCTATACTTTATGTGTTATTCATTCTATATAATATTGGGTGGTTAAACACCCGCCCCCTCCCTTTCCGTAACACATAAGAGTTGTAAAAAGTACCCCATACCCCAGACGATGCAATCTGTTGTGAAATGTATCGGGAGACTCCACTGTTGCCATTGAAAGCGCTTGTTCATCATATGTAATGTAAGTGTTCCTACCTACAATAATTTTTTTAATATATACAGTATCACACTATGTGCCCTTCCTCTTTCCTTTACATTTCTATTGGTCCCATTGGCAACCATCATTGGGTCACCATTTCTTGAGTATCCAGCCCGTTCATCTGGTATGATCTACTGAGAGGAACATCTTGGCCAGCACCAGCAGAGGATACGGTCTCTTCAGTGACATATGCCAAGCCTAAGTTGACCTCTTAACCGTATGTTTATTGGGGTCCACGACTTCTGGTAAGCCTCTCTCTTATCGGTGGTGGTCATCTTTATTCACTTTATACAGAGTTTGGGATTATCACCATTTGCATTGGAATATTTTGAAGTATTTCATCAGAGACTCTACACATTTATATTTGGTGGTTATTTTCTTTTATCCCATCCAGATTGTGTCACTATTTTAATGGATTATTTCCAATCATTTCATCAGAGATTCTTTATTTACATACTTTACACATGGATTGTTGTTTTTTGATTATGGACTGAACAATCTTTTTTCACTCATTCACTTGGGTGTTATTATCTTATTTACTGTTTTATGTTTTTAGCGCTACCATTTTTATGTTATTTGTTTGCACCTTTTTGTCTATTGGGTTTGTGGCTTCTTACATTTATAGGCAGCGCGGATTTTTTTGTATCCAGTTGTAAAAAGTAGGCTATTGGTCCAGCTATTTTCTTCATCACATTTATATGAACACTTTTTGAAAGGATTTGCATCTGGAAAAACAAGTTAAATGCTGACAAACACTTGATTCATGTTTATTTACTTTGTGTCAAAAAAAGAATATCAATTAGAAGATTACTTGGACCTTTTAGCTTACTACATAAAAACAAATCAATTCTAAAATAATAATAGATAATAGACAATTGTAATGATGTCTGAATGTAATATACATTTGGCGGCTATAATATCTATATGTAGTTACTTTTATTGCACGTTTTTTGTAATTGCTGTTTATTTTTTCTTTGCATTCTGGCTCTCGGTGGTTCCCTGCTTTGGTGCCTCTCCGCCCCCCCTGGGGTGAGTCTTCCTCATCTTCATCCAACTTCCTGGCACGCAAGGTAGACCTTCGGATTGATTGTCTGAGGCTTTCCCAATATTGCTCCCACTGGTGCATTCTTTTTCTGCACCGCTAGATGGAGCCTCTGCGTGCCGGCGGCATCCCAAGATCATCACTGAATCCAGTACAGACGTTGCGCGCGTCCGCAACCTACTGTGCATGCACGTGACGTCAGAGCATCATGCTGTTGCCACAGGGATGATGGCAAAGGCCGGGGCTATGGACCTTCCGGGACGCCGAGGAAATCACACCCCAGCTGCTTGATTGGCAGCATGGACACAGAGGAAATGTCAAGGGAGGGGGTTACTGGGGAGAGAGCAGCTGAATCAAATCATCCAATTTGTAAGTAGTATAAATGACTCAGCCTCCAGTGGATCTGGGAATGATCCCTGGATGTCTGATAACATACAGACATACCTGCAAATATCCTCCACAAGTAAGTGCCAATAACCAGACAAAATGGACCTTTACTTAGGTTTCTACCTGTTCCTTTTTTTGCAATCTAATTCAAACACATTTTTCACTTAACTGTTTCACAGACACAGAAGTCTGAAAATGTCTTGAACTTCACTTTTTGAATTTTGTACATTGCCCATTGTAGGCCATATCTATTACCTAAACAGCTTAAGGTAAATCCCCCCCCCTTTTTTTTCTGCACTTTTTCAATCACATTTTTGGTTTCATTCCATTTATTGTTTTTTATCACATCAATTTTATTATATTAAATATGTTATTTAACCTATAATGTAAACCGACTTTATCGGTATTACATCATAAACTATTTTACTTGTCACCTTAGTCACTAACACAAATCATTATCTTCACGCAATAAATTTCATTGCAATGTTTTTATTTGTTTTTTATTTGATTTAATTTATCTATATACCTTATAGTAATTCTTCCTGTGATATATACATTATTTTACAAATAAATAATAAATAATTAAATAATATATTTATATGGGAAGGTTAGTATATACAATAAACATTTAAACTGACACAATCATATAAACATCAACAAACCATACTTTTGTCTACTGCTGGCATCCTAACTTGATTGATTATTTTATTTAACCCCTTGAAACCCGGGCCATGTACAAATGACGGCCTCAATGCGGATCTAGAAATCCGGGAGGCCGTCATTATACGGCCTCGGGTTTCTGGCCACAGAGATCCACGTCCTGTCAGGGAGAGGGACCGATGCTGTGTCCCTTGTACATAGGGACACAGCTCGGTCACCTCCCCCAGTCAGTCCCCTCCCCCACACAGTAGTAATCACTCCTAGGGAATACATTTAACCCCTTCCTTGCCCCCTAGTGTTAACCCCTTCCCTGCCAGTGTCATTTTTACAGTAACCAGTGCATTTTTATAGCACTGGTCGCTGTAAAAATGACAATGGTCCCAAAATGGTGTCAAAAGTGTCCGATGTGTCCGCCATAATGTCGCAGTCACAATAAAAATTGCTGATCGCCGCCATTACTAGTAAAAAAAAAATATTAATAAAAATGCAATAAAACTATGCCCTATTTTGTAGACGCTATAACTTTTGCGCAAACCAATCAAACGCTTATTGCGATTTTTTTACCAAAAATATGTAGAAGAATATGTATCGGACTAAACTGAGGAATTTTTTTTTTTTTTTTAAATTGGGAAATTATTATAGCAAAAAATAAAAAATATTGTGTTTTTTTTCAAAATCGTCGCTCTTTTTTTGTTTATAGCGCAAAAAATAAAAACCGCAGAGATGATCAAATACCACCAAAAGAAAGCTCTATTTGTGGGAAAAAAAGGACGTCAATTTTATTTGGGAGCCACGTCGCACGACCGCGCAATTGTCATTCAAATCGTGACAGCACTGAAAGCTGAAAATTGGCCTGGGCAGGAAGGGGGTTTAAGTGCCCAGTAAGCAAGTGGTTAAAACCAATTCTTTAGGAATTTTCAAAAACAAACACTAAGGTTGTCATGATGTATTGCAGGTGCTCTCTCACCCATCGCCCACCCCATTCCTCTGGGCAGTCCAACAGAGGGTGATTTCTTGTAAGTTCTGTGGAGGCGGGGATTGCCCTGAGGGGCAGGAGGACAGTGCGCGGATGATTTGGGATCATCGAGGCTTGGTGGGATCATGTGAAACTATACCCTAATACAATGGGTTTTATGTAACATGTGTTGTTTTTTTCTATTGGTAATGGGTTGTCTACTCTATGTCCAAGCCAGGATTGTTTTTTACAACTCTCATGTATATATAAAGTACTTTTTGATATAATAAACAAACTTTTACAAAAATTTAATACAATGCAAGTAAAATATATTTTTTTGCTGCTTTTTTGCTGCTAAAAAAACCCTTGAGGGATTCTCTTTTTCAAGAGAAAACGTGAAAGGTGCCCTAAAAAGTGGAGTACCAATGATAGTAACCAACCTGTCATGTGACAAAGTGACATATACTAGTATACAGCAATATAAACATTAATTAAGTGCTTATGGTACAAACATAAATTTAATACTTTTAGAAAATTGATTCAAAAAGTCCATGAAATGAAAACCAGTGTAATGATAATAAATTAATGGTTAAGACTAGTGATGAGCCGAACACCCCCGGGTTCGGTTCGCACCAGAGCCCCTTTGGGTCTTGTATGGATATTAAGGGGAACCCCGCACACAAAATAAAAAAGGCCCTATATACTCTGAACAGCCGTATACAGGCGGTGCATACAAGACAGGGACTGTAGGTTTGTTGTTCTGTAGAATCTGTTTGTAATTTTGAACAGCTGCATTGTTTAAGTGTAGCTCCATGCCAAATTCCTTTTTTTTAGCTTTTTGGAATACATAGGGAACGGTTATCACCCCTGTCACATTTTTTTTTGCTGTCTGTGCCCCTGTTCAGAACATTTCACCTCACTTTGCGTCCCAATGACAACTGTTTTTGAAATGTGGTGTTTGTATTGAAACAAGGATTGGTGATAAAGCATCAGTAGAGAGGAGACACCTTTCTCCCATATTAATTCTTACAGGAGAGAATTTTCCTTCCAAGGGGTAGATTTCCTCTCACTTCCTGTTGTCTTCTTCCGTTTGCAAGTAGTAGTCGTTTGTAAGTTGGATGTTTGAAAGTAGGGACCTGCCGTATATACTCTGCAGAAATTTGCCCCTTAGGTTTTGGTGTTGGCACAACACTGAAAGCACTCACATTTATTCTTGGTGGGTGCTGGAACGTCCTGCTGTCAACTATTATATCAGGAATTGTAATAACATATAATTGTTGATCAGTGGTACTAAAAATTGGGCCTTTGATGGTGGTGCTGGTGCCACAACACTGTAAGGCCTGACAGTTACTCTTGGTGGGCGCAGCAATGGGCCCTGCTGTGAATTATTAGATCAATAATTATAATTGCATGCCCCTGTTGAATAGGGGCTGAAAAATTGGGCCTTTGGTGGTGGTGGTGGTGGTGGTGGTGATGGTGGTGCTGGTGCCACAACACTGTAAGGCCTGACAGTTACTCTTGGTGAGCGCAGCAATGGGCCCTGCTGTGAATTCTTTGTTCAATAATTATAATTGCATGCCCCTGTTGAACAGGGGCTGAAAAATTGGGCCTTTGGTGGTGGTGGTGGTGGTGATGGGGGTGCTGGTGCCACAACACTGTAAGGCCTGACAGTTACTCTTGGTGGGCGCAGCAATGGGCCCTGCTGTGAATTATTAGATCAATAATTATAATTGCATGCCCCTGTTGAATAGGGGCTGAAAAATTGGGCCTTTGGTGGTGGTGGTGGTGGTGGTGGTAGTGATGGTGGTGCTGGTGCCACAACACTGTAAGGCCTGACAGTTACTCTTGGTGGGCGCAGCAATGGGCCCTGCTGTGAATTATTCGATCAATAATTATAATTGCATGCCCCTGTTGAACAGGGGCTGAAAAATTGGGCCTTTGGTGGTGGTGGTGGTGGTGATGTTGGTGCTGGTGCCACAACACTGTAAGGCCTGACAGTTACTCTTGGTGGACGCAGCAATGGGCCCTGCTGTGAATTATTAGATCAATAATTATAATTGCATGCCCCTGTTGAACAGGGGCTGAAAAATTAGGCCTTTGGTGGTGGTGGTGGTGGTAATGGTGGTGCTGGTGCCACAACACTGTAAGGCCTGACAGTTACTCTTGGTGGGCGCAGCAATGGGCCCTGCTGTGAATTATTAGATCAATAATTATAATTGCATGCCCCTGTTGAACAGGGGCTGAAAAATTGGGCCTTAGGCACTGGTGGCACAACACTGCAACCCCTCACAGATACTGTACTTGGAGCACAGCAATGAGGCCTGTTGCAAAGCATTGCATCCAAAATTTTAATTACACGCCCCTGTTAAACAGGGGCTGAAAAATTGGGCCTTAGCCACTGGTGGCGTCACCCATAAACCAAAATGATCTTCCAAGCTATCATCATTAATCGTATCATTGAGGAGGAGGAGGAGGATAGCCAGTCAACATAACAGCACAGGCACTCAGCATCAGCATCAGTCTTGAAGGGATGTGACATTTTAAAATCAATTAGTCTGTTATATCAGCATCAGGTGTGTGGTAGCTGGTGGTGATCCAAGACTGGTTCATCTTGATGAAAGTCAGTCGATCAACCGAGTCGGTGGACAGGCGCACCCTGTGATCCGTGACAAATCCTCCAGCAGCACTGAATGTGCGTTCTGAAAGAACGCTGGATGCAGGACAGGGCAGTAGCTCAATTGCATACTGTGCAAGCTCTGGCCAGTGATCCATCCTCAAGACCCAGTAAGCCAGAGGATTTTCGGTGGGGAAGGTGTCCAAGTCTGACCTTGCCCCTAGGTATTCCTGCACCATGTATATCAGACGCTGGCGATGGTTGCTGGAACCGATCATACTTTGGGGCTGCGGACTAAAGAATTGTCTGAACGCATCGGTCAGACGGCCACCTTCCCCACCGCTCCTTCTTTGACTGCCCGAAGCCTCAGCAACTCATTGTCCAGGACCAGGAGTTTGTAACCTCCCAGTCTCTGGGAACGCGTTGCACAGACCTTTCTGCAAGGCCTCCCGGAGTTGTCTCATCCTCTGCTCCCTCTGCGACGGTAAGATAAGGTCCGCAACCTTACCCTTGTACCGTGGATCAAGGAGAGTGGCCAGCCAGTAATGGTCCCTCTCCTTGATCCGAAGAATACGAGGATCCTTCCGCAGACTTTGCAGGATCAGGGAGGCCATGCAGCGTAGGTTAGCTGAGGCATTCAGTCCGGAGTCCTCTGGGTCACTAAGGACGACATGATCCGCAGCCACCTCCTCCCAGCCACGTACAAGTCCACTGGTTTCTTGGGACTGTAAATCATCCCTAAAAGACTGCTGCTGATGATGCTGAGTGCCAGCCTCCACCTCCATGCTGACACAATCTTCCTCCTCCTCCTCCTCCTCTTCCTGTGCGATGGGTGGGACAGAAGGAACACTGTCTGGGTAAAGGGGGCCTTGAGAGGCAAGGAAGTCCTCCTCTTCCTGCCTCTGTTCTGCCTCAAGTGCCCTGTCCATTATTCCACGCAGCGTGTGCTCCAACAGGTGGACAAGAGGTACAGTGTCACTGATGCATGCACTGTCACTGCTCACCATCCTCGTGGCCTCCTCAAATGGTGCCAGGACAGTGCATGCATCCCTGATCATGCCCCACTGGCGTGGTGAAAAAAACCCGAGCTCCCCTGACCCTGTCCTGGTGCCGTAGTCGCACAGGTACTCATTGATGGCCCTCTGCTGCGTGTGCAGCCGCTGCAGCATGGCCAACATTGAGTTCCACCTGGTGGGCATGTCACATATAAGGCGGTTCTTGGGCAGGTTCAACTCCTTTTGCAGCTCAGCCAGGCGAGCACTGGCATTATAAGATCTGCGGAAATGCACACAGACTTTCCTGGCCTGCCTCAGGACATCCTGTAAGTCCGGGTACCTGCCCAAGAACCGCTGCACCACCAGGTTAAGGACGTGAGCCATACAGGGCACATGGGTCAGTTGTCCCTGTCGGAGGGCGGAGAGGAGGTTGGTGCCATTGTCACAAACCACCATTCCTGGCTTAAGCTGGCGTGGCATCAACCACCTCTCGGCCTGTCCCTGCAGAGCAGACAGGACCTCTGCCCCAGTGTGGCTCCTGTCCCCCAAACAAACCAGCGCAAGCACGGCATGGCATCTTTTTGCCTGCGTACTTGCGTAGCCCCTTGAACGCCTACGGAGCACCGCTGGTTCCAAGGACAAACCACAGGAAGAGGCCATGGAGGAAGAAGAAGAGGAGGGGGTGGAGGAGAGAGGTGTGTCACAACCAGTAGTAGCATTTTGGAGGCGTGGCGGTGGAACAACCTCCAACACTACTGCACCTTGTCCTGCATCCTTCCCAGCTGCCAAAAGAGTGACCCAATGGGCCGTGAAAGAAAGGTAACGTCCCTGTCCATGCCTGCTGGACCATGAGTCAGCGGTAATATGCACCTTACCGCTGACCGCCCTGTCCAGCGAGGCCAAGACATTGCCTTCCACATGCCTGTAGAGAGCCGGAATCGCCTTCCATGCGAAAAAGTGGCGTTTGGGAACCTGCCACTGAGGAACCGCACATTGCACAAACTCACGGAAGGGGGCCGAGTCTACCAACTGAAAAGGCAGCAGTTGAAGCGCTAGCAATTTAGCCAAGCTAGCATTCAACCGCTGGGCATGTGGATGGCTGGGAGTGAACTTCTTTTGACGGTCCAGCAGCTGGGGCAGGGAAATTTGCCTGCTAGAATCGGACGTTGGTGTACTGCTAGCAGAGTGCCCGCAAGTACTTGGCTGTGACACACCTAATTCTACACCTTCATTCCTTTCAGAGCAGGTTTCAGAGAGGACTGAAGGTATACTGGGGTTGGAGATCCCAGCTGATGCGGTGCAAGAAGAGGTCAGCTTTGTTCTTTGGTGTGGGTCTTTAAGGTAGGCTTGCCAACGAATTGCATGGCAGGTCAACATATGTCTGATCAAGCATGTGGTGCCCAAGCGGCTGATGTTTTGGCCACGCGATATACGCTTGAGACATATGTTGCAAACAGCAGCTGTGCGATCTGATGCACTCGCCTCAAAAAAGGCCCACACCAAAGAACTTTTTGAATGACGGGCAGAGGCAGCGCCCTGCACAGGCGGAGCTCTGCGGTGTGATTCCGTCTGCGTGCTGCCCATACGCTGGCCACTCAAGGGCATCCTGCCTCGTTGGAGATGTGCCTCCTCCTCATCCTCCTCCTCCTCCTCTCTCCTATTAGGCACCCACGTGGAGTCAGTGACCTCATCATCCCCTCCCTCCTCATCACTGGAGCCAATCTGGCAGTATGCTGCAGCTGCTGGAGCATGACTGCCAGATTGGTGTCCTTCTTGAGCATCCCCTCTCTCTGCTCTCACGCTACTGCCTTCCTCTAGCTGGGTATCATCATCAGATCCTTCGAAACGCTGGGAATCCTCCTGGAGCATGTACCCAACACTGTGTTCAAACAGTTTGGGGGACTCCTCAGGAGGAGGACATGGTGGGTCTAGGGAAGGATTGACTAATGAAGATAATGATACCAGAGAAGAGGACGCTTTGGCAGCTGCTTTGCCAGTACCCTGAGCCTGGGTGAGAGAGGATGAGGAGGATGAGGTGGGCTTGGTCATCCACTCTACCAAGTCTTCGGCATGATGTGGCTCAACATGTCCAGCTGCCGAAAAGAAGGACAAGCGTGTCCCATGGCCATGTGCTGATGACAATGCACCGCGTCCACGACCAGCACTGTTGCCCCCAGACACAGATCCTGCTTGCCCTCTTTTTTGCCTCCTGACTGTCTGCCTCTCCTTGTTTGCCTTCCAGACATTTTAATGGATGGCCTGCAGGGAGATGGGAAAAAGAGCAATAAGGGCTACCTTCAGGTGTATACTGTGCAGGAGGCTTAGCAACAATGACACTGCCTATCCTTCTCTGTCCCTAAACTCAAGGATTTCAAATATGGTTCAGCAAAATTGGTTTAGAACAGAATAGCACACTGACACTTTCCCTCACTGTCCTACTCTGTCCCTCCCTACAAACAATATTTAGCACAGAATAGCACACTGATAGTTTCCACGAGTGTCCTTCTCTGTCCCTAAACTCAAGGATTTCAAATATGGAACAGCAAAATTGGTTTAGAACAGAATAGCACACTGACACTTTCCCTCACTGTCCTACTCTGTCCCTCCCTACAAACAAGATTTAGCACAGAATAGCACACTGATAGTTTCCACGAGTGTCCTTCTCTGTCCCTAAACTCAAGGATTTCAAATATGGAACAGCAAAATTGGTTTAGAACAGAATAGCACACTGACACTTTTCCTCACTGTACCTCTCTGTCCCTAAACTCAAGGATTTCAAATATGGTTCAGCAAAATTGGTTTAGAACAGAATAGCACAATGTCTGTTTCACTCACTGTACCTCTCTGTCCCTAAACTCAAGGATTGAAAATATGGTTCAGCAAAATTGGTTTAGAACAGAATAGCACACTGACACTTTCCCTCACTGTCCTACTCTGTCCCTCCCTACAAACAAGATTTAGCACAGAATAGCACACTGATAGTTTCCACGAGTGTCCTTCTCTGTCCCTAAACTCAAGGATTTCAAATATGGAACAGCAAAATTGGTTTAGAACAGAATAGCACACTGACACTTTCCCTCACTGTCCTACTCTGTCCCTCCCTACAAACAAGATTTAGCACAGAATAGCACACTGATAGTTTCCACGAGTGTCCTTCTCTGTCCCTAAACTCAAGGATTTCAAATATGGAACAGCAAAATTGGTTTAGAACAGAATAGCACACTGACACTTCCCCTCACTGTACCTCTCTGTCCCTAAACTCAAGGATTTCAAATATGGTTCAGCAAAATTGGTTTATAACAGAATAGCACACTGTCTGTTTCACTCACTGTACCTCTCTGTCCCTAAACTCAAGGATTGAAAATATGGTTCAGCAAAATTGGTTTAGAACAGAATAGCACACTGACACTTTCCCTCACTGTCCTACTCTGTCCCTCCCTACAAACAAGATTTAGCACAGAATAGCACACTGATAGTTTCCACGAGTGTCCTTCTCTGTCCCTAAACTCAAGGATTTCAAATATGGAACAGCAAAATTGGTTTAGAACAGAATAGCACACTGACACTTTCCCTCACTGTCCTACTCTGTCCCTCCCTACAAACAAGATTTAGCACATAATAGCACACTGATAGTTTCCACAAGTGTCCTTCTCTGTCCCTAAACTCAAGGATTTCAAATATGGAACAGCAAAATTGGTTTAGAACAGAATAGCACACTGACACTTTCCCTCACTGTACCTCTCTGTCCCTAAACTCAAGGATTTCAAATATGGTTCAGCAAAATTGGTTTAGAACAGAATAGCACACTGACACTTTCCCTCACTGTCCTACTCTGTCCCTCCCTACAAACAAGATTTAGCACAGAATAGCACACTGATAGTTTCCACGAGTGTCCTTCTATGTCCCTAAACTCAAGGATTGAAAGTATGGAACAGCAAAATTGGTTTAGAACAGAATAGCACACTGACACTTTCCCTCACTGTCCTACTCTGTCCCTCCCTACAAACAAGATTTAGCACAGAATAGCACACTGATAGTTTCCACGAGTGTCCTTCTCTGTCCCTAAACTCAAGGATTTCAAATATGGAACAGCAAAATTGGTTTAGAACAGAATAGCACACTGACACTTTCCCTCACTGTACCTTTCTGTCCCTAAACTCAAGGATTTCAAATAGGGTTCAGCAAAATTGGTTTAGAACAGAATAGCACACTGTCTGTTTCACTCACTGTACCTCTCTGTCCCTAAACTCAGGGATTGAAAATATGGTTCAGCAAAATTGGTTTAGAACAGAATAGCACACTGACACTTTCCCTCACTGTCCTACTCTGTCCCTCCCTGCAAACAAGATTTAGCACAGAATAGCACACTGATAGTTTCCACGAGTGTCCTTCTCTGTCCCTAAACTCAAGGATTTCAAATATGGAACAGCAAAATTGGTTTAGAACAGAATAGCACACTGAAACTTTCCCTCACTGTCCTACTCTGTCCCTCCCTACAAACAAGATTTAGCACAGAATAGCACACTGATAGTTTCCACGAGTGTCCTTCTCTGTCCCTAAACTCAAGGATTTCAAATATGGTTCAGCAAAATTGGTTTTGAACAGAATAGCACTCTGTCTGTTTCACTCACTGTACCTCTCTGTCCCTAAACTCAAGGATTGAAAATATGGTTCAGCAAAATTGGTTTAGAACAGAATAGCACACTGACACTTTCCCTCAATGTCCTACTCTGTCCCTCCCTACAAACAAGATTTAGCACAGAATAGCACACTGATAGTTTCCACGAGTGTCCTTCTCTGTCCCTAAACTCAAGGATTTCAAATATGGAACAGCAAAATTGGTTTAGAACAGAATAGCACACTGACACTTTCCCTCACTGTCCTACTCTGTCCCTCCCTACAAACAAGATTTAGCACAGAATAGCACACTGATAGTTTCCACGAGTGTCCTTCTCTGTCCCTAAACTCAAGGATTTCAAATATGGAACAGCAAAATTGGTTTAGAACAGAATAGCACACTGACACTTTCCCTCACTGTACCTCTCTGTCCCTAAACTCAAGGATTTCAAATATGGTTCAGCAAAATTGGTTTAGAACAGAATAGCACACTGTCTGTTTCACTCACTGTACCTCTCTGTCCCTAAACTCAAGGATTGAAAATATGGTTCAGCAAGATTGGTTTAGAACAGAATAGCCCACTGACACTTTCCCTCACTGTCCTACTCTGTCCCTCCCTACAAACAAGATTTAGCACAGAATAGCACACTGATAGTTTCCACGAGTGTCCTTCTCTGTCCCTAAACTCAAGGATTTCAAATATGGAACAGCAAAATTGGTTTAGAACAGAATAGCACACTGACACTTTCCCTCACTGTCCTACTCTGTCCCTCCCTACAAACAAGATTTAGCACAGAATAGCACACTGATAGTTTCCACGAGTGTCCTTCTCTGTCCCTAAACTCAAGGATTTCAAATATGGAACAGCAAAATTGGTTTAGAACAGAATAGCACACTGACACTTTCCCTCACTGTACCTCTCTGTCCCTAAACTCAAGGATTTCAAATATGGTTCAGCAAAATTGGTTTAGAACAGAATAGCACACTGACACTTTCCCTCACTGTCCTACTCTGTCCCTCCCTACAAACAAGATTTAGCACAGAATAGCACACTGATAGTTTCCACGAGTGTCCTTCTCTGTCCCTAAACTCAAGGATTGAAAGTATGGAACAGCAAAATTGGTTTAGAACAGAATAGCACACTGACACTTTCCCTCACTGTCCTACTCTGTCCCTCCCTACAAACAAGATTTAGCACAGAATAGCACACTGATAGTTTCCACGAGTGTCCTTCTCTGTCCCTAAACTCAAGGATTGAAAATATGGTTCAGCAAAATTGGTTTAGAACAGAATAGCACACTGACACTTTCCCTCACTGTCCTACTCTGTCCCTCCCTACAAACAAGATTTAGCACAGAATAGCACACTGATAGTTGCCACAAGTGTCCTTCTCTGTCCCTAAACTCAAGGATTGAAAATATGGAACAGCAAAATTGGTTTAGAACAGAATAGCACACTGACACTTTCCCTCACTGTCCTACTCTGTCCCTCCCTACAAACAAGATTTAGCACAGAATAGCACACTGATAGTTTCCACGAGTGTCCTTCTCTGTTCCTAAACTCAAGGATTTCAAATATGTAACAGCAAAATTGGTTTAGAACAGAATAGCACACTGTCAGTTTCACTCACTGTACCTCTCTGTCCCTAAACTCAAGGATTTCAAATATGGTTCAGCAAAATTGGTTTAGAACAGAATAGCACACTGACACTTTCCCTCACTGTCCTACTCTGTCCCTCCCTACAAACAAGATTTAGCACAGAATAGCACACTGATAGTTTCCACAAGTGTCCTTCTCTGTCCCTAAACTCAAGGATTGAAAATATGGAACAGCAAAATTGGTTTAGAACAGAATAGCACACTGACACTTTCCCTCACTGTCCTACTCTGTCCCTCCCTACAAACAAGATTTAGCACAGAATAGCACACTGATAGTTTCCACGAGTGTCCTTCTCTGTCCCTAAACTCAAGGATTGAAAATATGGTTCAGCAAAATTGGTTTAGAACAGAATAGCACACTGACACTTTCCCTCACTGTCCTACTCTGTCCCTCCCTACAAACAAGATTTAGCACAGAATAGCACACTGATAGTTTCCACAAGTGTCCTTCTCTGTCCCTAAACTCAAGGATTGAAAATATGGAACAGCAAAATTGGTTTAGAACAGAATAGCACACTGACACTTTCCCTCACTGTCCTACTCTGTCCCTCCCTACAAACAAGATTTAGCACAGAATAGCACACTGATAGTTTCCACAAGTGTCCTTCTCTGTCCCTAAACTCAAGGATTGAAAATATGAAACAGCAAAATTGGTTTAGAACAGAATAGCACACTGACACTTTCCCTCACTGTCCTACTCTGTCCCTCCCTACAAACAAGATTCAGCACAGAATAGCACACTGATAGTTTCCACGAGTGTCCTTCTCTGTCCCTAAACTCAAGGATTGAAAATATGGTTCAGCAAAATTGGTTTAGAACAGAATAGCACACTGACACTTTCCCTCACTGTCCTACTCTGTCCCTCCCTACAAACAAGATTTAGCACAGAATAGCACACTGATAGTTTCCACAAGTGTCCTTCTCTGTCCCTAAACTCAAGGATTGAAAATATGGAACAGCAAAATTGGTTTAGAACAGAATAGCACACTGACACTTTCCCTCACTGTCCTACTCTGTCCCTCCCTACAAACAAGATTTAGCACAGAATAGCACACTGATAGTTTCCACGAGTGTCCTTCTCTGTCCCTAAACTCAAGGATTTCAAATATGGAACAGCAAAATTGGTTTAGAACAGAATAGCACACTGACACTTTCCCTCACTGTACCTCTCTGTCCCTAAACTCAAGGATTTCAAATATGGTTCAGCAAAATTGGTTTAGAACAGAATAGCACACTGTCTGTTTCACTCACTGTACCTCTCTGTCCCTAAACTCAAGGATTGAAAATATGGTTCAGCAAGATTGGTTTAGAACAGAATAGCACACTGACACTTTCCCTCACTGTCCTACTCTGTCCCTCCCTACAAACAAGATTTAGCACAGAATAGCACACTGATAGTTTCCACGAGTGTCCTTCTCTGTCCCTAAACTCAAGGATTTCAAATATGGAACAGCAAAATTGGTTTAGAACAGAATAGCACACTGACACTTTCCCTCACTGTCCTACTCTGTCCCTCCCTACAAACAAGATTTAGCACAGAATAGCACACTGATAGTTTCCACGAGTGTCCTTCTCTGTCCCTAAACTCAAGGATTTCAAATATGGAACAGCAAAATTGGTTTAGAACAGAATAGCACACTGACACTTTCCCTCACTGTACCTCTCTGTCCCTAAACTCAAGGATTTCAAATATGGTTCAGCAAAATTGGTTTAGAACAGAATAGCACACTGACACTTTCCCTCACTGTCCTACTCTGTCCCTCCCTACAAACAAGATTTAGCACAGAATAGCACACTGATAGTTTCCACGAGTGTCCTTCTCTGTCCCTAAACTCAAGGATTTCAAATATGGTTCAGCAAAATTGGTTTAGAACAGAATAGCACACTGACACTTTCCCTCACTGTCCTACTCTGTCCCTCCCTACAAACAAGATTTAGCACAGAATAGCACACTGATAGTTTCCACAAGTGTCCTTCTCTGTCCCTAAACTCAAGGATTGAAAATATGGAACAGCAAAATTGGTTTAGAACAGAATAGCACACTGACACTTTCCCTCACTGTCCTACTCTGTCCCTTCCTACAAACAAGATTTAGCACAGAATAGCACACTGATAGTTTCCACAAGTGTCCTTCTCTGTCCCTAAACTCAAGGATTGAAAATATGAAACGGCAAAATTGGTTTAGAACAGAATAGCACATTGACACTTTCCCTCACTGTCCTACTCTGTCCCTCCCTACAAACAAGATTTAGCACAGAATAGCACACTGATAGTTTCCACGAGTGTCCTTCTCTGTCCCTAAACTCAAGGATTGAAAATATGGTTCAGCAAAATTGGTTTAGAACAGAATAGCACACTGACACTTTCCCTCACTGTCCTACTCTGTCCCTCCCTACAAACAAGATTTAGCACAGAATAGCACACTGATAGTTTCCACAAGTGTCCTTCTCTGTCCCTAAACTCAAGGATTGAAAATATGGAACAGCAAAATTGGTTTAGAACAGAATAGCACACTGACACTTTCCCTCACTGTCCTACTCTGTCCCTCCCTACAAACAAGATTTAGCACAGAATAGCACACTGATAGTTTCCACGAGTGTCCTTCTCTGCCCCTAAACTCTAGGATTTCAAATATGTAACAGCAAAATTGGTTTAGAACAGAATAGCACACTGTCAGTTTCACTCACTGTACCTCTCTGTCCCTAAACTCAAGGATTTCAAATATGGTTCAGCAAAATTGGTTTAGAACAGAATAGCACACTGACACTTTCCCTCACTGTCCTACTCTGTCCCTCCCTACAAACAAGATTTAGCACAGAATAGCACACTGATAGTTTCCACAAGTGTCCTTCTCTGTCCCTAAACTCAAGGATTGAAAATATGGAACAGCAAAATTGGTTTAGAACAGAATAGCACACTGACACTTTCCCTCACTGTCCTACTCTGTCCCTCCCTACAAACAAGATTTAGCACAGAATAGCACACTGATAGTTTCCACGAGTGTCCTTCTCTGTCCCTAAACTCAAGGATTTCAAATATGGTTCAGCAAGATTGGTTTAGAACAGAATAGCACACTGTCAGTTTCACTCACTGTCCTACTCTGTCCCTACAAACAAGATTTAGCACAGAATAGCACACTGACACTTTCCCTCACTGTACCTCTCTGTCCCTAAACTCAAGGATTGAAAATATGGTTCAGCAAGATTGGTTTAGAACAGAAAAGCACACTGACACTTTCCCTCACTGTACCTCTCTGTCCCTACAAACAAGGATTAGCACAGAATAGCACACTGACACTTTCCCTCACTGTACCTCTCTGTCCGTACAAACAAGGTTTAGCACAGAATAACACACTGACACTCTCTCTACCTATCCTTATTTGTCCCTAAACACAAGGAATCCAGGATTAGTAAAGGAAAAAAATGACACTGTCCCTGCCTATGCTTCTCTTTCCCTGCTCCGGAACACACTACACAAGGCCGCCGCGCTGGCGGCCTTTTATAGTGTGGGGCGTGTACTAAACCCCTCAGCAATAATTGGCCACAGGCATCCTGCCTGTGGCCAATCATTGCTCTCCTCGCTGCCGGCGCTGTGATTGGCCAAGCATGCGGGGTCACAGTGCATGCTTGGCCAATCACAGCGCCTGGATGACACTGCGATGGCGTAGTGCATTGTGGGCCGTTCGCGTCACTCGAATTTGGCGCGAATGGCCCAAATCGTTCGATCTTTGTCGAAAGATCGAACAGCCGATGTTCAAGTCGAACGTATGTTCGACTCGAACACGAAGCTCATCCCTAGTTAAGACCAAAACGATCAAAAGGTGATGGAGATAAAGAGTCCAAATATAAAGATCAGGGAGGCCGTGGAACACCCACTGAGGTAATGTTGAGATGTTGGGAGGATGAGAACCAAAGTGAACACCACAAACACTCGTGCTCCACCACCACCTGAATAATCTGTTTACCAGAGGAAAGTATGTTATAGGCCTGTCAGATATCCAAATCTGCAACACTCTAGTAGGTATGGATAAATCTGGATCCAATTAGAGGTGTGCACGATCAACCAATTCCCAGAGGAACCACCAGGCGTACCCCAAAATGTAAAAACACTCAATAGTGTGATACAGTAAAGCGTGATGTTTATTTAAAAGTAAAATCTCACTTACGGCAAGAACGATAAAAACATGTCCAAATGTGAAAGCCGGCCGGCATGCAGACGCCAGTCCACTAGTGATGACGTCTGCGCTTCAACCTCCCGACGTACGTTTTGTCTCAGAAAGACGTCGTCATTGGGGAATGGGTGACGCACTGTCGCATCGCTATATGAAGCAAACATACAAAACCATGCCTCGATGTAAGTCTCTGGCAGCGGAATCATAATCTACCTAATTTAAATAGAAATTCCTAACTAACAGCACATTTTAGTCAATAAGACTAAGGCCAGAGAACAAAACTAAAAACCGATTGATAAATAAAAATACATTTTAAAAACTTGTATACTATGGATCTGATCCATCAGAACAGAGTACTATGTGGCTTTGCTCTGTCCCTAGTGGGTGAAAAGGGGAAACACACCTCTCAAAATATATAAATGTTAGACTATAAAATTATAGAGGAATCTCCAACGTGATGGAAATAACCACTCTCTCTGATATGTGCAGAGGAGAAATTACACCTCTCACATATTTGGACAGAAAAAAGATCCAAAATTAGATGTTAAAAACTGGGAAGTAAATCGAATGTGATATATGTATAAACTAAGGACTACAGGTATAAATCGAAAAAGAAAAAAAGAGGGAAAAAAAAACAACCAAAATATACAGGTATACCTGAATAATACACATATCCTTCCCTTGTATGAAACAGAGAATAAAACGATCACAACTATAAGTGCATACCTATAAAAATGGGTACCTATAAACAATGAATATGCTGCCATGGAGTCACATAAAGTACACATAAAAAAGACCCATTGGGTCGAATAGGCATATTTCAAGAATTGTCAATGAAGGCATTTAAGTCAACCTCCACATTCAACCCAAAAGGAGTGTAGCATTTTACCTTATGGATTCAGGCCATCTCAAGCCTGGATATGCTAAGTACCATGGAGTCCCCTTTCCATTGTGGAGTGTACCTATCTATACCCCAAAAAAATGTTTTGGCAGGATTTTTGTTGTGGGCTTCTAAATAATGCTGCGACACTGGATGCTTGGGGAAACCAGTGAGTATATTGGTGATATGCTCATTCAACCTTACACGGAGAGGCCGCTTAGTCCTGTCACATATTGCAGTCCGCAAGGGCATTGGAGCAGGTAAACAACCCCCTCCGTGGAGCATGTGATGAATGTAGTGATCTCTACTGAGGTGCTGGATGATGTGAACCTATGGGTGCGCCTGTGAGTACATCCACTCAGTGAGCATACCCTGCACCTCCTACACTGGTAAAAAACTGTCAAATATTCAAAGAAACCCCTCCTGATAGGGGGAGGATCTAGAATATTAGGTGCCACTCTCCCTCTGAGGGATGGAGCACCCTTGTAAATGACCTGTGGTCTCTCGGGCAGTACTGATTTAAGAACCTGGTCATTAGTGAGAATATGCCAATGTTTCTTGATGAGTTTCTTGACACACATATGTTGTACTGAATACGTGGTGATAAAGGGGATAGAGGGTTTCCTATCAGTTCTTGGTGGTCTGTCTTTTAAAAGATCATTCCTATCTAACAGGGCCACCTCATCCAACGTATTCTTAAAGGGGTTGTAAAGGTTCGTTTTTTTATTTTCTAAATAGGTTCCTTTAAACTAGTGCATTGTTGGTTCACTTACCTTTTCCTTAGATTTCCCTTCTAAATATTTTTTTTCTTTGTTTTCTTTGTCTGAATTTCTCACTTCCTGTTTATCCTCAGTAAGCTGTTCAGTAAGCTGTTCTGGATGACTCCACACCACTCGGATGATGGTGTGGAGTTCAGTGAGGAGGAACAGGAAGTGAGAAATTCAGACAAAGAAAACAAACATTTAGAAGGTAAATCAAAGGAAAAGGTAAGTGAAGCAACAATGCACTAGCTTAAAGGAACCTATTTAGAAAATAAAAAACGAACCTTTACAACCCCTTTAAGGGATATGTTGGAATATCCCTTCTCCAGAAAACGTGTGGTCAAGACTTCAACCTGAGTACAAAACTTGCTATGATCCGTTCCGTTTTAACCGTATGTACTGATGGCAACTGCCGACAGGAACATAGGAGTTCCTATCCGTTTCCTTAAAGAAGGTAGATGTCACAAAGGAACCATCCTTAATGCCAATATTAAGGTCTAGGAAATGGATTTCTTTCTGACTTGCCTCAAAATTGAAAAAAATCCCTCAAGTGTTTCCATTGAGTTCTTCCATAAAAAGGTCTAAGTCATTTCGGTTGCCATCCCATAGGAGGAGGACGTTGTCTATATATCTAGGCCCACAACACTACCTGAGGTCGCTGTTGGGCATAGATGGCGTCCTCCTTCCAAAGGGCAATGAACAGGATCGCCAAGCTAGGGGCATACTTAGCCCCCATGGCGACTCCCCTGTCCTGCCTAAAGAACTGATTGTTGAACCAGAAGTAACTGCGTGAAGCTGCAAAGGAAAGCAGCTCCAAGATGTATGCAATCTGTTCATCAAAAAGTTCTCGTCTCAAGAAATATTCAACGGCGAACAGTCCCAGATTGTGCGGAATGACCGTGTATAGGGATGTGACGTCAGCCGTCATCATCCACATACCTGATCTGGGGGTGTGTTCAGCCAGTAGGTTGATGACGTGACGCAAGTCTTTTAGATGTGAAGGCATCTTAGAGAACAACGGCTGTAAGAAAAAGTCAATATACCTACCCACCTGAGACGTGATGGAATCAATGCCACTGATTATAGGACGTCCCGGGGGGCAGGTTGGATGCTTGTGTATCTTTGGTAGGTAATAAATTACCTGCGTACGAGGTGCTGTAGGCACCAAGTACGCCCTTTCTTTTTTATTAAGGATCCCTGAATCGAACCCTTTTTGTACCAAATTCTCCAATTCCTTCTTATATAAAGCCTTATGGTCTGAGGACAGGGGAGGATAGGTGTCCTGATCACTTAGAATCCTATACATCTCTGCCAGATAATCTTTTTTATCCAGAACGATGATCCCCCCAACTTTATCAGCTGGTCTGATGACCAACCCCTTGTTCTCACATAGGGAGTCAAGACCAGCTACTAAGGCCTTATCATTATGGATCCTCTTCATAGGCAACAAATCTAAATCCCTTAGCACCACATCTTTGAAAACTTTCAGAGGCGGGGCCAAGGCTTCTGGCGGATTAAATAATGATGCGTTGGAAAGCCCTGTGATGTGCTACTAGAGGTCAGGACGGGATTATAAACAAAAAGCCATTTTATATTCAACCTTCGTATGAATTTATGGACATCCATATAGGTTTGAAATTTATTCAGCCTACGAGGGGGGCATATTTCAGACGTTTGTCCAATACCAGTTTTTCGGCATCAGTCAAGACCACTGTGCTTAAATTGAATACACCAGATCCCATCATAATTTTTTCTTTTTAGCTCTATTCCAAGAAGATGGCTATTTTCCTTCTATTTTACTCTATTCTATTTCATTCAAATTTTGAAATTAAAAATTCAAATTTTGGATAAAAAGCTATATTCTTTCTATTTTATTATATTTTATTTGAAATTTTAAATTCCAATTTTCGAAAGATGGCTATATTATTTCTATATTATTTTATTTGTTTCTATTCAAAATTCTTATTTAAAAAAATTAATTTCCAAACATAGATATATATTTTTATATTTTATTTTATTGTAATTGAAATACACATTTTGGAAAATGGCTATATTCTTTCTATTTTATGCAACTTCATTCGATTTTAATCTATTCAACTTTTGATTTTTTAGACAGCTACTTTCCTTCTATTTTAGTCAATTTTTTTCAAAATTCAAATTTTGATATTTAAAATTGGATTTTGGATGACAGCTATATTCTTTCTATTTTTTTTCTATTCTATTCAAAATTTGAAATTCAAACTGCTGGTACTGGATTGCACTTGTACTGGCTGGTGATCTTGAATCCTTCTTTTCTATTACACTCCAATCAGTGTGTTGGTTACATTGTGTGATGCTTTGATCGGTCACAGCATTTTTTTGTGATCAGCGCTGTCCAATGGACAATGCAGTGACAGTATTTTGCTTGTGCATGCTAGGGGGGCATGTAGGAGCAATAAAACATTGAAGCTATAAAATAGCATCCAATCCTGTAACATCCACCTTCCATCCACTTATGTACAATAGGCAGACAGAAGGCAGTCAATGTACCCAAAAATCATAATGTTGATGATAATGTCATTCATAATGATGATGACGATGGTAACAATCTGACTGAATTTGTTTAATCTGATCTACAGCATTATACATTGAATCAATGTGTTACATTTGCACCATTCTTTTCCCCAGCATTGTCCCTCTTGTGTTCAGTTCAGGTTTGAAAAGTAAAATGTAGAGTTTTGGAGAAAACATACACAATAATATTCCAGCACTTGAGGTCAGTATGGCGAATATCTCCACAGCCACCATGTATTTCCCTCTGGTGCTCAGATAGGCCGGGATCATGGCAATCCAGACACTGCAGAACACCAGCATGCTGAAGGTGATGTACTTGGCCTCATTAAAACTGTCCGGTAATGTCCTCACCATGAAAGCCAGAACAAAACTCACAGCTGCCAGAAACCCCATATAACCCAACATAGAGTAGAACCCGATAACTGACCCTTCATTACACTGAATGACGATCTTCCCAGGATAGGAGTCCATGTCATACTCCTGAAATGGTGGAGAGATGGACAACCAGAGAATGCAATTCATAACCTGAATGGATGAGCAGAATAACATGACTGTATTGGGAAGTTTGACTCCCACCCATTTTCTACAAGAGCTTCCAGGTCTGGTGGCTTTAAAAGCAATGAAGACCATGATGGTTTTGGCTAGGATAGAAGATGCTGAGATGGTGAAGGGAACTCCAAAGGTGACTTGTTGCAGCATACAGGTAATATCCACAGGGCGGCCAAGGAACAGGAATACAGAAAGGAAGCTCAGTATGAGGGAGAGGAGCAGAATGAAGCTGAGGTTCCGGTTATTGGCTCTGACTATGGGAGTGCTCCGAAACCAAACAAATAGTCCAAGTATAAGGAGAGATGTTGTAGCAAATATGACTGAAGTTATAGAAAAAAATAAAACTAGAATGTCCTCCTCGTATGATAAATACTCATTGACCTTGTCAATACAAATAGTTTTAGCTTTGTTAGGCCATTCATTTTCAGGACACTTCTTGCAGCTTTTTCTGTCTGTAGAGTAAAAATAAGTAAAAATAACATTAGACATGGTGGCTATTTGACAGTATTAAATATTTTCTCTGTATTTTGCCTTAACCACTTGATCTCCAGAGGATTTACCCCCCTTCATGACCAGACCATTTTTTGATCACCTCTGCGTTTTGTGTGCTTTAAAGGGGTTGTAAAGGTAAAAGTTTTTTCACCTTAATGCATTCTATGCATTAAGGTGAAAAAACATCTGTGGATTAGAGGCCCCCCGAACCCCCCGTTTACTTACCTGACCCCTCAAAAGTTCCGCGCCATGAATGCGCAGGCTTCTCGGCCGTCTTCCCGGCTCATTCATTGGTAAATTGAAAGCAGCGCAGCCATTGGCTTGCGCTGCTGTTAATCACATCCAATGACGCGGCGCGCCTGGGGGTGGGGCCGAGTGATACAGCCAGTGGCTATGGCCGCCGGCTGTATCACGGGAGCGTGCCCGCAAGAACTAACCACCATGAGAGAGAGCTCGCATGAAGGTGGTTAGTTCTTGCGGGGAGGAGTTGATACAGCCACCGAGGGACCCCAGAAGACCAGGTTCGGGGTCACTCTGTGCAAAACGAGCTGCACAGTGGAGGTAAGTATAACATGTTTGTTATTTAAAAAATATTTATATATATCTTTAGTGATCCTTTAAACAAAAAAAGATCAAAAATCTTGAAAAAATAAAATAAAGATGTATTTTCTGCTCTAACATTACACATTCAATAAAAAAAAATCACATTCCTTCATAAATTGTATTCTGCTACATGTTTTTGGTAAAAATATATATCCCAATAAGCGTATATTGATTGGTTTATGTGAACTGTGGTATATAAACTATGGTATATATTTATGCCATTTTTATTTTATTTTATTTTTTTATACTAGTAATGGCAGTGATCAGCGACTTATAGAGGGACTGTGATATTGTGACGGACAATCTGACACTAACTGACACTTTGTGGCAATCAGTGACACTAATACAGTAATCCGTGCTAAAAATATGCACTGTCACTGTACTAATGACACTGGATGGGAAGGGGTTACACATCAGGGGCGATAAAAGGGTTAACTGTGTTTCTAGCCAGTGTTTTTGTGTAATGTATGTGTTGCTTTTACTAGGGTCAGAGGTGGAAGAAAAGTGCAGAAAGGCACCATCAGTAATCATTAATGTCATACAATTTAGGGAGATGTTCAGCCTGCAAAGTGTAAAGTGTGTACAGAATCAATTTAAAGGACTTTAAATGTTTTCATTTTCTAACTCACAATCAGAATTTATACTTATAGAAACATAAAGCTTACCAGATTGGTTTGATATTTCTCCTTCTGAACATGGAGCACAATTATAACAACATGGGTGATATCCTTCTCTTACAGATTTTCTGAACCCTGGAAGACATTCCTCGGAGCATTGACCTCTTGGGACCTGAGATAATATAGAGCTATATAATCTATTCAAGAGCAAAAGTACAGATATAATAGTGTAGGTAAGCCAAGCTTCTGATGGTTACAATGATGCAGCATGTACAGTATACCTTGGTGGAAACACATGCACCATTCCAGAAGGTGGCCCTTCATTAGTCTGGATACCACAGAATATGCTCTGATCCAGAAGACAGAAATAGACATCTAGGAGTGCTAGCAGAATCCTTTCATTAGAAAGTTTACAGCAACAAAACTATCAGTACAAACATAAACGCTCAAAAAATTTGTATATGTGCTAAATATATAGTTCCCACGCCTTGATTACTAAAAATAGTTCAATTATAAATGTTGTTAAACGCAGCTTCTGTAACAACGAATAGTATGGTGGAAAATCCAACAACACTGTATAGACTTTGTGATATACAGCACTTGCTGGGATGAAGTGACACCGTGCAATCGGTGATATCTACAAGAAACTAAATATATATGAAGTGACAAATTATTAGAGGTTACGTGAAATCACTGTGAAAACAATGTTAAAGGGCAATTGGATAACAAACTTCATGTGGTGGAAACAATAGTGTCAAGATCAAAATACTCAATGTGAACTCAAATCTAATGCCCCGTACACACGATCGGACATTCCGACAAAAAAAAACATGGATTTTTTTTCCGACGGAATGTTGGCTCAAACTTGTGTTGCGTACATACGGTCACACAAATGTTGTCGGAAATTCCAAACGTCAAGAATGCGGTGACGTACAACACGTACGACGAGCCGAGGAAAATGAAGTTCAATAGGCAGTACGGCTCTTCTGCTTGATTCCGAGCATGCATGGATTTTTATGCGTCAGAATTGCATACACAAGATCAGAATTTCCGACAAGAACGTTTGTTGTGGGAAAAATTGAGAACCAGCTCTCACACATTTGTTGTCGGAAATTCCAACAGCAAATGTCCGATGGAGCCTACACACATATCCGCCTAAAAGCTCACATTGAACATTTGTTGTCGGAAATTCCGATCGTGTGCACAAGTCCAAAATGAATACAAATCATGTTCCTGTCTAAGAATTGCGACTGTAATGCCGCGTACACACGGCCATTTTTAATGTCATTGGAAAAAACGACGTTTTTCTCAACGTGATTTTTCGTGTTTCCTCTCAAGCCTGCCTTGCCTACACACTATCGTGAAAAAAAATGCTCGAGCAAAGCGCGGTGACGTACAACACGTACTACGGCACTATAAAGGGGAGGTACTATTCAGATGGCGCCACCCTTTGGGCTGCTTTTGCTGATCCTCGTATTAGTAAAGTTTGGTTTCATGTCTCATACTTGATTCTGAGCATGCGCATTTTTTTTACCCTCGTAAAAGCATACACACTACCGTTTTTCACGACGTTAAAAAGAACGACGTGAAAAAATAGAGCAGGTTCTAATTTTTTTTAGGCCATTTTTCACGTCGTTAAAAATGCTCTGGAGCCTACACACGATCGTTTTTAATGACCAATTTAAAAAATGGCATTTTTCACGCCATGAAAAACAGTCGTGTGTATGCGGCATAAGGCTTGATTGCATGCAACCCTCAGTGATCACAGGCTTTCTGGCACATTTCTTTCCACAGGTAAATAACAGGGTAAACAGGATATGGATCCCGACTCACCAGACAGAGTTGACCCTCTCTATCACATGACAGGAAGCGTCAAATCAGGCTTGTGTGGTCACTGTGACCAAATGACACGTCTACAACCAAGCTTCCCATCCACTCTGTCTGATTGTACTAGGTATCCTAGACCCGGGTCCTCACAGACACCTGCTCTGATCAAATTTTATTATATCTTGCACTACATTGTTTTGGTAAATCTGAAGACAAAAATCTGCAAAAAATCTAATAATGTGTATGGGGCTTAATGGTGTGTATGGGATCTAAGGCTTAACTGCAACACACTGCACAACTGCTCGCTGTGATTACACAGGCGGGATCGGAGCGAACATCTGTGAGAACCCACATCAGAGACATCCAATACATCCGCTCACTGTGACCACACAGGTTGGATCAGAGCAGGTGTCTGTGAGGACCCGAGTCTAGGATACCTAGTACAATTGGATGGAGTGGATGGTAAGCTTGGTTGTAGACGTGTCATTTGGTCACGGTGACCACACAAGCCTGATTTGACTCCTCCTGTCATATGATAGAGAGGGTCAACACTGTCTGGTGAGTCGGGTTCCATATCCCGTTTACCTTGTTTTTTACCTGTGGAAAGAAATGTGCCAGACAGCCTGTGATCACTGAGGGTTGCATGCAATCAAGCCTCACAGTCGTAATTCTTGGACAGGAACACAATTTGTATTAGTTTTGGACTTTTAAATTTGAGTTCATATTGAGAACTTTGATTTTGACACTATTGTTTCCACCACATGAAGTTTGTTATCCAATTGCCCTTTAACATTGGTTTCACAGTGATTTCACATAACCACTAATAACTTGTCCCAAGCATAAACGCTGCTTTCAAAAACCAAAGAGAAAAGCAACTGCACTTCACCACATTTTAGGAGTCACTTATCCAGAAATCCAGGTAGCTCCATGTTTTTTGTTTTTTAACCACTTGCTTACTGGGCACTTAAAACCCCCTCCTGCCCAGACCAATTTTCAGCTTTCAGTGCTGATGCACTTTGAATGACAATTGCGCGGTCATGCAACACTGTACCCAAATTAAGTTTTATAATGTTTTTCCCACAAATAGAGATTTCTTTTGGTGGTATTTGATCACCTCTGCGATTTAAATTTTTTGTTAAAAAAATGTAAAAGACCAATTAAAAAAAAATATATATTTTTTTTTATATTTTGTTATAAAATTTTGCAAACAGGTATTTGTTCTCCTTCATTGATGTACGCTGATGAGGCTGCACTGATGGGCACTGATGGGCTGCACTGATGGGCACTGATGGGCTGCATTGCTTGGCACCGTTAAGGTGGCACTGTTAGGCACTGATAGGTGGCACTGGTGGGCACTGATAGGCGGCACTGGTGGGCACTGAGAGGTGACACTGAGAGGTGGCACTGAAGGGCATTGATAGGTGGCACTGGTGGGCACTGAGACGTGGCACTAATAGGTGGCATTGATAGGTGGCACTGATAGCTGGCAGTGACGGGCACTGATAAGTGGCAGTGATGGGCACTGATGGGTGGCAGTGATGAGCACTGATGGGTGGCAGTGATGGGCACTGATCAGCACTGGTAGGTTATACTGATAGACAGCATTTCTGGGTGGCACTGATTGGCACCACTGGTGGACATTGATAGGTGGCACTTGTGGACATTGATAGGTGCCACTCATGGGCATTGATAGGTGGCACTGGTGGGCACTGTGGGCACTAGCAGGTGGCAATGGCAGGTGGCACTGGCAGGAGGTATGTATTGCACAGGTGAGGCAGATGTGCCTCATTCCTCTTCGGGACTGATGTCCCTTGCACACAAGCCGGTGATCGGCTTTTTTTTCTCCTCACGCTGTCAGCTGATCAGGGGAATTACTACTCTAAACTGTTTTTTTTCTTCTGTTTACAACCTGATGAATTCAGAAGGTCTAAGTAAAATCTGGCCATGGATAATGCTGGTGGTCATACCACTCCAAAGTCTAGAAGATGTTTTGTAGTTCATCCACTTCTTCTGAAAGCCTCTTGAGCCCCTTAGGGAAAAAGAGGCTTGACTGATGAGGGCATGGCCAGGTGCAGGACAAGGTAGCTGAGTGGTCACCAAGGATTGTTTGTTTAGGGGGGATGGGCTGGACCAGAGCTCTGTAAAAGTATTGCCCCAGGGAATTCTAAGTCTTTCAAGAAACGTGGTTGGAAGAGCTGGAACCGCTGACCCTGTCTCTCACCGAGCTCCTGTTGTCCAGGGTCCATGAACTGGCTCTGCAAGGTCAGGCAGACTGGCTATTTGCTCTCATCTTCCCTGAGATGGTTTCCTCTCCTCCCCCTACACCTGTGGACTCTGCTGCGGGGTACACGGCTCCCAGGGCCCAGAGGCGGGCCTGCCCTCCATCCCGTTTGAGTCTCAGTCCTTCCAGGGCCACTTACATGCCTGCCTGCCCTCCCCACTCCCCAGAAGCCACTGCGGAACCAGGTGCCGGCTCTTCCCCTCCTAGGAAGCCCAGAACATCTGCCCATTACCGCCGTGGTTCCACCCGGTGGGCTCCCCCCTGCTAGTGAAAGCCGCAGCCTGGGTCTCCTCCCACTATCCCTGCTCCCTGAGGCCTAGAGCCACGCTTCGGTCCACCCGGTCTCCTCCTGCTGCCTTTTCCCCTGGCTGCCTCCCTGTGCCCGGCTGGTCAGGAGCTGCTGCTCTCCCCGCCCCCATCCCGCGCTCACGGGTGCCCTCCACTGACATACCTGGGCAAACATGGGGGGTGGGGGCTGGGGGGTACCACAGGTCAGACCATCCCACTGGTCACTGTCCTGGAGTCTCTGCTGCATCCCCTCCGGCTGACCGCTCACATCTCCCTGCAGTCAGTTCCGCATCTCTCCCTGCGTCAGCGCTGCTGCCCCCAGTGTCTCCTTCTTTCCCTGTGCCCAACAGGATGGGAGATTTTAATGTGCCAGTGCACTCTGCCCAGCCTGTGATGTCTGTCCTGAATCTCCCTGCACCCGGATGGGTGGGAGATCATTATGCTTCCCATGCTGCCCCCCCAGCGCTTCTATCTCCTGACTGCCCAGGTCTCCCTGTGCCCAGCAGGTTGGGAGACGGCTGCTCTGCACCTTCCACCCGCCCCTTTCAGCTGACTCATGCACACCTGCATCTCCCTGCACCTAGCAGGGTGGAAGATGGTCAATCTGCTCCGACCGTCCTCCCCTCTCCATAGCCTCCCGCATACCCGCACCTCCCTGCGCCTGGCTGGATGGGAGGTTCCTACGGACTGCCTGCCGCCACAGCCCAGCCTCATCTCCCCACGCCCAGCAGGGCAGGAGACTCCTACTCCAGTCTCTGGATGTCGACTGCTCCTGCCACGGGGCCTGGAGTCCACGTTTGCTCATGTTGCTGCTCAGCTGCTGTCCTTGGCCACCCGGGCTCCTGAGGGTCAGTGGTCGGACCCCCGACCCTGGACCTCTCCTTCTGTTATCACCCTCCGGCCTCGGCAGGCGTAACCGTTGCACCAGGCGATGGACGTCTTTGGCCCCTGCCAGCTCCCACCACGGTCGATCCTGCTCCGGACGTTCCGCCTGGACATGCTGCTGGTCACCCTTCATCAGCTTTGCCTCCGCGCATCAATGAGAATGACTGTGATTTCATTTGGGGTAGGTCCAATGACGCTCCCTTAACCTCCCTGGCGGTATGATTCTTTCTGGAATTATGTACCAAAAGCGGTACAATTATTTTGCATGAAAATTTGGTGTTATGTATTATAGGCCTGCGATTCTTAGTAATTACTTACTTAAACCTAAGCAAACCAGAGTCTAGTAGACATCCCGGGTATGATAAATATGAAACACAAAATTATAAATTATAATATAATAAATAACTATGAATAATTATAAAAAATAGTAATCTAATTATAATAAAAATTATTCAATAATGTAATCAAATCAAAAACACTGAAATTTGCTCAGTTGCAGAATTGTCGCTGTCATTAGATTTAGTGTTTGATGACGAATTTCCCCACAAATCGCTATCGCTCAATTCTGCGAGTGATTCTAATTTATTATCGCTGCTTTCTAGTTGGTCTAAAACCACTTTTGACATAAAGGGACACTTTTTAGTTGCTATGGACAATCTCCAGTTTCCAGGCAGAAAGAACGATTTTTATTATATAAAAGTGCATGCAGGACACTGGACAGACCACTAGGGACCAAGGGGTGTGTAATTATTACATACAGTACTGTAATCTGTAAGATTACAGTATACTGTATGTATACTATGTGTTTACCTTTTTGAATTTGGCGCCCAGTTCCGCTCCCTTGCGCCGCTGCGGCTCGCAGGGAACGGAACTAGGAAGTCAGATGGGGACGAAAGTGCCGACACTCGCCGGAGATCTCGCTGGCGATCACAGCAGAGGACATCATCGCTGGATCGCCAGGAGAAGGTAGGGAAACTCCGCTGCGAGCTCTGCAATGTCTACCCCGAGCGTGACTCGGGGTTACCGATCCTAGCATAAAAAAACAACCCCGAGTCACGCTCGGGATTACCGCTAGGGAGGTTAACGGCCCGCCGGACGAAAACGCATTGCTACGGTCATCAAATCGGCCCTGTCCCATATGGGAGTATCGGGTCCAGCCGTTAGTTTGGGTTCCGTCTCCGGCAGCGCTTTGTGAGCGGTTTCGCCTACTGGCACGCACCTGATGGAGGAGGTTAAAAGCAAGATCTGGCGTAGCAAATGTATTTATTTTCTCGCGCTCGTCCCTCCTGACAGGGAGACGATCGACAAATCCTGTCGTGTTGACGTCGCAGTGCAGGGCAACAAATCAAAACAGCTTACTCGGACATTCAGGAACTGGCTGCAAGGGTTCTGCATTTACGCTGGAGTGCTTTGTGAGCGGTTCCTGGAGTTGGCCGCATCTCTCTTTTTCTACTTAGACCTTATTTCGGGTGCCTATAAGGTTTACCGGGGCCAGTGTTGGTTTTACTACGACACCCAGTTTCGACAAAAAATGGCGGCACGTAAGGAGTTTCGTTTTGGTTGCCAAAACTGTAGCCTGTGGTTATTGCTTATGTTCCCCCTCAGGCCTTTGTCCTTTCAGTCCCCGGACGGCACTCCCTCGGGCTGTTCATTGAGAGCTACTGCAAATGGTACACTGTATGCCGTTTTAAGCACAAGTGCTCCAGTTGCGGGGGTGCTCACCCCACCAGCCGGTGCTTCCGGAAGAGAAAACAACCACTTTCCAGGCCAGGAGCCAAGCCTGACCTTTCTAAACCGGAGGATGCCAGTGAACGTCTTAGAGATGCTTCCCTGGCTAGACCGGTACACCCTTCATAGGGAGGCCTTGACATTGAGAGACGACCTGGACCGTGGTTTTTGGATACCCTTCACTCCTTCAGATGTGCCTACCATGGCATGTAATTTGAAATCCTCAGTTGAATTTAAGTCTGTCATGGCCGAGGAGCTTCAGAAGGAGCTGGAGTTGGGGCATATGGCAGACCCATTTGATCTCCCCCTTTCCACAACCTGAGCATGTCCCCCTCGGTGTGGTCCCGAAAAAGGTGGAGGGAAAATTTTGCCTTATCCACCACCTGTCCTACCCTTCTGGCTCCTCGGTCAATGACGGCATTGATAAGGAGGAATCCAGGGTCCAATATGCCTCTTTCGACAAGGCGCTTCACTTGATTAGGGCTGCAGGTCATTCGGCATTGTTGGCAAAGGCGGACATTGAGTCCACCTTCCGCCTCCTCCCGGTCCACCCGGAGTGCTTCCACCACCTGGGCTGCTACTTTCAGGGAAGCTACTTTTTTGACATGTGCCTTCCCATGGGCTGTGCCATCTAGTGTTATTTCTTTGAGCTCTTCAGTAGCTTCCTTGAATGGGTAGTTGCCCAGGAAGCTGGTTTCCGGTCCATATTACATTACTTAGATGACTTCCTCTTCGTAGGCCCAGTGGACCGTGGTCGGTGTCAGCATCTCCTCTCTGTTTTTCAGGACACTTGTGGATGGTTTGCCGTTCCACTGTCAGCTGACAAGACCGAGTGCCCCGTGATGGTTTTAGCCTTTTTGGGCATAGAAATAGACACGGTGGCAATGGTTTTTCGGCTGCCCAGCAACAAGCTGGCCAGGCTTCTCTCCCTGGTCCGCTTGGCAAGAGGGGCCAAAAAACTGCAATTGAAACAACTTCAGTCCTTGCTGGGTCACTTGGTCTTTGCCTCTAGAGTCATCCACATGGGGAGGGCTTTCTTTAGATGCCCAGCATGGGCCATGAAGGGGGTGGCTGCCCCCCACCACTATGTCTGTATCACCAAGCTCATGCGAGATGGCTTGGAGATATGGCTATCCTTTCTCCAGTCCTACAATGACCAGTCTTGTTGGCTGCGGGAAGAAGTACCAAACTCACAGCTGGAGCTATACACTGACGCGGCAGGCTCCTGTGGTTTTGGCACCTTTTTCCAAGGGGAGTGGTCTGCCGAGTGTTGGCCGGCCTCATGGGCCTGCATGGATTTGTTGTGCAACCTCACCCTGCTGGAGCTCTTCCCGATCATTGTCGCCATTGAGCTGTGGGGGCGAATGGTTGCGCAACCATTAAGTAGTTTTCTGGTCCGATAACATGAGCGTGGTGCAGGTGGTTAACCAACAGTCAGCTAGATCCCCTCTGGTCACATCGATACTGCATTTTTTGGTTTTAAAGTGCTTGCAGTTTAACATTTGTTTTAGGGCCAGGTATGTTCCCGGGACTGCTAGCAAAATCGCTGATGCTTTCTCCCGTATACAGCTCGATCACATTCGCTCCCTGGCCCTGTCGGCTTCCCTGAAGGGCCTCCCCTGTCTGGCCTACTTTTGGAACCTCATTTCCGATGTTTGCTAGACCTCCTCCGGGTGACGCTGTCTCCGTGGATGTGGGCGTCGTCTTGTCGTGTGTGGGACGAATGGGTCCAAGTGTCGAGCGGTGAGTTTTTAATCTCTTCTTCACATGACAGACGCATGGCTTTGTTTACTTATCTAGTTTATTTACTGCAGAAAGGTGCTTTGGGTTTTCACGGATTTGTCCAGCATGTCTGCATTGTCCTTTTGGATTCAGCTCCTTGGGTGGGAAGACATCACAAAATAATTTCCTGTCCGACGGGTATTGCGGGGTTGGAGATTTGCTACCCATTCTCCCGATTCTCGGTGCCCGGTTTCCCTCCAGATCCTCTCTGGTATCCTTTCCCTGTTGCCGTCCATGTGCTCCTCTATGTTTGAGACCCTTGTTTTTCAAGTGGCCTTCTCCTGGGCGGTTTTTGATGCCTTTCGCATTCACAAACTGGTTTTTAAATCCATGTCCTCGGCGGGCGGCATTCTGACAGAGGATGTATCCTTCTCTGAGCTCTGCGTGTCAGTGTTGTTGCATTCCTCAAAGACTGATGGCTTTGGAAAGGGTAGAAGGGTTGTCCTGTACCCTTGCGGTGGCCCCTTTTGCCCCGTGTCGCTAGCCTCCCCTTTTCATGTTCGCACGCCCCGGTCCACCACCTTCTTCGTCCATCCTCCCTGAGCAGGTTCTAATTTTTATGGGTTTTCCGTCATTGCCTTGAGATAATGGGCCTCCCTTTGCACTATTTCACAACCCATTTGTTTTGAATCAATGCTGTCACTGCTGCTTCTGGTATGGGTTTCCCTGAAATGGAACTCCAGCATCTGGGTAGGTGGGAATTGTCTTGTTTTTCATTGTATGTCCGCCCACATCTGCTGTTTTAATTTTCAGGTTGTTACCCTGCTCTAATCTGGATAGTTGGAGATTCCTTCATCTATTAGGCCACGTGTCGGTCGGAAGTTCAGAGCTACGGGAAGAATTTGGGTTTCCCCTCTAATCTCGCCAGGATCCACTGGCTTGGGCTCCGTGGTTTACGCTGGCCCCAGGTCCTTCCGGCATGTTTGCACCTTCGTGCTCATGTTTCTGGCCCCATCATCTTGGTTCTTCATGCAGGTGGGAATGAAGTTGGTTATCAACGTTCCGTGGACTTAATTTCCGCTATCAAGTGAGACATCGCCCAAAGTTATGCAGTCTTTACCAACTTGATTCTCATCTGGTCTGAAATTGTTGCTTGCTTGCTATTGACTCGGGAGATACCTGACCCATGCCTGGAACTCTTCCGTCACAAAATTAACACCCAAGTTTGTTTTGCAGATCGGGGGGTTTGTGATCCGACACATGGATTTGGAGGGTGCTAATGATGATCTGCTGAGATCGGATGGCGTTGACCATAATGACATTGGATTGGATATTTCTAACCTTGGCCTTCAGCGTGGTGTGGAACAAGTGCTGGCTGCGTGCCCATCAGTTATCCGCTGACAGGTGGGTGGTGGTTTATTGATCTTGCCAGCATAAAATGTCTGTAATGGACTATGCCCTTGATGGAAATCGGAAGTAGGCAGCCTGTCCAGCACTTATGGTAAGGACAGGCCCCCTTTTGGAATTGTGTGCTCACAGTACAACTGTGACTGGCACTGGTTGAAAAGTGTTCACATATTATGTGTTGGATTTTAATAAAGCTGTGGCCTTGTCCTTTCCAACCTAATGGTTGTAAGTGTGTTTATTTAATGGGGTGAGGGGGCAAGGGGAAAGGTTTTTTATACATCTATGTTACAATTTATTGTACCTGGGCCCATTGCGCCTCAGCAGCTATGAAGGCCTTCTGAGCCCCTTATGGAAAGAGAGCCTTGACTGATGGGGGCATGGCCTGGTGCAGGACAAGGTGGCTAAGTGGTCACCAAAGATTGTTTGTTTAGGGGGGATGGGCTGGGCCTGAGCTCTGTAAAAGTATTGACCCAGGGAATTCTGGGTCTTTCAAGAAACGTGGTTGGAAGAGCTGCCCACCCCCGCCCTTTGTTCTATGGTATGTCACAGCTTGCTGCGGTTTCTTGACCTTGCCAGTATAAAATGGCTGTAATGGGCTATGCCTTTGATGGAAATTGGAAGTAAGTGGCCTGTCCAGAACTTATGGTAAAGACAGGTCCCCTTTTGGAATTGTGTGCTCGCAATACAACTGTGACTGGCACTGGTTGAAAAGTGTTCACATAATATGTGTTGGATTTTAATAAAGTTGTGGCCTTGCCCTTTCCAAACTAATGGTTGTAAGTGTGTTTATTTAATGTGGTGAGGGGGCAAGGGGGGAGGTTTTCTATACATCTATGTTACAGTTAATTGTACCTGGGCCCATTGCACCTCAGCAGTCAAGTTATATAGAGTGATGGGAACATATTCCGGAATTTATATCCACACATCTAGACCTGACACCTTCATCTAATCACCATGGAATGGGTCAGCGCAGATGTTGGAGGTCTATGAACAGGATGGGGGGAGAGGGTTAGGTTTTGTCTGGAGATGGGTTTAGGGACAAAACTAGTATGTTTCTTGTATAAGTTCTGGATCAGCTTCCCCAGTGTAACTCACCTTGTCTCCTTTCCATGATATTTGCTCTGGTTCTAGTGTAAGTTGCTGACCCTCTGAGAGGGACCCATCAAAGTGACCCACAAGCATCCAATTAGTGATATTTCTACTTTTAATTCTTGTAATCCAATTTATAATGTCCAGTGGGCTTGGCAGTTCTCCTTTATCATTAAAAATCATGACATTGCCATTCGGATCCTTGTACTGGACTTCTTTTACATAGCGGGACAGCTTAAACAATGACAGAGACGATTATAGGTAACAAGGATATAGAACATTTAGTATTTTTTTTGATTATAGATTGTTTATCTAGTTATATCTCAATCAGTGAATGTCATCGGGATCAGATGACCTATTTGCTGAGCATTTATAATCAGATACATTTTAATGGGACAATTTATAAACAATTTGCTTTGCAAATGTGAACGTTCCAGAGATAAATCAATAATTCTACCCCTTTACAATACACTGGCTTAGCCTCATCTTGAATGTACAATTCAATTTTGGTCAACAAACCTCAGGAAAGATGTCAAAGAATTAGAGAGAGTTCAGTAAAGGGCAACCAAATTAAAAAGGAGGACAGAGGATCTCAGCTATGAGGACTGATAGATTACAGTTATTCAATCTGGAGAAGAGGCACTTAACCCTTTTGTCGCCTGGTCCATACATCGTATCGACCTGATTGCGGGGTGTATTGCACACAATCCGGTGACTGCAGCCACGGGGATTGTATGTGAAATTGACAGGCATCCTCCTGCCTGTCAGGTGAAAGCATTCGGGAGGTGCCACAGCCACATGATTGCTTTCACACACCCCTGGTACCGGCACCCCTTGCCATTGCACCCCACCATGCTTACCACGCTCCCCTTGCCAATGTGTGGGCCCAGGAGCTCCATGGTGGGTGCCTGGGGCTGGAGGGGAAGGAGAAGAGATGACACACATCCCTCCTGAAAAATAAATACCCCTCCCGACCCCCATATATACACCGGCACAAATGTAAACGCATTCACCGGGAGCGCATACGTGTTGAAACGTTGATTGCGATACACATATTACATATTGCCATGCACGTCAATAATTCTAATACAAGACCTCCTCCTTAACGCTAACCTGATACCTATAAGAGGCTTCTGAAGCGACACCTATAGAAAATATAGGGTACTGAGGTTTGACGCCATTTCACAGGCACGCAAAAAATTAAGGTTTGGCATGTTGGCTATCTATTTACTCGGTGCAACCTCGTCTTTGTTATTTTACCAAAAATTTGGGTAATTTATTGTATTTGTTTGGCCTAACATTTAGGTGCAATTTTTGCTGCGTTTCCTTAACCTTTGCGGTAATACTGTATGACATAAAAAATTGAAACTACCACTATTTTATTTTCTAGGGTGTCTGCTTTCAGAAAATATATAATGTTTGGGGTTTTGTGTAATCTTCAGGCCTAAAATTATTTTTTAAACATGTGTGCAAAAAACGCAAAAATGGTTCTGGCAGCCAAAAGGTTAACGGGCAATTCCACTTTCATGAGAAAAAAACTAAGCAAATAAAAAAAAAGTAATATAGTGTATACAATAGCTCAAGTCACATTGTCATTGAATGTTATTAAACACTATCTTTTCTCTTCAATCTGCAGCTCTGTAATGTTCTGTAAAATGCAACATGGCTACCTGGAGGCGTTCTTTACACAGAACGCCGTCCCCCCCGCCCCAGAAATATAAATTCCTGCTTGTGTGATTTGCTCACTCATTCTCCCAGAAGTAAAATATAAATCAATCAGATACAAAACAAATACAAATTGGATGTTGTAAAGGAAAGAGAAAGGCGCCTCTAAGTGCAGTAGTTAAAAGATTTATTACACACACAATGGGATTAACAACACTTACAAGAGAGAAAGAAGTCATAGACATATAATTATTAGTCCTCATGTGGATCTCTATAATCCTCGTCTGTATGGGGGAGAGAGCCGTCCTGCAGCTGTCAGATTCTCTGGTGACGTGGATTAACGAGGAGATGAAGTTGCAATGAGGCGGCCCGGGTTTTGGAACCAAGCTGAAATGCACACGGCCGATGTAACATCAGGTGAAGGCGGTGAGCGGTAACGTGTTTCAGAGCATGCATGGCTCCTTTGTCAGACCTGCCTCCATGCTTGTCCAGAGGACTTACGAGAGGTGAGGGGGAGGAGAGAGGGGAGGGGATGGTGTCTGCTGAAAGGAGGCTGAAAGAGAGGTGGAGTGTAGACCTGTGGATTGAATGGATCTGGAGCCAGGGTTATGTACCTAAGACTCGATCGGGATGTAGTCTGTCAAGGGCATATACATAGAGATCACATTGTGGAAATGAGAGAGATTGGTGATACAAGTCTGGGTGCAGCTCCGGGGCATTTGAAGGTGGTGAAGAATACATATGAGCCAGTGTTCATGGAATATAGTATTAATATTAAAGTTCAGCATGCTGAACATGTGAGGGTTAAGTTTAAATTGAATGCGGCCTGCCAGGTTGCGTGCTCAGATAAAGGGTCTGGTATGGATTTTTGGGGGAACTCCACGCCATTTTTTTTAATTTGGGGTGGAGTTCCCCTTAAAATCCATACCAGACCTGAAGGGCCTGGTATGGATATTTGGGGGGAACCCCACGCATTTTTTTTTAATTTGCAGCAGGGTTCCCCTTAATATCCATACCAGACCTGAAGGGCCTGGTAGTTGAATTTTGGGGGGCCCCCACGCATTTTTTATTTATTTTTTATCAATAACTTTTCTATGTATTGCCGGGAGCCGACAATTCATTATAGCCGCGAGTGAGTTTTAAATGACTTTTTTTCCTTCAGAAATGACACTTTGTGCAGGGACAGTTCTAAGCATGGGAAACAAGCGCGACTTTACATGCATACTATACACACCCACTAGGTATGCAATTTAAAGGAATATTTCACTTTTATTGTTTCACTTTAAGCATTATTAAAATCACTGCTCCCGAAAAAACTGCAGTTTTTAAAACTTTTTTTGCATTGATACATGTCCCCTGGGGCAGGACCCGGGTCCCCAAACACTTTTTATGACAATAACTTGCATATAAGCCTTTAAAATTAGCTCTTTAGATTTCTCCCATAGACTTTTACAGGGTATTCCGCGGCTTTTCGAATTTGCCACGAACACCCCAAATTGTTCGCTGATCGGCGAACGGGCGAACAGGCAATGTTCGAGTCGAACATGAGGTTGACTCGAACTCGAAGCTCATCCCTAGTCTCCAGTCCTCTGATGCCTCCCTGGCTGTGCTCTGTGTTTCCAGTGGTGGTGGTCAGTGTTGGCAGAGATAGGTGGAAGGAGGACGCGGGGCTGGACCAGGCTGCTGAGGAATGGGACAAGGTGAGCCTCCTCCTCCCTGTATAGTACATGACAACCTTCCTTCCATTCATTACCAGCACCATCCTGGGGTAAATATGGCTGACAATGTCATAGCAGCCCAGGCATGCTGGGATCTGTAGCCCTGGGAGCTCTTCTCTTCACACTGTGTACTGCTGTAACCTATCCGCGTTGATATGCGTTTTTTGCGTGTTAACATGCGCTGCTTGATGTCAGGTCGCTACTTCCACTGTATACATGGGCAGGCCAAAGGGGGTGGAGTCAGGGGTGGAGCCAAGGTGGGGGCGGCAAAACAAAGATTTGCCTAGGGTGTCAAAAATCCTTGCACCAGCACTGAACATGAACCTAAACTTGGTGTAATTTTTGTCTGGGCACAGTACTGAACTGACCGAGTATAAAAAGATATGAGTAGGGGGCGCATGCGCGGCAGCCTGAGGAGAAGGTAATGTCTCCTTAGAGCTCCACTCCACGGATACCAAAACCGGAGGACTACTGGTCCCAGCAGCGCCGGAAACATCATAAAATAGTTGTGGATAACTAGGAGAGTCATATAAACACAATAATATGGCTATGAGAGGCTCTAAGTCGAAATTTAAATCGAGTATCCTGAAAGGAGCCGCAAACAGGCTGGCGGCTGACATGGCGGCTTCTCCCTCCTCCTCACAGCGCCGCTCTACACCTGCAGTGAAAGCCTCAAGGCACAAACTACTGACCAGCACTGGTGAGTCCATTGTGGATGACTGTGTAATATCACCTGAGCACCAGCCTGACATACTGTATTTTGTTAAATTTGAACAAATGCTACAGAAGGCATTAAAGCAGACCTCTGACCACATTACTGACAAGCTAACCAAGGAAATAAGGGAATCTGTTCTAGATCTGCATGGAATCATTACGGCACTTTTCCAAGAATTAACTCCTGATATCCCTGTTGATAGACTTGAAATGGACAGAGTGCACAGAGCATTAGCTCCACGTAAACCTAATGGTCCACCTAGGGACATAATAGCCAAATTACACTTCTACAAAACCAAAGAACAACTACTCACAGCAGCCAGAGGAAAAGAACTCCTCATCTTTCAGAGTTATACATATCAGCTTTTCACTGACCTGTCCCCACTCACAGTGGCAAAGAGGCACGCCCTCAAACCACTACTGCAAGTGCTTCAAAAGAATCAAATCATTTATCATTGGGGATTTCCCTTCTGTCTCCCTTTCACTCATCTGGAAACCAAATATGTCTGTCGTTCTTCCGAAGATTTAAAATCAGCCCTAACTGAAATGGGTATTTCAGATACAACCATACAAACTGATCAGAATCGCAGGCGTCCAGTCTATCGGCCTCCTCAGCAACCATCCAGCTCAAGCTACGTCTCTCATACCTCAGAGCATTAAAATCTCCACAAGCGCGGACGCTTTGAAAATCCATCACTCACACAGGAAGACTCAATGGACTGACCAATTTACATGACTTAGACTAATTTATTTTTCTCTCTTTGCAGGTTTTTGGCCTCTCAAGCTGTCCTCGTTAGTTACTAAGCATTAACTGTAGCCATGATAGAAATGGACTATGGTACATTAGTATTATTAATGTTCATGGCGCAGAGCAATAATATTTTTTCGCCCTCTTTACTTCACTTTTTTTCCGGTACTTTATATACTTTTTTTTTCTCTTCCTTTTTTAAAAAAAAAAAAAAGCATAGCTTGCAGAAGGTTCCTGTCATTCTCCGGTGTTGGTTACTCCGTAGGAATTTCTTGTTGCCCCTTTTTGCCACCAGCAGACTCCTGCTTTGCTATGCGGGACTCTGTCGGTGGACCTGGATCCTCTCAGGGAGCATTAGACTCTCCTCTGAGACGCTCCCACACCCTGTGGTTTTACCATAACTTTTTGATGCAATGTATGTATAATGGGTTAATAAGATTGTTTAATTTTTTCATTATTTTTCACACTTCAGTATTTTTTCCCCTTTTTTACCCCTGGTTGGTGAATCTGGCTCTCGGTAAGTGCTTTGTCTATTCTGTTATAATGTTCATTCTACTTGACCTATGGCGCCTATAAATATACTGTCTTTAAATGTACAAGGGTTTAATATCCCGCACAAGCGAACTAAAGCTTTACGCTCCTTTATGACCAAGAAAGCTCAAATTATTTGTTTACAGGAAACCCACTTTACAGATAAAGCTCATCCTAAATTTCTATCTCATTCATATCCGCAATTTTACTCTGCATCAACTACTGTTAAGCAGCATGGAACTAGATTGGTTTTCATCGCTCCACTCCGTTTAACCTTGTTTCTCAAATTAAGGATCCAGAGGGAAGATATATTATTGTTACAGGATATATATCTGATAATCCGATTACTGTTGTATCCTACTACGCCCCCAACAAACGTCCAACAGCTTTTCTATCGCATCTTTTTTCAAGTAGTGGAAACACACAAATTTGGTATGGTTATTCTATGTGGGGACTCTAATGCAACTATTTTCCCTTTTCTAGACAAATCCCCACCAGGTCCTACAACTGGTTTACCCAGACTGACTTTCCAACATTTGCTTACCACACATGGTCTTGTAGATACTTGACGTGAAACTAATCCCACCACTAGACGTTTCACCCACTACTCATACCCACATAAGTCTATTGACCATATCCTAGTCCCATCCAGTATGTTTGCCAGAAATTACCTCTTCCAAAATCATCCCCTTCACATGGACAGATCACTGTGCAGTTTTTACCACTATTTCCTCCACAGTACCCATATCACATGATAATACTTAGTGTATTAATGATTCTATGTTAACCCATCCATCATACCGTATTGTTGTTGAAAATGCACTTACAGACTATCTTGTAACTAATGACACGGAATATGTCTCAACCCTCACTTTATGGGAAGCTCATAAATCTGTAATTAGAGGCAAATTGATGCAACAAGCATCAATACTTAAAAAAAACTGAAAATGATATTTTCTAAACTTGAGTCTGCCTTTAATACATGTCATCTAGCCTTCCAATCCTCCCCGAATGCTATAAATAACTCTAAATTGGAAAGGGCCTGACTAGATTTGGCTCTTTTTTTGACTGACTTGGCCGACAAACTTTTACGTAAATGTCAACACATCAAATATCTTAAAGCCAATAAACCTGATACCCTAATGGCAAGAAGTCTGAAGTTTACACAACATCCACAGACACCCATTAGATTGAAAATATCCCGTGAAGCATATTCTAGCAACCCAGTTAAGATACTAGAGATCTTTCGCTCTAACTTGGCCAAGTTATACTCTCCTGCTCAAAACTTTGACAAGATAAAAGCTGACACAATGTTCTCTAAAATCAAGCTGCCTGTTCTAAATCAAGAACAGTGTGATATTCTCGAAGGCCCCATTTTGGACAACGAAGTGTCAAATGCTATTAAAAATCTTAAACTTCAGAAGAGACCGGACCCAGACGGTTTTTCTGCAGCTTATTATAAACAATTTACACACATACTGACACCAATCTTAACTAGAGCCTTTAATTCTATCCTGACAGGTCATTCCTTCAGAACAGAAACCTTGACTTCTATTATTGCTATGATTCCCAAACCACATTCAGATACAACTTCTTGGGCTAATTATCGTCCTATATCCCTCCTTAACCTAGATATTAAATTACCGTATATACTCGAGTATAAGTCGAGGTACCTAATGTTGCAAAACAAAACTGGGAAACCTTACTGACTCGAGTATAAGCCGATGCCCCACTGTTCCCTAGCTCATTGTTCCCTATTTTACATTGTAAATATTACCTGTAAAGAAGTTGCGGCTGCGGCGTCCATCGTTCAAATTCCGCGGCGTCCATCGTTCAAATTCCACGGTCTCTTCCTGCTCCTTCCTTGATAGGTGATTCTCAGCAGACACTCTCCGCCTATCACGATCATTCTCTCATCCTCAGTTTTCCCAGCAGACACTGTGTTGGGTGTTCCGCCAATCACAGACGTCTGCTGGAAAACTGAGGATGAGAGAACGTTCGTGATAGGCGGAGAGTGTCTGATGAGATTCACCTATCAAGGAAGGAACAGGAAGAGACCGCGGAATTTGAACGATGGACGCCGCGGAATTTGAACGATGGACGCTGCAGCCGCAACTTCTTTACAGGTAATATTTGCAATGTAAAACTTTTGATGACTCGAGTATAAGCCGAGGGGGGACTTTCAGCCCCCAAAAAAGGGCTGAAAATCTCGGCTTATACTCGAGTATATACGGTAATAGCCAAAATTCTAGCAACCAGATTGAATAGCATCATTGGACATTTAATACATAGGGACCAAACAGGCTTTATGCCTAAACGTCAAGCAGGTGATAATATTAGACGAGCACTCCTGCTTATCCAAGCAGCCAAATCAAGGAAAATCCCATCATGCCTTATTTCTTTAGATTTAAAAAAAGGCGTTTGATTCTGTCACTTGGCCTTATATGCAATATACACCTCAAAAATGGGGTTTCGGCGATCATTTCCTGACTTGGGTCTCTTCCCTTTACAATAGTCCAAAAGCATATGTAAAATACGCTGGTTATAAATCACCAATGTTTAACATAAGACGAAGAACTAGACAAGGTTGCCCCTATCCCCGTTACTTTTTGCCCTATTGATAGAGCCATTAGCGCAATTAATTAGATCTACTGTAGATATTAAAGGTATAGAATTAGGGGGACATCAACACAAGTTATGTCTTTTCGCGGATGATATCCTTATTTTTATGACACATCCTCATATATCAGCCCCAAATTTGATCAAGATTTTAGATAACTTTGCTCAAATATCAGGACTATACGTTAACCCCGCTAAATCAAATGTGCTAAACATCTCTTTGTCCCAATCTGAACTACATTTGGCAAAAAATTCCTTACCCTTTAATTGGGTACCGAAACAACTTCCCTATTTAGGAATTCAACTCACAATCTCTCTTAAAGAATTATTTACTACTAATTATTTACCTTTGCTGAGACAAACAACTGGTTTAATGAAGTTATGATCTTCCCTTCCATTGTCATGGATTGGAAGGATCAATACAGTAAAGATGTCTATATTAACCAAATTTTTATATTTATTTAGAGTGCTTCCAATCCCATTACCTTCCTATTTTCTAAGACTCACTCAACGTAGAGCTATGTCCTTTATCTGGGGTACAACTAAACCCCGGATACCTAAAGCCACACTATACCTTCATAAACTGAAGGGGGGAATGGGGCTACCCAACTTCTCCTCTTATTACAATGCCGCACAGATTGCACCATTAGCCAAATATCACTCAACTGATGAGACACCTTTATGGGTGGCTATGGAGGCGGTAGATTGTGACCCCTTGTCGGTAGCTAACTTGTTATGGATTACACCCGAGGATAGGTCACATCTATCTAATCCAATCACCAAATACTCTTTAGCTATTTGGGATAAATTTAAAAACTCACATAGGCTCCAATCCTCACATAATCCCCTACTTTCCTTCCTTAGGAATTCCGCTTTCTATCCTGCTTGGAAATACCCAAAATCCTTCTCAGCATGGTCTTCCACCAATTTGACTCGCTTACACAATTTAGTATCTAATATGAACATCCATTCCTTTCCTGTACTATGTAAATCCTGTGTCTGAAGGTTTCAGATACTTACAGATTAATTTTTTTATGAACCACTTCAAAACACGGGTTCATCACTTACTCAATTGTCTCAATTTGAGCAGATTTGTATAACCAACCCACATGTCAGAGGACTAATCTCAATTCTTTACCAACAAGTGAATGAAAATCCCATTGATACATTACCCTTGTACGCAACCAAATGGGCACAAGACATGAATCTAGTATTTGACTCCAAAGACTGGTCTAACATCTGGTTAGCCACAAAAAAATCCTCTCCTAATTGTTTTGCTGTAGAAACAAATTATAAAGTGTTAACGCGCTGGTACTTAGTACCAGCTAGAATAGCGAAATTCTCTCCCACATATTCGCCGAACTGTTTCAGAGGATGTGACACTCCTGGCACTCATTTCCACATATGGTGGCAATGCCCGGTTGTAAAGGAATTCTGGACAAGCATATTTCGTGTCGTCTTGAGAGGGTTGGGGGGTGTTCGGATCTGCATTCAAATTGTACAGGTCTTTATAATAGTCACTAAATGCCTTGGCGATGTCCTGCGGGTTCGTCAAGGGGGTGTGAGTATGAGGGTGGTACAGGTGTAGTATTTTTGACTTGGCGCGTCTACCTTTAAGGTGCTGTGCCATGCGTTTCCCAGCTTTGTTGGAAGTGGAGTAAGTGGTGGCTTTTAATTTTCGTTGGGTGCGGTCAAAGGAATGTAGTAGTAGAGAGCGAAGCTCCTGTCTTAGGGACGTTAGCTGGTCAGGTAAAGGGGTGTGGGGGTTGGATTTGTGGTGCGTTTCTAGTTCTGCTATCTGGGAAGAAAGTTCATCTATTCGCTGCGTTCTCTTCTTCCTATGTACCACATTAATTTTCATCAGGATTCCCCTCATATAAGCCTTGTGCGCACTCCACACCACGTTGGGGTCAGACACTGAGCCGTCATTTAATTAAAAAAAATCACTAATGTGGGCTGCTATCTCTGGAGCATAGTCCTTGTGTTGCAGTATGTAGTTATTAACTCTCCAGATAAATGAGTTGTGGGTGCGTTTAGAATCGGCAATGGAAAGTGAGATTGGGGCATGGTCTGACCATGTGGTGGTGTGGATTGTGGAGGCAACAATTTTTTGTAATACCCATTTGTCGGACAGAAACAAATCAAGTCTGGAGTAAGAATTTTGGCTATGAGAGAAGTAAGTATAGTCTTTTTCTGTGCCGTGATGGCACCTCCATACGTCAAGCAAGTCATGTGCCGCTAGTAGCCCTTTCAAAGGGGAAGGTCTCCTTTTCGCAGCAGAAGTGGAGTCTAAGTGAATATCTGGGACTATGTTGAAGTCCCCGCAAATTATGAGGTGGCCCTTCTTCACAGATTTAATGAGTCTGAAGATCTTGCGGAGAAAGTTAATCTGGTGAGTATTTGGGGCATATAGATTGACGATGGTGTATGGTGTCTTGCCGATGGTGCAGACCAGGATTATGTAGCGCCCCTCCTGGTCAAGGGTTACAGAGGATAGGTGAAAATCAACCTTGTCTCTAATTGCTATCAGAACGCCTCTAGCTTTAGAGGCATAGTGTGCATGGAAGACGTGGGGAAACAGCCGGTTGGTGCACAATCGTATGTCGGTTTGTAGCAGGTGTGTTTCTTGAATGCAAACAACGTCGCTGTGAAGATCTTGGACAGTTTTCCACAGGGAGTGGCGTTTAGCTGGGTGGTTAAGCCCGTTAGCATTCAAGGACAGAAAATTGATGGACATTGTATAAGTGTGGGCAAGGCTATGGAGTTAGGTCTGCACTTACAGTTAGTTGGTAGGTATCCGGTATGTCGTCAGGCGGGTCCAGGTAGTCGTGGCTGGAGAAGAAAGGATCCGGGACCTCCCACAAAGTGGATGCTAGAGCCGTGAATAGAGCAATATGTCAAAATGATAACAATACAAGAGAAAGAAAAACAAAAAAGAAAAAAAACTTTAAAGGAAACAAAAATCTGGACACAGTCAGCGTGTACCAAAATAGAGGCGCGACTCTGAGGAGCATGCGTTATGCTAGCTCGAAGTAATAACTGTAGCAAAGACCACTATAACTGTTGTGCTCAACTGAGGTGGTATATAGAGGTGGAGCGTATCTCCGCTGCGACCTCCGATAGGGGGTAAAAACAGTCTGAACAAAGAGAACTGAAGTCTTCAGAAATATACTCTGACATCCCAGAGGCATATGAGAAAAAAAAAAAAGAAGGTTGTTCGGCCCACCATAGTGGTGAAACTAGCGGTCACCTAGGTGAAGTTTTGGTCCAGGTTACGGCGTGCTTGGGTGTTGCTGTTGTGTGGAGGAAGAGGAGCGGGTGGTTCCGGCAATATACCCCAGGCGTGGAGCAGATTCAGGCCTGCAGTAAGGTCGTTGACCACATGCGATTTGCCATCTTTAGTTATAAGGAGTGTGGCTGGGTGTCTCCATTTATATTGGATTTTGTGGTTTTGGAGCCCCTTAGTGATTGGGTTTAGTTGTCTTCTGAGTTGGAGTGTGAATTTGGACAGATCTGGGAACATTTGCACATCAGTAAAGGGAGCAGGAAGGGGGGATTTAGCTCGAACCCCAAACATGAGATTCTCCTTAACGTGAAAAAGATGCACTCTCATAATTACATCTCTGGGGACAGTGGCAGCGAGATGGGATGGTTTAGCAATCCTGTGTATTCTGTCAATTATTAAATCTCTGGGTGACGCTTCAGGGAGTATGATGTGCATGAGCTCTTTAGCGTATTTGGGTAGGTCAGCTGGTGGTATTGTTTCAGGGACCCCACGTAGCTTAACATTGTTTCTGCGAGATCTGTCTTCTAAATCGGACAGCTTGATGCGCAGCCATGCTTGTTCTTCTTTAATGTCTTCATATGCATCTATGACCCCATTCACCATGGAGGCACATTCAGTCATACCCCTTTCAATGGTCGACACTCTTTCATCTAGTGAGTGTATGTCAGATGTAACTTTTGTAAAGAGTGAGGAGAGATCAGTCATTAGAGAGGTTTGTAATGATAATAGCATATCTTTCAGGGTTGAATCTAGTACAGGCTGCCCTGAGGTGGGGAAGGACGCCATAGAGGAGTGCAGGGCCTGGTTTGAGGAGAAGGGGGTGAAAGCCGGGGCCTCAATTAGTGCCTGTGACGTCTGATGCGGCAGCGTGCCAAGACGCATTTTAGCCTTTGCGGGGCTGCTGGTGAGGGGGTCACACTCGGGGAGGTGATCGGAGCTGCCTGGGGGTTCAGGGAGGTATGGATTTTCCGGATCAGCATCCGGAAGGTCAGTGTAAGAGTCCCGCTGGTCCCACGGCGCGGCAGAGCCGGCACCATCTTTGAACCCACTGACCTTCTCCGCAGGTTTAAAGGCAAACTCGGTCAGTTTCTGCGGCTTGTAGTCCGTGAATCTTTTCCTGGACATGATTCCTGTATGCAGGAGAGGTTCTGCAGCTAGGATGCCCGTGGATGGTGTAGCTGTGTGGGCCGTAGTCGTTCCGCTGTCGTCTCTGGGATGAGGAGCTCTCAACTTAAGCAGCCATCTTCAGCTCCGGTCGGCCACGCCCCCCTGGACAAGCATATTTCAAATGGCATCTAAAGCCCTTGCTCTTACTATTCCTCCAGACCCAGCTATGGCACTTTTAAACCTAAAACCTACCACGCTTACACATACTCAGTTTCAACTATTAATCCATCTTAATACTGCAGCCAAACAAACCAATGCGAAAGCTTGGAAAACCCAGACCCTAATTTTGGCGGAAGCCAAACACAGAATGAACAGAGCTCTTATTCACGCTAAGATGTCGGCCATCGAAGACAATAAAATCAATAAATTCCGTAAGATTTGGCAGCCTTGGATAAAACATCACCTCCCCATTGACTTCGACCAGTCTTTGTTGTCACCAATTTAGATTTCATATTATAATTAACAGATTTTATATATGTGTTAGTTGCGAGCCAGATCACCAACCCGGCTGTTCCCCCAATCCGCCCCCCCCCTTTTTTTTTTACCACCCCTATTTTTTCTGAATTTATAGTAGTTGTATATTATTATATGTTAACTATTAACCACTTAAGCCCCGGACCATTTCGGGCCATTAGGACCAAGCCTGTTTTTGGGATTCGGCACTGCGCTGCTTTAACTGTAAATTGTACGGACATGCAATGTTGTACCCAAATGAAATTTGCGTCCTTTTCTTCCCACAAATAGAGCTTTCTTTTAATGGTATTTGATTGCCTCTGCGATTTTTATTTTTTGCGATATAAACAGAAAAAGACCGAAAATTTTGAAAAAAAATGATATTTTCTACTTTTTGTTATAAGAAAAATCGAATAAACTCAATTTTAGTCATACATTTAGGCCAAAATGTATTCAGCCACATGTCTTTAGTAAAAAAAATGTCAATAAGCGTATATTTATTGATTTGCGCAAAAGTTATAGCGTTTACAAACTAGGGTACATTTTCTGAAATTTACACAGCTTTAAATTTATGACTGCCTATCTCATTTCTTGAGGTGCTAAAATGGCAGGGCAGTACAAAACCCCCCCAAATGACCCTATTTTGGAAAGTAGACACCCCAAGGAAATTGCTGAGAGGCATGTTGAGCCCATTGAATATTTTTTTTTGTCCCAAGTGATTGAATAATGACAAAAAAAAAAAATTACAAAAAGTTGTCACTAAATGATATATTGCTCACACATGCCATGGTTATATGTGGAATTGCACCCCAAAATACATTCTGCTGCTTCTCCTGAGTACGGGGATACCACATGTGTGGGACTTTTTAGGAGCCTAGCCACGTACGGGACCCCGGAAACCAAGCACCGCCTTCAGGATTTCTAAGGGCGCAAATTTTTGATTTCACTCCTCACTACCTATCACAGTTTCGAAGGCCATAAAATGCCAAAATAGCACAAAACCCCCCAAATAACCCCATTTTGGAAAGTAGACACCCCAAGCTATTTACTGAGAGGCATGTTCAGTCCATGGAATATTTTATATTTTGCCACAAGTTGCGGGAATATGACAAACTTTTTTTTTTTTGCACAAAGTTGTCACTAAATGATATATTGCTCACACATGCCATGGGCATATGTGAAATTACACCCCAAAATACATTCTACTGCTTCTCCTGAGTACGGGGATACCACATGTGTGGGACTTTTTGGGAGCCTAGCCGCGTACGGGACCCCAAAAACCAAGCACCGCCTTCAAGGTTTCTAAGGGCATACATTTTTGATTTCACTCCTCACTACCTATCACAGTTTTGAAGGCCATAAAATGCCAAGATGGCACAAAACCCCCCCAAATGACCCCATTTTGGAAAGTAGACACCCCAAGCTATTTGCTGAGAGGCATGTTGACCCCATTGAATATTTTTTTTTTTGTCCCAAATGATTGAATAATGACAAAAAGAAAAAAAAATGTACAAAAAGTTGTCACTAAATGATATATTGCTCACACATGCCATGGTTATATGTGGAATTGCACCCCAAAATACATTCTGCTGCTTTTCCTGAGTACGGGGATACCACATGTGTGGGACTTTTTGGGAGCCTAGCCGCGTACAGGGCCCCAAAAACCAAGCACCGCCTTCAGGATTTCTAAGGGCGTAAATTTTTGATTTCACTCCTCACTACCTATCACAGTTTCGAAGGCCATAAAATGCCAAAATAGCACAAAACCCCCCCAAATTACCCCATTTTGGAAAGTAGACACCCCAAGCTATTTGCTGAGAGGCATGTTGAGTCCATGGAATATTTTATATTTTGCCACAGGTTGCGGGAATATGACAAACTTTTTTTTTTTGCACAAAGTTGTCACTAAATGATATATTGCTCACACATGCCATGGGCATATGTGAAATTACACCCCAAAATACATTCTACTGCTTCTCCTGAGTACGGGGATACCACATGTGTGGGACTTTTTGGGAGCCTAGCCGCGTACGGGACCCCAAAAACCAAGCACCGCCTTCAAGGTTTCTAAGGGCATACATTTTTGATTTCACTCCTCACTACCTATCACAGTTTTGAAGGCCATAAAATGCCAAGATGGCACAAAACCCCCCCAAATGACCCCATTTTGGAAAGTAGACACCCCAAGCTATTTGCTGAGAGGCATGTTGACCCCATTGAATATTTTTTTTTTTGTCCCAAATGATTGAATAATGACAAAAAGAAAAAAAAAATGTACAAAAAGTTGTCACTAAATGATATATTGCTCACACATGCCATGGTTATATGTGGAATTGCACCCCAAAATACATTCTGCTGCTTTTCCTGAGTACGGGGATACCACATGTGTGGGACTTTTTGGGAGCCTAGCCGCGTACAGGGCCCCAAAAACCAAGCACCGCCTTCAGGATTTCTAAGGGCGTAAATTTTTGATTTCACTCCTCACTACCTATCACAGTTTCGAAGGCCATAAAATGCCAAAATAGCACAAAACCCCCCCAAATTACCCCATTTTGGAAAGTAGACACCCCAAGCTATTTGCTGAGAGGCATGTTGAGTCCATGGAATATTTTATATTTTGCCACAGGTTGCGGGAATATGACAAACTTTTTTTTTTTGCACAAAGTTGTCACTAAATGATATATTGCTCACACATGCCATGGGCATATGTGAAATTACACCCCAAAATACATTCTGCTGCTTCTCCTGAGTACGGGGATACCACATGTGTGGGACTTTTTGGGAGCCTAGCCGCGTACGGGACCCCAAAAACCAAGCACCGCCTTCAAGGTTTCTAAGGGCATACATTTTTGATTTCGCTCCTCACTACCTATCACAGTTTTGAAGGCCATAAAATGCCAAGATGGCACAAAACCCCCCCAAATGACCCCATTTTGGAAAGTAGACACCCCAAGCTATTTGCTGAGAGGCATGTTGAGCCCATTGAATATTTTTTTTTGTCCCAAATGATTGAATAATGACAAAAAGAAAAAAAAATGTACAAAAAGTTGTCACTAAATGATATATTGCTCACACATGCCATGGTTATATGTGAAATTACACCCCAAAATACATTCTGCTGCTTCTCCTGAGTACGGGGATACCACATGTGTGGGACTTTTTGGGAGCCTAGCCGCGTACGGGACCCCAAAAACCAAGCACCGCCTTCAAGGTTTCTAAGGGCATAAATTTTTGATTTCACTCCTCACTACCTATCACAGTTTTGAAGGCCATAAAATGTCAAAATAGCCCAAAACCCCCACAAATGACCCCATTTTGGAAAGTAGACACCCCAAGCTATTTGCTGAGAGGCATGGTGAGTATTTTACAGCTCTCATTTGTTTTTGAAAATTAAGAAAGACATTTTTTTTTCTTTTTTTTTTTCTTTTTTTACATTTTCAAAACTTTGTGACAAAAAGCGAGATCTGCAAAATACTCAACATACCTCTCAGCAAATAGCTTGGGGTGTCTACTTTCCAAAATGGGGTCATTTGGGGGGTTTTGTGCCATCTGGGCATTCCATGGCCTCCGAAACTGTGATAGGCAGTGAGGAGTGAAATCAAAAATTTACACCCATAGAAATCCTGAAGGCGGTGCTTGGTTTTTGGGGTCCCGTACGCGACTAGGCTCCCAAAAAGTCCCACACATGTGGTATCCCCGTACTCAGGAGAAGCAACAGAATGTATTTTGGGGTGTAATTCCACATATGCCCATGGCATGTTTGAGCAATATATAATTTAGTGACAACTTTTTGTACTTTTTTTTTTTTTTGGTCATTATTCAATCACTTGGGACAAAAAAAAAATATTCAATGGGCTCAACATGCCTCTCAGCAAATAGCTTGAGGTGTCTACTTTACAAAATGGGGTCATTTGGGGGGGTTTTGAACTGTCCTGGCATTTTATGCACAACATTAGGAAGCTTATGTCACACATCATCCACTCTTCTAACCACTTGAAGACAAAGCCCTTTCTGACACTTTTTGTTTACATGAAAAAAAACCCCAAACATTATATATTTTTTTAAAGCAAAGGCCCTACAGATTAAAATAGTGGGTGTTGCATTTTTTTTTCCACACAGTATTTGCGCAGCGATTTTTCAAACGCATTTTTTCGGGGAAAAACACACTTTTTTTATTTTTAATGCACTAAAAAACACTATATTGCCCAAATGTTTGATGAAATAAAAAAGATGATCATAGGCCGAGTACATGGATACCAAACACGACATGCTTTAAAATTGCGCACAAACGCGCAGCGGCGACAAACTACATTCATTTTTAAAAGCATTTAAAAGCCTTTACAGGTTACCACGTTAGATTTACAGAGGAGGTCTACTGCTAAAATGACTGCCCTCGATCTGACCTTCGTGGTGATACCTCACATGCATGATGCAATTGCTGTTTACATATGACGCTAGACCGACGCTTGCGTTCGCCTTTGCGCAATAGCAGGGGGGGACAGCGGTGCTTTTTTTTTTTTATTATTATTTATTTGGCTTTTTTATTTTATTTTTAAACTGTGCGTTCCATATTTTATTTTTTTACCATTTTTATCGTTATCTCAGGGAATGTAAATATCCCCTATGATAGCAATAGGTAGTGACAGGTACTCTTTTTTTGAAAAAAATTGGGGGGTTAGACTCTAGATCTTTCCTCTGCCCTCAAAGCATCTGACCACACCAAGATCGGTGTGATAAAATGCTTTCCCAATTTCCCAATGGCGCTTTTTATATCCGGGGGGGACATTTCCTCCCACTGCTTGTAAAAGCAGTCTAGAGGCTAATTATCTGCTAGAATTGCTTTTACATGAAAGCCGGCTGCTGGCTGAAAAGAATGATACCAAGATGATACCTAAACCCGCAGGCATCATTCTGGTATAAACATTCAAAGTCCAGCAACATACCAGTACGTTGCTGGTCCTTGTTGGACATGTATTGTAATCTTTTTTTTCATACAGCCTATTGGCTGAACGAAAAAAAGAGATTGATTGGTGGGTATGCCCACCATTAGAATACCTCCCTTCATCCACCCACTTCTAATGATGGGCATATATGCCGAAGCATGGGGGCATCCTCCCGCAAAAAAGTTATGCCGCGTACACACGGTCAAGCCTTCGTCGGAATTTCGACCGTATGTACGCGGCATAAAAGGTTATGCCGCGTACACACGGTCGGACTTTTCCACGGGCAAGCCTCCGTTGGAATTTCGACCGTATATACGCGGCATTAGGAGCAAAATCGCTCCTCCGCCCCTGCTGCCCCCATGCTTCGGCATATATGCTCTTTTTTTTAACTGTGGTGGTGAAATCACCTCCTACAGCGTTGGAGTCACGGCTTTATGTATCGTGGGAGCAAACGCTGTTGCTGTCAAGATAAATAGATCCGCGCTGCAACTGAATGGCGTACCTGCTAAGCAAATGGTGGTTAACATTAAAACAAAGTAACATTACAGTACAACAGTAAGACCTTACCATGCCATACCTGCAAAGCAAATACCAAAACAAAACCTAGTAAAAAATAAAAAAATGTTTTAACGCAACCTGTGCCTAAAATATATATATGCCGAAGCATGGGGGCATCCTCCCGCAAAAAAGTTATGCCGCGTACACACGGTCGGAATTTCGACCGTATGTACGCGGCATTAGGAGCAAAATCGCTCCTCCGCCCCTGCTGCCCCATGCTTTGGCATATATGCTCTTTTTTTTAACTGTGGTGGTGAAATCACCTCCTACAGCACTGGAGTCACGGCTTTATGTATCGTGGGAGCAAACGCTGTTGCTGTCAAGATAAATAATTCCGCGCTGCAGTTGAATGGCGCACCTGAAAACAAAAGCAGAATAGAATACAGTAAAAAAGAGCAGAACAATAGAGAGAAAATAGAGAGAGAGAGAACAATAAAACGACAACTATTTTTGGTTTTTTTATTTTATATTTTTTTTGTGTTTTGTTTTTTACGTTTTTTTTTTCTTTTTTACACTTTTTTTTGTAACTTTACAACTGTAATGGTTCGGGTCTCTCAAAATGTAATGGCATCTTGGGAGACCCTGTGTAAGTGTGTCCTTGTCTGTGAAATGCTGTACCCTACGCTAAAACTTCACTTTTGAGTGGTAGCGTTCAAAACATTCACCTTGGCAAAGACCAGGCTTGTCAGGACAGAGTGGACAAAAACTACGGGTGTCACGCCTAAATCCGCGCTTGCTACAGACAAGATATCTTTTTTGGGGGTGGCTTTGGGTAGGGGTACTCGGGAGGACATACGAATAATGCCTCTCATGCAGCCGGCTTACTGCATTTGGTTGGGGATGGTGAGGTGCAGAACCGCCTGGATACAGGAGTTCTGTGACTATCTCATTCTGGAATTTTAGAAGAGATAACGTCCCGCCTGAAGCTCTGTATAGCACATGAGCGTTCAGCAAAGCCAATTGGAATAATGATAGAGACACTTTTTTGTACCAGCGTCTCGCCTTACGGTCAATTAGATACGGCGCCATCAACTGGTCGTTGAGGTCCACCCCTCCCATATTTTGGTTATATTCGTGGACACAGAGGGGTTTCTCCACAACACCAGTCGCCGTACGAATTTGGACTGTCGTGTCTGCATGAAGGGAGGTAAGAAGGAAAACATTCTTATTGTCCCTCCACTTCATAGCGAGCAAGTTATTACACTTCAAGCAGGCTCTCTCCCCCAGCCTAAGACGGGCATCTACAAGCCGCTGGGGAAAGCCCCGGCGATTAGGTCGCACGGTGCCACATGCTCCAATCTTATGATCAAACAAGTGACTAAACAGTGGCACGCTCGTGTAATAATTGTCCACATACAAGTGGTACCCCTTTCCGAATAAGGGTGACACCAAGTTCCACACTATCTTGCCAGCGCTCCCTATGTAATCCGGGCAGTTGACCGACTCAATCTGACTGTCTTTTCCCTCATAAACCGTAAAGTTCACTACATAGCCTGTTGCCCTGTCACAGAACTTGTAGAGCTTGACCCCGTATCTGGCACGCTTGCTGGGAAGGTACTGCTTGAAAGACAAGCGGCCAGAAAATTTAATCAGGGACTCATCAACGCAGACAACTTGATCGGGAGTAAACAAGGCTGCAAAACGTTTGTTGAAGTGGTTTATGAGGGGCCGAATTATATAGAGCCGGTCGTATTCAGGGTCCCCACGTGGACGACAAAGTTCATTGTCGTTGAAGTGCATGAACCGCAAAATCTGCTCGTATCGTGCCCTGGACATGGAGGCAGAGAACACGGGCATGTGGTCAATTGGGTGCGTGGACCAATAAGCACGCAATGACGGAAATTTATGTGTGCCCATGTTGAGGGAAAGGCCCAGAAAGGTCTTAAATTCGGAAACCGTAATTGGTTTCCAATTTCTGGCAATTTTAGGCAACTGGGGGTTAGCGGCGATAAATTGACCAGCATATAAATTACTCTGGTCCACAATAGATCTATAGAGATCTTCCGTGAAAAACAGCGAATAAAAATCAATTGGAATAAAATCAGCTGTTTCCACCTGAATACCGGGTTGGGCAGTGAATGGGGGAAGTACGGGTTCTGCAGAAGTGGTGGGGACCCAATCAGGATAGGCGAATTCTGCAGGAAGGGCAGTATGGGCACGACGGGCCTGCCTTTGTCTTCTTGGTGGCAGCGGGACACTACTTGTGCTTGCCACCTCACCAGCTTGAACTGCACTTATGGGACTCGCCACGTCACCAAGTGTTACTGCAGTGCTGGATGTACGTCCAGGCTGTACTAGGCCGCTGGTGCTTGCCAGTTCACCAGAAGGAATAGCGGCACTAGTACTACTCTGCTCCATGATACGAGAGACCTGCGGTTCTTGCTCCTCAACAACCTCAGAAAATCGGGATCGGGTACGCCTGACCTTAGCAGGGACCTCAACTTCGTCGTCAGAGCTATCTGACGTGGGGCCGCTGACGTCACTGTCTTCTACGGGAAGATATTCTGAGCCTGAATCTGACAGATACGTGACCTCCTCTTCACTATCTGTCATGCTCAGAATCTCGTAGGCCTCTTTACTAGTGTACCTTCGTCTTGCCATTTTGGGCTCTAAATTTAGGGGTACACTAGTAAGATTCACAGGAAAAAAAGCACCTGACTTTCGTCAGCAAATATATCAAACGCTACAAAAAAACTGTTAGCGATCGCAGGGATCAGGCCTGTCTCTGCGAACGCTGCAGTTATGTGTGTTGTGTTTGGTAAGTGACAGTGATCGATCGATACTGCACTTGGGTGGGCTGGGCTGGGCTGGGCTGGGCGGAGGGGCTAAACGCAGGCGCTAGCAGGTATCTGGGCTGATCCCGCTAACACTGCGTTTTTGGGAACCCTAAACCACTGGGGATGCTAGTATAGATCTGATCAGATACTATACCACTAAGGAGGGTGTATGCTTTGCGCGTGGGTGTTAGCGTTACTGGCACTAACCTAACACTGCCTGGGGCGACGCAGACCCTCTCTGGCGCTAAAACCTAATTGATCTCACCCGCCGGGCGATCAGGGGGGTTAAACCTTTATTGGGTTATATACGGCGGGTGCCCTGATGCTATAAAAAGCAAACTAATCAACCAGCGTCACCCGTAACCTTTATATGGTGATCACTGGTGAAAGGGTTAACAAGGGGTAATCAGGGGGTTAAAACCTTTATTAGGTTAAATATGGGGGTACCTGACACTATATAAAAACCTGACGGGTAACCTAAATAACTAAATAACTTACTGGCTAACCAGTGACACCAGTGACGCTTATACGGCGATCACTGGTGAAAGGGTTAACTCTCGGGGCAATCAGGGGGTTAAAATAATATATGGGGGTACCTGACACCAATAAAAACCTGCGGCGAACCTAAAAAAAAAATAACTGCCTATCTAAAACACCAGCGACACGAATACAGCGATCGGAAAAACAATCGCTTAGTGACGCTGAAGTTAGGGGGTGAAAGGGTTACCTGGGGGGTGATCAAGGGGTTAAACCTTTATTAGGGGGGGTAAGGGGGCTACCCTGGACCTAAAGGGGCCTAATCCTAACTGCCCTGCAACTTTTTACAATCACAGATGACACTAAATGCAGTGATCAGTAAAATAAATGATCACTGCAATCAGTGACACTGTGATTGGGGGCTTTGGGGTGACCTGGGGGTGATCTGGGGGTGACTGGGGGGTGATTTGTGTGCCTATGTGTACCTACGTGTCAGTGGACTGTTGGAGCACTAACCTCTGTCTTCACTCCTCGGCGCCGGGAACGAAAAGACCGCGGCGAGGGAGATGACATCACTTCCTCCAGCCTGTGTTTACATCACATGGCGGAGGAAGCAATTTCATTGGCCGGGAGCGATCGCGAGGGGGGGGCGGAATCGAGCGGCCGCCCCCTCATGCCTGATCGCTCCCGAACACTTAACGGCCGCTCACTGCAGTGAAGGGGGGTCCGGATGGACCCCCCAACTGCACAAAGGCGATCACGTAGATCTACGTGATTCTGCCTGTCCGTGCCATTCTGCCGACGTAAATCGGCGGTGGGCGGTCGTTAAGTGGTTAATGTCACAAATATGGTGTTAATTGCATAGTATTGCAAACTTTGAATGTACCACATGAATATTGACCTATGTACCTCTGTAAACTCCCCGTTCCTTTTTTCTTTTTGTTTTCCTTATGAAAATCTAATAAAAATATTTGACAAGGAAAAAGATATGAGTAAACTTTCATTGGACGCTCTCACCTTATACTTTAGTGTGTGTGGATTTATTTCAGATTTTTTGTTATTTATTTTAAAAGAGAAATCCATGTCATGTAATGCTTGAGCCAAAATGGAGACTGCAATATACACGTAATAGGATGTTTTCTCATCCTGATAATATAAACCAAGTGGACGTGTCAACACACCACAGTCCCTAAGAGGAACTGTATGTGTGAGTGGAATAAAGAAATTTTTCATTTGGTTTTTTGAAAAGCATCCATATTGAGTTAGGAGAATATCCTCTATCAGTGGGTCATTTGGGCGGCTGGATGGATAAATACTATAAAAACATTCCAGTAATCCCTTTATGTAGAAATGGGGGAATGTAAACCCCAAGCTGCAGTTACTGAGAGCAAAAAACAATTCACTCATTGACCAAGAATCTGGTATAATAAATGTTTTCTCCGTGTAATAAGGGACATTAATCAACAAAAACCTGTAATAAGTCATACTAACTGAGCCACAAATAATAAGAACTTCCGTGGTTGAGGTCCGCAGCTCTGGAGGAATTTTATTATAATTCTTTTTAGACACCAGAATCTTGAATTCAATACAAATTCCATGATTAGATAAATGTTTGCTGAGTTGTCGGATCTCCCTCTCTCCGAATTCATCATCAGATGTAAGGATCCCGACCCAGTTCCACTTCAACCTTTCCAGTAACTTTGCTATGGCCACATATTGCATCTCATCATCCGGAACTGTCCGGAAAAAGTTTGGATACATCTTTCTATCACTCAGTAAAGTATCTCTGGCTCCATAACTAATCTAGAAAGAAAGAAAACCGTCTGTATAAATAATGTGGAACTCTTACTATCCAAATGGACAGAATAAAACCTTAACAGCTTCAACTCTTCTGGGAAGGCTGCCCACAAGGTTTAGGAGTGTGTCTATGGGAATGTTTGACAATTCTTCTAGAAGCACATTTGAGAGGTCAGGCACTGTGCACTGGTCCAAATCATTTGGTGGAGGGGGAATTATGGTGGGGGGTTGTTTTTCAGGGGTTGGGCTTGGCCCCTTAGTTCCAGTGAAGGGAAATCTTAAGACGTCAGCATACCATGACATCCTGGACAATTTTGTGCTCCCAACTTTGTCGGAACAGTTTGGGGATGGCCCCTTCCTGTTCCAATATGATTGCGCACCAGTGCGCAAAGCAAGGTCCATAAAGACATGGATGAGCAAGTTTGGGGTGGAGGAACTTGACTGGTCTGCACAGACTCCTTACCTCAACCCAAAAAAACACCTTTGGGATGAATTAGAGAGCAGACTGCAAGCCAGGCCTTCTCATCCAACATCAGTGCCTGACCTCACAAATGTGCATCTGGAAGAATGGTCAAACATTCCCATAGACATACTCCTAAACCTTGTGGAAAGCCTTACCAGAAGAGTTGAAGCTGTCAAAGCTGCAAAGGGTGTGCCAACTCAATATTGAACCCTATGGAAATAAGACTGGGATGCCATTAAAGTTCATGTGCCTGTAAAGGCAGGCGTCCCAATACTTTTGGTAATATAGGGTATGATCATCAGGGGAATGAATAGGCCATTTGTCCAAATGCCATACAAGCCAAATATTAGACTGAACCATTGGCCCATCCCTACACACCACTGCCTTCTTTTTTTAGAACAATGTTATACTTTACGATGCTTTGCCACAAGGATTATTTGTACTCTTTTGACCCACCTAACCAAAGGATGACTAGCTGTCCTAACGTTATGTAATATAGGAAATTCAGCTTTTCTTACCTGGGTGTAACCATATAGATTCAGCAGCTGGGCCATTTGGAGAGTGGTGTCAGAATTGAGATCTCCAATGAAACCAGCCAGGGCACCCCGCTCCATACAGGAATAATTTGGAGCTTCCTTTGTATGTCCAGACAATATCTGTAGAACATCTTTTATAGCTTTATTCACATGTCCACAAGAATCATACACATGGTATCCCAGAGTTATGTTGGGCAGAATATCTGGACTGTGGTTTATCTCATCAATAGCAAATATAAAAGCCAGGAGATGTCTGTATTCTCTCTGGTAAACCCTGCAGAAAATGGAGAGTTTAGCATTGGTCTATAGGACAAGGATTCAAACAGAATTTCTTCATGGTGGGATTGGTGGCCCTGTGTGTTTCTCCATAGGACCAGCAACTTGAAAAAAATTAAACATGTTTATCATCATCAAAACATGACATGACACATAGCAATTGATACATAACTAGATAGTAAAACATTTATATATATATATACACATCACAAAATGGAATAAAAACGATTCATATATGTATACATTGGTCAAATAGTGGCACATAAATGTAGTTCTAGCGTAATCATATATGGGCATGGATCCTGGTCATATATGGAGTGAGGAGTGTATGGCGGTGGGTGGTACATGTAGGAAAGGGGTGCGGAGTGTATGGCGGAGGGTGGTACATGTAAGAGAGGGGTGCAGAGTGTATGGGGGTGGCTGGAAAAATGTAGGAGAGGGGTGCGGAGTGTATGGCAGTGGGTGGTACATGAAGGAGAGGAGTGCGGAGTGTATAGCGGTGGCTGGTACAGGTAGGAAAGGAGTGCGGAGTGTATGGGGGTGGGTGGTACATGTAGGAGAGGAGTGCGGAGTGTATGGTGGTGGCTGGTACATGAAGGAGAGGAGTGCGGAGTGTATGGCGGTGGGTGGTACATGTAGGAGAGGAGTGTGGAGTGTATAGCGGTGGGTGGTACATGTAGGAGAGGAGTGCGGAGTGTATAGCGGTGGGTGGTACATGTAGGAGAGAAGTGTGGAGTGTATGGCGGTGGGTGGTACATGTAGGAGAGATGTGCGGAGTGTATGGAGGTGGGTGGTACATGTAGGAGAGGAGTGCGGAGTGTATGGAGGTGGGTGGTACATGTAGGAGAGGAGTGCGGAGTGTATAGCGGTGGCTGGTACATGTAGGAGAGGAGTGCAGAGTGTATGGTGGTGGCTGGAAAAATGTAGGAGAGGGGTGCGGAGTGTATGGCAGTGGGTGGTACATGAAAGAGAGGAGTGCGGAGTGTATAGCGGTGGCTGGTACAGGTAGGAGAGGAGTGCGGAGTGTATGCATCAGGGCATGGGGCACAGGGCACATAGCACATGAAGGCACATCAGGACATGGGGCACATGAAGGCACATCAGGACATGGGGCACATAGTATATCAGGGCATGGGGCACATAGTATATCAGAGCACATAGCACATCAGGGCACATAGAACTTTAGGGCACATAGCACATCAAGGCATGGGGCACATAGCACATCAGGGCATGGGGAACATAGCATATCAGGGCACATAGCAGATCAGGGCACATAGCAGATCAGGGCACATAGCACATCAGGGCATGGGGCACATAGCACATCAGGGCATAGGGCACATAGCACATCAGGGCAGGGGGAACATAGCACATCAGGGCACATAGCACATCAGGGCATGGGGCACATAGCACATCAGGGCATGGGGCACATAGCACATCAGGGCGCACAGCACATCAGGGCACATAGCACATCAGGGCACATAGCACATAAGGGCACATAGCACTTAAGGGCACATAGGACATCAGGGCACATGATAGCACATAGCACATCAGGGCATGGGGCACATAGCACATCAGGGCATGGGGCACAGGGCACATAGCACATGAGGGCACATCAGGACATGTGGCACATAGCACATCAGGGCGGGGCACATAGCACATCAGGGCATGGCACATAGCACATTGTTTACCAGCCATGCAGAGTAGCGCAGGAAGCATGTGTAATAAGTTCTCTCTCATGTCACGGCACTGACAACAGTTTACGCTACTCCCCGGCAGCCCTTCCTCTCTTCTCGTCCATCCCAGATGATGTCACAAGCAAATGGGGATGGACGAGAAGAGAGGAGGGGCCGTGGGGAGCAGCGTGACTGCCGTCAGTGCCGTGACATGAGAGAGACCCGGTCATAGAGGAGAGGAGGAATTACACTACTGCCATCTAGTGGCGGTAGATGTAATTGGGGTAACGCCGCCCAAGTAATGGTAACTGCGTTACCATGAGGGGAAGAGTAATCAGTTAGATTACTCGTTACCCTCTAAAGTAACTGCGTTAAGTAACTCCATTTATTCTACCTCTGTTACTTACATCACTGATGCCGGTGGGTGGTACATGTAGGAGAGGGGTGCGGAGTGTATGGTGGTGGGTGGTACATGTAGGAGAGGGGTGCAGAGTGTATTGCGGTGGGTGGTACATGTAGGAGAGGGGTGCAGAGTGTATGGTGGTGGGTGGTACATGTAGGAGAGGGGTGCGGAGTGTATGGTGGTGGGTGGTACATGTAGGAGAGGGGTGCGGAGTGAATGGTGATGGGTGGTACATGTAGGAGGGAAGTGCAGTACCACCTTCTGAGCCACTGTTATACCACCTTGGTGGATCACTTTTCAGAGGGAGTATGGCAGGTCTGGAAAAGCTCTAAAAGAAAAAACAACTCAAACTCATTCCTTACCGAAATCGACAGGGGGTCTCAACAGGGCAGCGTACAGGAGGTCAGAAGGGCACATTACATGGGGAGGGGGTGCAGAGCACATTATTTAGGGCACAAGATAAAAGGCATCTGCTGAACAGTGTAGAAGTAAATTGTACAACCCATTGGAATGTAGCTGATCAGCTGTGCCCATGTTGGGGGAGAGAGCAGATAATATATAGGCTGAGCAGTTGGAGTGCTGGGATCGGCAGAGAGATCGGATGGTCGGATAAGAGGGGGAGTACAGGAGTGAAGGACTGCAGGGAATGGGACACTAACCCAGTACAATCAGTGGGACTGAGAAGAGCAGAAGATTGGAGCAGCTTTGCAGTGACAGAGGGGAGATATATGACAGGGACAGTGGGGGAGTGGAGAAGAATCTGGAGGAATGGGGGGGACTGAGGTGAGAAATGAAGATAGAGAAACAGAACAGAAGTGGAGTCAGACTGAGCACAGCAGAGCCATGCTGCAAGAGAATGACAGGAGGATTGAACTCTCTCTAAAGTGGAGAGAGAGAGAGAACCTCAGATCTCCGCACTCACCTTCAGGCTCTTGTTCACTGCGCTCGGGCTCAGCACTGTCAGCTCCGCAACTCATCTGCTGCACCAGTGATCCGCTCCCTACCTGACACAGGATCCTGGTGTCTCCACACTCCACTCCGACTCCACAACACTGGAAGTGAAAACTGGAAGTGACGCCATGGTGCAGAAAAAAGCACCGCCTAGTTGTCCTCCAGTCCCAGCCAATTAAAATAAAAGACAGGAGCCAGAGACAAATGAGTGGGGACTGGGAGTGTTTGAGGGCGCAGTGATTGCACCCCGAACACGCCCTGAACATGGACAGATCAGCTTCCCAGATTGCAATCAGCTGATTGCAAGCTGGGAAGCTTCCCATAGACCGCTGTGTGTCCGGCGCCTGGTCACTCTTAAGCCTCTTTCTGAGATTTGGTGTTTACAAGTTAAAAACAAGTGACCATTTGAAAAAGAATAATAATTAAGAACAGCTTGGGGGGGGAGTGCCCCTACACCCCCTATGGATGGGCCGCCACTGCTTCCTGTCCTGCAGATAACAGTTTTACCAGACAGGAAGAGAGGGAAAATCTACAATGGGCACACAGACAGAAATACAAGACTGACAGGGATTCCAGCCTTCCAGTACTTTACTAAAAATTGTGTTTATTTCTGTGCTGCTATTGGAGAGATTCCCTCACTTTCTATGGTATAATGTTATCTGCAGGACAGGAAGTGAGGGGAAATCTCTATAATGGAGCCCTGGACAGTGGCTGTCCAAAAGAAAAAAGGTTTTGGTTGGATGTGCATTTAAGGCATCACAATAACATTATATAATATTTCTGTGAGGGGAAATCTCTTTTATGGAGCCCCAGATAGCAGTAAAAATCTGACAGAGATTCTTTATCCTTCTCCACTCTATTCAAAAGTGAAAAAAAAGATATGGAGTCATTAAGGGCTAAACTCATTTAGGGTCCCATTCACACTTGTGCAGCACATAGCAATGCATGGAAAAGCCCCTTCTCTATGGGCAGTGCAATGCGGTGTCATTCATTGTGAATTGCCCCCCAATGCATTGTACAGTAGATCCCAACACACAACACACCTCTAGGCTCCATAATACACATACCATGCTCTGTGGTGTGCTGTCTTATTAACAAACAGGTATTGTGTGTTTTTTCATCCATTGTGGTACATTGGCAGCTATTCATAATGAATGAATGTGACCATTAACACCCGGCAATGGAACACCTAAATGTGAATGGGACATACGTGATTTTCATGAACATATTGAAGGATATACTTTGATTTTATATAAATGCAGTGTAACAGACTGAATGAGTCCCGCACATTATCACACACATCTCCAAAAGACACAGCTCTGTAGATCAGATGGAAGCTTTACACTTCATATTTCACTTACGCTGCACAGATGAGATTTTGAAAAAGACTTCCTTTCTCATTCCACCGTGTCACTACAGAATGTACAGCGAATATCCCTCCTATAATGATGTCTCCATCCTGAGAATACTTGTACTCAAATGTATAATTCCTCATAGTCATATCACAGCGGTGAGCAGAGTTCTGGGTGTCAGATGTGCAGGGGGTCACACACAAATACAACAACCACAATATTCTAAGTGGATATCGAAAGACAACATGGCCGAGTCTCTGATAGACTCCAATGAGTTCTTCCTCTTCTCCCACCTCATCATCACTGACAGCAGCCCAGGATCCTGACACTGACTTCATGGATCAGCTGAAGGCTGTGAGAGTGTCAGGTTTATAAAGAATAATTCTGTTATTTATTGCTGATAGACTGGAATATGAATCTGCTTATAGAGTAGGAAAAAAAGGCCAAACGTAAAATACACAGAATCCATCTTTGTCAGCACTGTAGAAAGTGAAGGTTATAAAAATACCATTATGACATATTGTACATGAAACAGTAAAAATTAGAAGTTTGGTGGCCAAGAATGCCATGTTTATTATTATTAATATTCATAATATTATTATTGTTATATAAATACAGGTGTAGGGATAAGGTTTGGCAGCTACCATAGATTTTTGGTGAATCCCTGGGATTCGTAAGGTTTGTGAATCACTGACTTTTGGCTGAAAATTTTGCAGGTTTACCACCAAAATAGAGAACAACCTCTAATACATTACACAAGGAAAGGATGAAGGAATGGATAACTTATTGATGAAAGGGTGGGGTCACAGCATCTACAGAGTATTACCCAATGTGGAGAACAGCGGCGCTCATCTGAGTGCAGTATATAAAAATACTTAATGACAAATTTATTAAGATAAAAAAAATGTAAATAAGAATTATCTCACAGGGTAAAGGTTAAAAAGGCTAGTCACAAGGAGAGGCTCGCTGTGTAGTCCTGATCCAGATAGCCAGCGGTGTGGGGTGCTGTTGCTGTCTCGCTAGCTGCAGGGGTTTCCAAGGCTCCAAGTCAAGCTTGCAGTCGTCCCCCCATCGGCTGTGACATTACTGAAGACACAGCCTGAAGAAGGAGCATGCATGCTCCAAACGCGTGCCTGGCGGCCCTGTGTCCCACATCCAGTGACGTCACAGCTGATGGGGAGACGACTGCCAGCTTGACTCTGAGCCCTGGAAACCCATGCAGCTAGTGAGAAACCCCTAACCACTGGACTTACTACCACCTTTACCTATAGTTTTGTTTCCCTCCCATCTGTGTCTCCCTAAGAGCCACTATACTCCCCCTCTCATTTACAGTACATTATCTGTGTTTTTAGGGACAGCTGACACTTTTGCATAGAGAGAGATTATTATTTTTAATGTTTTAAAAAATATATATGTTTTCATAGGTACATGTCCCCCATGGCAGTGAATATTTCAGAATATTAGCGTGTTACTGCCAATCTGCTCTTTAAGCTGCCTTTTGTTTGAAGTATGCAACTGGATCATTTGAAAGACTAAGTGCAAGAACAGTGAGCACCTAAACCACCGCCCATCATTCACCAAATCCCCTATCCCAACTGATAAGATAAAAGTATGGCATACACCATTTAGGCCTATTATCCCTGATTAAAAACTATCCTGCTGCTGGACAATTTTACATTGATGTATCCTAATTCCTAATGAGAATTTGACAATTTGAAATCAGTATAGAAACCTTTCCATGTGGAGCACGCCAAGATCTCTATATTGATGTCTGACTGTTTGCGCTTTTTACTTTGACAATAAATCTGTGATCCAGCAAATGATATTATAGATTTAGAGGTTTTAATTTTTCACTTACATCTTTCAGATTTTGTTAAAGACCCCCCAAACCATATATTTTCTGATAGCACATGACCTGTAGAATAAAAAATAAGATGCTACTGATTTCCACGCCTTGCAATATTTGCATAAATGTTTATCAAAACAATTTATTCATCTAAAAATTCTCTAAAATCCGTATTAGCAGATATAAACACAGCAAATTTGAAAAAATTCCTGTAAAGCTCCTTCTAAATAAAAAAGCTTAACCTGTATTGAGTTAATAAATAACAAATATTTGTAAATGTAAATCTTTGCCTTTTTGAGAAATAGAGAAAATTGGACTTACACAAAACATTCTCAAAAAAATCTGGGGGGTTTTCCTTTTTCACTAACAGCTTTTAAAGTTTGTAAAAGACCCCCAGACCATATATTTTCTGAAAGCACATGGCCAGTAGAATAAATAGAAGGTGAAACTGATTCTTAAGGCACCACAATATTTGCGCAAATTTTTATCAAACAAAATTTTCACTAAAAATACACTAAAATTTTTATTAGTGGATTCATACATGGTAAAATTTACCTAAATTCAGGAAATGACATGTGTTTTATGTCACTCGTGACATGAAAGGCATTTCCACACCAATATTCTAGGGGGGATATAGAGGGGGTTACACGTGACACTGGGAGGGGAAGGTATCTTGAGAAAAATTGGATGGATCTTGAGGGGGACTGAAGGAGATCTTGAGATGGAGAAAAACAAAGCGCAGAGATGTAGTAATGAGGGTCAAAGATATCCTTTGGGCCACCCAACTGATACAACTCACAACAAAAGTTTCTTAGACCACGGTAAAGTATTAATTCTATTGATATATGAATTATTTAGTGTATACATTACTAAAACCATTTCAACTTTGTAACATATTTGGAATTGTTTTGTTTCTAACTGCAGTACCAAATAATTATTTTTCCAAATATAGAGAAATACACACGGTTGTATATCTCAACAAAAACTGACTTTAATAATATTATCAATGGCTTTGTTATCATATATGTTTAAACATAAAATTCATTAATTAATTTTACCATAAATACGTCTTGATTAAATTATCAAGCTCTGTGCACAGTATAACATTTTGTCCATGCATTTTTAAAGTGTAAGCTTGGAGGTCTATTTGTTTTGAGAAGAATCACAAGTATTAAAGTCAACACCTAGCCTGTTTACATAAGTCCGTAGAGCCACAGAAAGCTATTTTCTAAGTGTTACTAAGTATAAGTTTACTAAGTGTTGAAATATGACATTTTGTAACAAGAGCTTGTGGTAAAATGTTATTACTATCTGTATTAACCATATATATATATATATATTTGATATTTGAAGTTATATACATATTTGTATTATCACCAAATATATCTGATATTATTTTTCACTGAATTTTTAGTTAATAAATATATATATTTTTAGCATACTGTTGTATTCACTTGTTTTCAAAATAGCATGGATAAACAAACTTGAATGAATTGGTTGTATTTGTGGAAAAATGTAAAAATCTACCTAAACCACAAATTTTGCATAATTCCATACATATAATATTGTCTTAGTATTTCAGTATAAACATTCTGATATATTTGGAGGCCCCAGTTAGATCTGTCAAATTTTGAAACACGTGATATATTTGTGCAAATTATATATATTTTATTGCCATTTAAATAAAATATATATTGCCATTGCTAGTTGCAATATTGAAAAATGACTGACACTAAAGATTTTTCTAGTGTAGCTGGTCCCGCTGATGCAGAAAATGAAATTGGTCTGCATCACAAAAAAAAACTGAGAATTGGTAAAATATCAGGTGATATCTTATATCAAAGAAGAATGGGAAATAAAGACAGAACTTGGTCCCTATAAGTTAGCTATTGCTGCCAGAAGGACCATTTATACTTTGAAATGTAGGCTGAATTAAAGTCCCAAAGAATTTTTAAAAGTTCTCAAGAATGCCTATAGCTTGGCTGAGAAAAACATAGATTTTGAATGCCGGGAATTTAAAAATCCCGTTCAGATAATAGCTGAGGTTCAGTTTAAAAAGAAGCAGGGACAAATTGAGGCTCCAAAAAGTGGTTCCAGAACCGTGTCTAAACCCAAAAAGTGAAAAGCTGGCTGAGGTGTCAAATCATGTAAATGTATGTGAATTACCAGTCAGCAAAATGTTGTAAATTAGCTCAAATATTGAAATGTCTGTAATTGACCAGTAAAAAAAAAAACATATGAGCAAAGCAACTCTAATGTTTATATATATATATATATATATTTTTTTTTTTTCTTTCTTTCTAAAATTAATTCTACCCCTCCTTTGCAAAATGGCAAGGGGGGAGACTGTGATTTTATATTTTTTTATCAATTATTTTTTAAACAATAGTTTTTTATACATTTTTCAAATATGTAACATGAAGAATATATAGTTTACATTCCAATTTTTTTCACCATATCAAAACATGTAACACAGCTCAAAGGAACAGGTAGTGTTTTCAAGTTTAAAGTAGGATTGTCCTTCATAAGATCGAAACAGTAGATTCAGCTCATGGAACGTGTCTAAGCTCAAGAGTATTGATTACAGAATTTACCATCAGAGTTACTGGGTTCATAGGAATATCGTTGCTCTAGCCCACTGCGTCCAAGGAAGCCACTTGTTTTGTGCTCTCTTAAGCAGGCCTTTACTGGAGGCTAGCGTTAGCTCATAGTTGGAATGTAAATTAACTAGATCAAGAGTGTTTTCTATTGTAGGTGACTGGATGGTTTTCCAGAGTCTGGTTAAGCTCAGTCTAGCTGCAAGGAGGATATTAGTTACTACCAGTCTCAGTGGGTTGGGGATTGTTTCAATTGTCAGATTGAGCAATGCTAATGCTGGTGTGGGAGGTATGTGTCTCTGTGTGATATCCGACAGGATGTGAAAAATGGTTGTCCAATAAGGTTGTATAAATTCACAAGACCAGAGGATGTGTAGTAAGTCTCCTCTATCTGTGTTACTTCTCCAGCAAATGTCCGAAGCTGTGTTGTTAAATGATGCAATTTTTGTGGGTGTGAGATACCACCGTAGTGATATTTTTTGTGTGACTTCCCAAAATGTAGCGTTTTGAGTGGCTTTGTAAATAGAGCGTAGGGCTACCTGCCAGTGTGTCTTTGTGAAAGTTTGACCAAAATCGGTGTCACAGTGAAGGTGTGGTTTAGATTTAGTAAGCTCCTGTTTTTGATGGAAGGTGTTATAGAAAAGGGAGATGCCCTTCAGTTTTGAGGTGGGGATAGTCAGGAATGACCATACCCTAGGAGGAAGTGTATAGAATGGATAAGCCAACTGATGTGAGAGATGCAATGTTTAACTCAGATGTAAGTGAAGAATTCCATGTGATGAAGGTTGAATTTCTCTTGTAGTTGTGGGAACGAAAACAGGACGTTCCCCTGGAATAAATATTGTATGTATTTTAGGCCTTTAAGTGCCCAGTGCATCAGAAAAAGGTCTGTAGTACAGTGATGTAGTATGTGTATCGGGTGAGGTGGGGAGAATGTGTAAGCTTGCGTTGTTCCTAAGTTCGCTAGTTTTTTCCAAGCAAGAGCGGAGGCTCTCATCATGGGGGGTAGCGTTTTGGAAATGGGGATGCCATGGGGGATTCCTAGTAACCAGCTTTGTAGATTGTGTTTAAATGTTGCTGCTTCCAGTTGCCCCCATAAAGTGCGGGGATGCTGGTGGAATCAGTCTTGTAATTGGGTCAGAATTGATGCCCAGTCTTCCAATTCAATGGACCCTGCCCCTCCTGCAAGTTTATGTTTGGGAATGGTTCGAAACACGTAAAGTAGTTGAGGTAGGTGTATCATTTTGAATGCTGCGAGTCTTCCTGACCAGGATAGTTCTTGTTTAGACAATTTTTGGACATCTTTCTGGAGTTTGGTGAGGAAAGGCTAAAGTTACAATTGAATAGATTTTTTGTTGATTTTTTCAGTTGTACCCCCAGGTACGATATATCATGTTCTGCCCATGTGAAGGGGTATTGGGCTTGGAGCAGATTCCTGGTGGTGGTGTTTAGGCCTAAGTCTAGGATATACGATTTGGTGGCATTCACCTTGTAATAGGAAACTCTGCTGAACCACTGGAGGGTATTTTGTACTTCCACTAGGGAAGATGTTGGGTTGGTTAGCATGAGGATGACATCATCTGCAAAAAGACTGATCTTGTGTGTCTTGAGACCTATCTCAAAGCCTGTTATTTTAGAGTTTTTTCTAATGTGTTCTGCTAGGGGTTCCATGAGCAGATTGAAAATCAGTGGGGACAACGGGCACCCCTGCCTAGTGCCATTGGTAATGGCGAATGGTTGGGAAAGCATATCTGCTGAGAATACTTGGTCTGAGGGGGTAGTGTATAGTGCTAACAAAGCATTCAATATTTGTCCCTTGAAACCAAACTTCTGGAGGACCTGCTGTAGGTATTTCCAGTGTATTCTGTCGCACGCCTTCAGTGCTCCAGTGCTAGGAGCAGAAAAGGCATTCCACTAGTCTCGGCATAGTGAATGACATCGATCAACCTCCTCGTGGCATCTGACGCTTGCCTTCCAGTTGTAAAACCAGATTGGTCCCTGTGAATCAGTGTGGGCATGATATTAAGTAGTTGTGTGGCCATTGTTTTTGCGTAGATTTTTAGGTCTAAGATCGGGCAAAAGTTTTGGGGTGCTACTGGTCCTTTCCCCGGTTTAGGTAGGGTGATGATCAATGCTTGTAGGGATTCACGTGGGAACTTTGAGGAAGAGGCCGCGTCATTGAATAGGACAGTTAAGTGTGGAGCTAATTGCTGGGCAAATTGTTTGAAGTATTCTCCTGTGAGTCCATCTGGGCCTGGTGATTTTTCTGGGGGGAGGGTTTTGATGGTCACTATTACTTCTTGTACCATGAAAGGGTCATTCAATCAGGACAGTTGTTCTGTCATTAGCGATGGGAGTCTGATGTGTTTAAGAAAGTCATTAATGTCTTCTGAGGTGGGTTGGTGTGTGTCAGGGTCTTGCTGTAAATTATATAGGTCACTATAGTAGTCACTGAAGGCATCAGCTATTGCCTGGGAATTTCTGAGTTCTTCCTTTGTGTGAGGATAGTATATGTGATCTATTTTGTTTTTTATTCTCCTCCCTTTGATACGTTGGGCAAGGGCCTTACACGCTTTGTTGGACGTGGAGTATGAAGTGGCTCTTAATTTTCTCTGGGTATGTTCATATGATTGGAGAAGGTGGAGCCTTAGTTCTTGTTTAAGGGGTTAAGATTTGTGCTGAGCATTTTGGTTGGGGAATAGATTTATTTTGCTGTGTTGGCTATTTGGGAAATAAGAGTGTCAATACACATTGACCTCTTCTTTTTGTGATGAGAGCTAAGTTTAATCAGTATACCTCTAATATACGCTTTGTGTGTGTTCCACACCATGCCTGGCTCGGACACAGCTCCTGTATTGAGTTCAAAATATTTGATTATTTGGTCGGTTATCTCCAGAGTGTAGGTTGGATGTTGCAGGATGTAGTTATTTGCTCTCCATAGAAATTATTTTTTTGTTGTTGTGGAGATTCTGGTATAGAAATGGTGATGGGGGCATGGTCCGACCAAGTCGTGGTGTGGATCGCAGATGCACTAATGTTTTGGAGCAACCATTTATCTATGAGAAAGATATCAATACGTGAATACATTTTATGGAGAGGAGAGAAGTACGTGTAGTCTCTCTCTGCTCCATGGAAACATCGCCAAACATCAAACAAATCTTGAATAACAATGACGTTTTTCAGTGGGGACTCTCTGCGTTTTGTCGCAGAAGTGGAATTTAGTTGGACTTCAGGCACTAGATTAAAGTCCCCACAAGTGATTAGATGACCTTGCATCAGGGGATGGACAACACACATAAGTTTAAGAAGAAAACGCATTTGTTTGACATTTGGAGCATAGATATTTAACAAAGTATAGGCAATATTGTTTATGGTACATACAAGACTAATGTACCACTGGATTGGCGCAGGGCCAATGTGGTGCCTATATTTAAAAAGGGAACAAAGTCTTTACCAAGTAACTATAGACCTGTTAGTTTAACTTCTATAGTTGGGAAGATACTGGAGAGATTAATAAAAGACCACATAGATGAGTTCTTGCTGGAAAAAAATATTTTAAGCAACAGACAGCATGGATTCATGAAAGACAGAAGTTGTCAGACAAACCTAATTTCTTTTTATGAAGAGGTAAATAAAACCTTGGACAGAGGGGTGGAGGTGGATGTGGTATACTTGGATTTTGCAAAAGCGTTCGATACAGTTCCCCACACACGGCTCATGTGTAAGGTGAAGTTTACAGGATTGGAAATATCAGTTTTTAAATGGATAGAAAACTGACTAAAAGACAGAATTCAGAGAGTAGTGGTTAATGATTCTTACTCTAAATGTTATCAGTGGTGTACCCCAAGGTTCATTGTTGGGACCCTTACTTTTAATTATCTTTATAAATGATATTGGGTTTGAGATCAAAAGTAAAATTTCTGTCTTTGCAGATGACACTATACTATGCAGTGGAAAAACGTCCTTACAGGATGTCGCCAAATTGCAAGCCGACCTTAATGCCCTGTCTAATTGGGCGACTATGTGGCAGATGAGGTTTAATGTTGATAAATGTAAAGTTATGCACTTGGGGGCTAAGAGTATGAATGCATCATACAACTAGGGGGATCCGTAGTGGAGAAGGATCTGGGGGTTTTGGTAGATCATAAGCTTCATAATGGCATGCAATGCCAAGCTGCGGTTTCCAAAGAGAGCAAAGTCCTTTCTTGTATTAACCACTTAACTATACGTCGGCAGAATGGCACCGACAGGCAGAATCACGTATATATACGTGATTGCCTTTGTATAGTTGGGGGGTCCGATCGGACCCCCCTTCTTTACAGTGGGTGGTCGTTTTACCTTCAGGAGCGATCCGGCATGAGGGGACGGCCGTTCAATTCCGGCCACCCCCTCTCGATCGCTCCCGGCGAATGAGAGAGCTTCCCCTGCCTGCCAGGCAGGAGGAAGTGATGTCATCTCTCCTGCGGCGCTCACATATACCGAGCGCCGTACAGGAGAAGATGCAGGTTAGTACACAAAACAGCACACTGACACCAGGACACATAGGCACATAAATCGCCCCCCAGGCCCCCCCAGATCACCTCCCAGCCCCCCCAGCCCCCAGTCACAGTGTCACTGATTGCAGTGACCATTTATTTAGTGATCACTGCAATCAGTGACATTTGTGACTGTAAAAGTGTCACTACATTTAGTTTTAGGTCCAGTGTAGCCCCCTAACCCCCCCCTAATAAAGGTTTAACCCCCTGATCACCCCCAGATAACCCTTTCACCCCCTAGCACCGCCGTCGCTAAGCAATCATTTTTCTGATCGATGTCTTAGCGTCGGTGATGCTGATCGGTAGCCAGTAATTTTTTTTAGGTTTGCCGCAGGTTTTTATAGTGTCGGGTACCCCCATATATTACCTAATAAAGGTTTAACCCCCTTGATCGCCCCCCCAGGTAACCCTTTCACCCCCTATCACCACTGTCACTAAGCGATAATTTTTCTGATCGATGTCTTAGCGTCGGCGATGCTGATCGGTAGCCAGTAATTTTTTTTAGGTTCGCCGCAGGTTTTTATAGCGTCAGGTACCCCCATATATTATCTAATAAAGGTTTAACCCCCTGACCGCCCCCCAGGTAACCCTTTCACCCCCTATCACCACTGTCGCTAAGCCATCGTTTTTATGATCGTTGTCTTAGTGTCGGTGATGCCGATAGGTAGCCAGTAATTTTTTTTTAGGTTCGCCGTCAGGTTTTTATATAGCGTCAGGTACCCCCATATATTACCTAATAAAGGTTTTAACCCCCTAATTGCCCCTAGTTAACCCTTTCACCAGTGATCATCATATAAGTGTTACGGGTGACGCTGGTTAGTTAGTTTGCTTTTTATAGTGTCAGGGCACCCGCCGTATATAACCCAATAAAGGTTTAACCCCCTGATCGCCTGGCGGGTGATATCAATTAGGTTTTAGCGTCAGAGAGGGTCTGCGTCACAACCCAGGCAGCGTCAGGTTAGTGCCAGTAACGCTAACACCCACGCGTGAAGCATACACCCCCCTTAGTGGTATAGTATCTGAACAGATCAATATCTGATCTGATCAGATCTATACTAGCGTCCCCAGCAATTTAGGGTTCCCAAAAATGCAGTGTTAGCGGGATCAGCCCAGATACCTGCTAGCACCTGCGTTTTGCCCCTCCGTCCAGCCCAGGCCACCCAAGTGCAGTATCGATTGATCACTGTCACTTACAAAACACAACACACATAACTGCAGCGTTCGCAGAGACAGGCCTGATCCCTGCGACTCCAGTGCTGTAGGAGGTGATTTCACTACCACAGTTAATTAAAAAAAAGCAAATATGCCGAAGCATTGGGGCAGCAGGAGCGGAGGAGCGATTTTGCTCCTAATGCCGCGTACATACGGTCGAAATTCCGACGGAGGCTTGCCCGTGGAAAAGTCTGACCATGTGTACGTGGCATAACTTTTGCGAGAAGATGCCCCCATGCTTCGGCATATATAAATGGTGCATGTATGCCCATCATTAGAAGTGGGTGGATGAAGGGCGGTATTCTAATGGTGGGCATACCCACCGATCAATCTTTTTTTTTCGTTCAGCCAACAGGCTGCATGAAAAAAAAGATTACAATACATGTCCAACAAGGACCAGCAACGTACTGGTATGTTGCTGGACTTTGAATGTTTATACCAGAATGATGCCTGCTGGTTTAGGTATCATCTTGGTATCATTCTTTTCAGCCAGCGGCCGGCTTTCATGTAAAAGCAATCCTAGTGGCTAATTAGCCTCTGGACTGCTTTTACAAGCAGTGGGAGGGAATGTCCCCCCCGGATATAAAAAGCGCCATTGGGAAATTGGGAAAGCATTTTATCACACCGATCTTGGTGTGGTCAGATGCTTTGAGGGCAGAGGAAAGATCTAGGGTCCAATAGACCCCAGTTTTTTCAAAAAAGAGTACCTGTCATTACCTATTGCTATCATAGGTGATATTTACATTCCCTGAGATAACAATAAAAGTGATAAAAATAAATAAATATGGAAGCAACAGTTTAAAAATAAAATAAAAAAGCAAAATTAATAATAATAAAAAAAAAAAAAAACACTCCTGTCCTGCCCTGCTCTTGCCCAATTGCGAACGCAAGCGTCGGTCTGGCGTCATATGTAAACAGCAATTGCACCATGCATGTGAGGTATCACCGCGAAGGTCAGATCGAGGGCAGTAATTTTAGCAGTAGACCTCCTCTGTAAATCTAACGGGGTAACCTGTAAATGCTTTTAAAGGCTTTTAAAAATGTATGTAGTTTGTCGCCAATGCGCGTTTGTGCGAAATTTTAAAGCATGTCGTGTTTGGTATCTATGTACTTGGCCTAAGATCATCTTTTTTATTTCATCAAACATTTGGGCAATATAGTGTGTTTTAGTGCATTAAAATTTAAAAAAGTGTATTTTTTTCCCCAAAAAATGCGTTTGAAAAATCGCTGCGCAAATACTGTGTAGAAAAAAAAAATGCAACACCCACCATTTTATTCTGTAGGGCCTTTGCTTTAAAAATATATATAATGTTTGGGGGTTCAACATAATTTTCTTGCAAAAAAAATATGTTTTCATGTAAACAAAAAGTGTCAAAAAGGGCTTTGTCTTCAAGTGGTTAGAAGAGTGGATGTAAGCTTCCTAATGTTGTGTATAAAATGCCAGAACAGTTCAAACCCCCCCCCCCAAATGACCCCATTTTGGAAAGTAGACACCCCAAGCTATATACTGAGAGGCATGTCGAGTCCATGGAATATTTTATATGTTGACACAAGTTGCGGAAAAAATAATATATATATTTTTTTTTGCACAAAGTTGTCACTAAATGATATATTGCTCAAACATGCCATGGGCATATGTGGAATTACACCCCAAAATACATTCTGTTGCTTCTCCTGAGTACGGAAATACCACATGTGTGAGACTTTTTGGGAGCCTAGCCGCGTACGGGACCCCAAAAACCAATCACCGCCTTCAGGCTTTCTAAGGGTGTCAATTTTTGATTTCACTTCTCACTGCCTATCACAGTTTCGGAGGCCATGGAATGCCCAGATGGCACAAAACCCCCCCAAATGACCCCATTTTGGAAAGTAGACACCCCAAGCTATTTGCTGAGAGGTATTGTGAGTATTTTGCAGATCTTGCTTTTTGTCACAAAGTTTTGAAAATTGAAAAAAAAAAGAAAAAAAAAAATGTTCTTTCTTCATTTTCAAAAACAAATGAGAGCTGTAAAATACTCACCATGCCTCTCAGCAAACAGCTTGGGGTGTCTACTTTCCAAAATGGGGTCATTTGGGGGGTTTTGTGCTATTTTGGCATTTTATGGCGTTCAAAACTGTGATAGGTAGTGAGGAGTGAAATCAAAAATGTGCACCCTTAGAAATCCTGGAGGCGGTGCTTGGTTTCCGGGGGGCCCGTACGTGGCTAGGCTCCTAAAAAGTCCCACACATGTGGTATCCCCGTACTCAGGAGAAGCAGCAGAATGTATTTTGGGGTGCAATTTCACATATAACCATGGCATGTGTGAGCAATATATCATTTAGTGACAACTTTTTGTAATTTTTTTTTTTTGTCATTATTCAATCACTTGGGACAAAAAAATATATTCAATGGGCTCAACAGGCCTCTCAGCAATTTCCTTGGGGTGTCTACTTTCTAAAATGGGGTCATTTGGGGGGGTTTTGTGCTATTTTGGCATTTTATGGCCTTCAAAACTGTGATAGGTAGTGAGGAGTGAAATCAAAAATTTGCGCCCTTAGAAATCCTGAAGGCGGTGCTTGGTTTCCAGGGTCCCGTACGTGGCTAGGCTCCTAAAAAGTCCCACACATGTTGTATCCCCGTACTCAGGAGAAGCAGCAGAATGTATTTTGGGGTGCAATTCCACATATAACCATGGCATGTGTGAGCAATATATCATTTAGTGACAATTTTTTGTAATTTTTTTTTGTCATTATTCAATCACTTGGGACAAAAAAAAAAAATATTCAATGGGCTCAACATGCCTCTCAGCAATTTCCTTGGGGTGTCTACTTTCTAAAATGGGGTCATTTGGGGGGTTTTGTACTGCCCTGTCATTTTAGGACCTCAAGAAATGAGATAGGCAGTCATAAATTAAAAGCTGTGTAAATTCCAGAAAATGTACCCTAGTTTGTAAACGCTATAACTTTTGCGCAAACCAATAAATATACGCTTATTGACATTTTTTTTACTAAAGACATGTGGCTGAATACATTTTGGCCTAAATGTATGACTAAAATTGAGTTTATTCGATTTTTCTTATAACAAAAAGTAGAAAATATCATTTTTTTTCAAAATTTTTGGTCTTTTTCCGTTTATATCGCAAAAAATAAAAATCGCAGAGGCAATCAAATACCATTAAAAGAAAGCTCTATTTGTGGAAAGAAAAGGACGCAAATTTCGTTTGGGTACAACATTGCATGTCCGCACAATTTACAGTTAAAGCAGCGCAGTGCAAAATTCTGAATTCACCTCTGGTCCTTTAGCTACCAAATGGTCCGGGGCTTAAGTGGTTAAGAGAGGTATGGACTCCAGAGAGAGAGATATCATTTTGCCCCTGTACAAATCATTTGTAAGACCTCACCTGGAATATGCAGTTCAGTTTGGGCCCCAGTTCTCAAAAAGGATATTGGGGAACTGGAGAAAGTGCAGAGAAGGGCAACCAAACTGATAAGAGGCATGGAGGAGCTCAGCTATGAGGAGAGATTAGAGGAACTGAATTTATTCACTCTTGAGAAGAGGAGATTAAGGGGGGATATGATAAACATGTACAAATTTATAAGGGGTCCATATAGTGAACTTGGTGTTGAGTTATTCACTTTACAGTCAACACAGAGGACAAGGGGCACTCTTTATGTCTAGAGGGAAGGAGATTTCACCTCCAAATACAGAAAGGTTTCTTCACAGTAAGAGCTGTGAAAATGTGGAATAGACTCCCTGCAGAGGTGGATCTGGCCAGCTCAGTAGATTGCTATAAGAAAGGTCTGGATACTTTCTTAAATGTACATAATATAACTGGGTACTGACATTTATAGGTAAAGTTTATCCAGGGAATATCCGATTGCCTCTCGGGGGATCAGGAAGGAATTTTTTCCCCTGCTGTAGCAAATTGGACCGTGCTCTGTTGGGGTTTTTCGCCTTCCTCTGGATCAACTGTGGGTATAGAATAATGTAGGGGATTGTATGATATTATTATTTTTTTTTATTTTTTTTATGGTTGAACTGGATGGTCTTTTTTCAACCTGACTAACTATGTAACTATGTAACTATGTAACTATTGTGACAGCAGGAAGGTAAAGTCACCTGGTTGCATCCAGGGGGGTAGATATATTTCTCCCAGATTCAGGCTTTATGCCGACTTATACAACTAGGGAGGGAGTTGATGAAGCCCAGCTGAGGCTAGTGGGCTCATGGATGACTCATACCTCTAGGGAGAGTGCTGGGCGTCGTGCAGGCAGGGAGTTGATGAGACCAGCTGAAGCTTGTCAGCTCGTTTAAGGCCTCTATAAAAACTCCCAGCTTCATTAGGTGTTTGCTCATGCCTGGACCCAGACCTGTGTGGACTGTCTAGGGAGAGTGAAGCCCTGTGCGGTGAGGCAAAGCCTGTGTGGCTATTTGTTTGGACTTTTACTAAACCAGGGACTTAGGGACTAGGACAGCACCAGGCTGATCCCAGTTGTTAGTTTAGGAAACCTGCATGTTTAGTCAGAGGTCAAGCTGACCAGGATTTATTTTGTTTATGTTTCTTTTTGGCTTTGCTGTGTTTTTGTCACTGTACATAGAGAAATAAACCGCACCTTTTGATTTTGAAAACCACAACCTCCGTCTGCTGGCCCTGTTTTTGTGTGGGGAGCCCAACCAGGGGGTCACACACACCCGCTACCGAGTTAACCCCCTCACAGTTGGTGGAGAACCAGTGGCAGTTTTTTTTAAGCCAGCATGGAGGAGATACTGAAACAGCTGGCTCTAGCAAATGCCAATCAACAGCAGACAAATGCAGGTTTGCAAAGGAGCCTTGCAGCCCAGCAGCAAGCTCATCAACAAGCCCAGCAGCAATCTGAGGCCCGCTTCATAGACCTGTTACAGAAGCAAGAGCAGAGACTAAAACAAATGGAAGCAGTAATGCAGCAACGTCCGCAGACCAGTGAGGAAATCCGTCCCACTAATACCGCGTCCTTTGGGGTGAGTCGTTTATTGACAAAAATGACTGGAGAGGATGATCCAGAGGTATTTTTGACCACATTTGAAAGGACTGGTGAAAGAGAAAAGTGGCCTGAGGAGCAGTGGGCTGGACTGGTGGCTCCTCTGTTAACTGGTGAATCGCAGAAGGCTTACTATGACCTAGAGCCTGACCAAGCAAAAGACTATGTGATGCTAAAAGCTGAAATATTGGCAAGGCTGGGTGTCACCCTGGCTGTCCGGGCTCAGCGTGTGCATAACTGGACTTTCCAGCTTGGAAAACCCCCCAGGTCTCAAATGTATGATCTCATTCACCTGAGCAGGAAGTGGCTACAGCCAGAGACTTTGTCCGCACCAGAGATTGTGGAACGTGTTGTAATGGATCGGTTTTTGAGAGCTCTTCCTACTGCCATCCAAAAGTGGGTAAGCCATGGAGACCCAGAGACGGCCGGTGGTCTTGTGGATCGTGTAGAGAAATACTTGGCTACAGAGAACCTGACGGCCTCTTCCAGAGACTCTCGGACTTTCCACCCTAAGACCAGACCATCCCCAGGGGCGGATAAGAGGATTCCAAGGGGTGAGGGTGGAGAGAGTGAGAGGGTGGGAGCTCTACCCAAAGTTTGGCGAGAACAGCCTGGGAAGTCAGGGGCTCAAGAGGCAGCCAAAAGGATTGTTTGCTACCGCTGCCGGCAAACGGGACATATTGCAGCAAATTGCCCGGTTGTGGAGGAACCCATGCAATGTGACTTTCTGACGGACAGACGTCAGTCGCTGTGTGCGACAGTCGCATGCACTGCCATTCGGGGAACTGAGAAACATTTATGCAAAATGTGTATTAATGGTAGAAATGTTGTGGTATTACTGGATTCAGGTAGCCTTGTGACCCTGATAAAGGCTGAATTAGTTAAAACAGAGGTCTCTGGGAATAGCAAGGTAGCTGTTATTTGTGTGCATGGGGACACCCGAGAGTATCCAGTGACTACAGTGTGTTTCGAGACCCCCAAAGGTACCCTCTCTCATCCAGTGGGGTTAGTATCTCAATTACCGCATGATGCCATTGTGGGAAGGGATTTTCCGAAGTTCTGGGAACTGTGGGATGATCCTGAGCCCCCCACTGGTGCCCCTATGTACCAGGAATGTGATAGCCAGAACTCCTCTGAGAGTGGTGAGGACTCTCCAGAATTTCCCTTGTCAGTATTGGCAGGGGAGACTCAAGAAACTGGAGAGGAGCCCACCTCCTCAGACGAAAACCTACCGTCTGTGGAGTTTTCTGATCTGGAGGTTCACAGGGAAAATTTTGCCACAGAACAGTTAAAAGACCCCGCCCTAATAAAGGCACGGGAAAACGTAGTGGAAATAGATGGCGAGTTAGTGAACCCAGATAATACCTGCACTTACCCATACTTCAGCGTAGAGAAGGACCTACTGTATCGGGTGGCAAAAAGGGCAGAAGAAACCGTTGAGCAGCTTGTGGTGCCCAAACCTTACAGGAAGTTGGTGTTGGAGTTGGCCCATGGGCACATTCTTGGAGGTCATCTGGGGACAGAGAAAACCCGAGAGAGGGTATTACAGAGATTCTATTGGCCTGGGGTGATGAAGGACATAGAAAATTATTGTTCCTCCTGCCCTGTGTGTCAGAGGTCAGCCCCGATGCCACATTTCCGTAGCCCGCTGGTCCCTCTACCCATCATTGAGGTCCCGTTTGAGAGAATCGCAATGGATTTGGTAGGTCCTATAATCAAGTCCGCTAGGGGGCACCAGTACATATTGGTTATAATGGACTATGCCACCCGTTATCCAGAAGCGATCCCTCTCAGAAATACCTCGGCCAAAACCATAGCCAAAGAGCTATCTCTTGTTTTTAGCCGGGTGGGTATTTGTAAAGAACTGCTTACGGACCAAGGTACACCCTTTATGTCCCGGGTTATGAAAGAGCTGTGTAAATTGTTCAAAGTGACGCAATTGCGTACATCTGTGTATCACCCCCAAACCGATGGGCTGGTTGAAAGATTCAACAAAACCCTAAAACAAATGTTGAAGAAAGTGGTGGATAGAGATGGAAAGGATTGGGACTGTCTACTTCCTTATTTGATGTTTGCTATTAGGGAGGTGCCCCAATCCTCTACGGGATTCTCCCCCTTTGAGTTACTGTATGGGAGACACCCAAGAGGGCTGTTGGATATTGCCAAGGAAACTTGGGAAAGTGAGAGTTCTCCCCACAGGAGTGTGATTGAGCATGTCGCCCTGATGCAAGATCGAATTGCACAGGTAATGCCCATCGTGAAGGAACATTTGGCCCAAGCGCAGTTGGCACAGCAGAAAATGTACAACCGTGGAGCCAAGACCCGTACCTTTTCCCCGGGGGATAGGATATTGGTACTTGTCCCTACGGTTGAAAGTAAATTCCTTGCCAAATGGCAAGGCCCCTACGAGATAATGGAAAAAGTGAGCGAAGTGAATTACAAGGTCAGACAACCAGGAAGGCGAAAGCCCGAACAGATATATCACGTTAATCTGTTGAAAGCCTGGAGGGATAGAGAGTCCCTAGTCGCAGAAACTTGGTCACCAGCTCAAACTGGTTGCGTGATTCCGGAGGTTGGAATAGCAGCCACCTTGTCACAACCCCAACAACAGGAGGTTAAGGAGTTTGTGCTTTGCAACAAGGAGGTGTTCTCTGAGCTGCCGGGACAAACATCTGGGGTAGAGCATGATATTATTACCCCGCCCGGTGAAAGGGTGAAGTTAAAACCCTATCGGATCCCAGAGGCCCGACGGGAGGCAATACGGGAGGAAGTACAGAAAATGCTGAACTTAGGGGTGATAGAGGAGTCCCAAAGTGATTGGTCTAGTCCCATTGTGTTGGTGCCTAAACCGGATGGGAGCTGGCGATTTTGTAACGATTTTCGTCAGTTGAACAAAGTTACAAAATTTGACACCTACCCCATGCCACGTATAGATGAGTTGATCGACCGGCTGGGAACAGCCCGATACATGACGACTCTTGACCTCACAAAAGGGTATTGGCAAATTCCCCTGGCCAAGTCGGCCAAAGAGAAAACCGCATTTGTAACCCCAGACGGGGCGTTCCAATATAAGAGAATGCCGTTCGGGTTACAGAATGCGCCGGCCACATTCCAGCGGAAAATGGACCAGATACTGAGGCCCCATCGGAAGTATGCTGCGGCTTACCTGGATGACGTAATTGTCCATAGCACAGATTGGGCCTCACATCTGCCAAAAGTGCAAGCAGTCCTAGACTCTATCCGGGAAGCGGGGTTTACGGCTAACCCCAAGAAGTGTACCATTGGGCAGGAGGAGGCCAAATATCTTGGGTACACCATTGGCAGGGGAGTGATAAAACCCCAACTCAACAAAGTCGAGGCCATCCAGAGTTGGCCACGTCCCAACAGCAAGAAGCAGGTACGGGCCTTTCTGGGAATCGCGGGTTATTATCGGCGCTTCATTCCCCACTTTGCTTCTAAGGCTGTGCCCCTAACCAACCTGACGAAAGGGAAAGGGTCGGTCATGATTAAATGGACCCCCGAGGCTGAGGCAGCATTCCAATTCTTGAAACAAGCCTTATGTAGCCAGCCAGTGTTGTACTCACCCGACTTCTCTAAAGACTTTGTCGTACAAAGTGATGCGTCAGATGTGGGGTTAGGAGCAGTACTGTCCCAGGTCTGGAACGGGGAAGAGCACCCAGTCATTTACCTCAGCAGGAAGTTGAAGTCCCATGAGGTAAATTACGCCACGGTTGAAAAGGAGTGTTTAGCGGTGAAGTGGGCTCTAGATTCCCTTCGGTACTATCTGCTAGGTAGGCACTTTGACATGGTTACGGATCACGCTCCGTTAAAGTGGATGGCTCAAAACAAGGAGACAAATAGAAGAGTGAATAGGTGGTTCCTGGCCCTACAGGAATTCAACTTCACAGTAAAGCATCGCCCTGGCGTTCAAATGGGGAATGTGGATGCCTTGTCTCGAGTACATGAATGCCTGATTGCTGGTGTTCCAACCCCAAGGTTAAAACAAGAGGGGGGGGTATGTGACAGCAGGAAGGTAAAGTCACCTGGTTGCATCCAGGGGGGTAGATATATTTCTCCCAGATTCAGGCTTTATGCCGACTTATACAACTAGGGAGGGAGTTGATGAAGCCCAGCTGAGGCTAGTGGGCTCATGGATGACTCATACCTCTAGGGAGAGTGCTGGGCGTCGTGCAGGCAGGGAGTTGATGAGACCAGCTGAAGCTTGTCAGCTCGTTTAAGGCCTCTATAAAAACTCCCAGCTTCATTAGGTGTTTGCTCATGCCTGGACCCAGACCTGTGTGGACTGTCTAGGGAGAGTGAAGCCCTGTGCGGTGAGGCAAAGCCTGTGTGGCTATTTGTTTGGACTTTTACTGAACCAGGGACTTAGGGACTAGGACAGCACCAGGCTGATCCCAGTTGTTAGTTTAGGAAACCTGCATGTTTAGTCAGAGGTCAAGCTGACCAGGATTTATTTTGTTTATGTTTCTTTTTGGCTTTGTTGTGTTTTTGCCACTGTACATAGAGAAATAAACCGCACCTTTTGATTTTGAAAACCACAACCTCCGTCTGCTGGCCCTGTTTTTGTGTGGGGAGCCCAACCAGGGGGTCACACACACCCGCTACCGAGTTAACCCCCTCACACTATGTAATGTATCAACCTTCTGGATCTAGAGCGATTTGATTCAGGTGGAATGTGAGTACTTCACCGCTATTAGCACTCCTCTTTTTTAGAGGTGAAAGGGGCAGAGAAAACATGAGAGAAATGTTTATTCACACAAGCAGGTGTAGCTGTAGATGTAAAATGTGTTTCTTGCACACACAGGATGTCACATTTTAGGTCTAGGGCTGTTTTCCAAAGTGAATGTCTCTTTGCTGGGTGATTGAGCTCATTCACATTGAGGGATAACACAGTGATTGGCATTGTTGGTGTTATACGGTTAACTGAAAAGCCACAAACACTTACAGTTTGATGTGGAATGGCAACTTCCCTGGACTCGGAGGCTGGAGTCTTCTATAAGTGTATACTCTAATAAACCAGGTAAATAGGAGAGTTCACACGCTACGAGCAAAGCAGTGGCTGTAAAACAATAAGGTTAACAAATAGGACTGAACAAGATAAAATTGGAACTTGTAGATCACTGAAACCGGGTGGGATGACCACCAGTTAAAACGTTAGGTGGAGTAGAGAAATTAGATTTTCAACTAAATCACTATAGAGGGGTAACAAGTGTTAATTATAAACTATAACAATAAATCAGAAAGCTGATAGCCAGGGAGAGTATCTACTATGCAGATATATAGGCCCAATGGATTCCAGAGTAGCAGTTCTGGTCAGTTGTCAAGTCTCCCTTGAGTGCGGCGAGTTGGGTGTGAGCCACGTTGCTTCAGCGGTGGGATGAAATCCTGTGGTGGGTCAGGGAGGATTCCCCAGGAATGAAGCAATTGCATGCCCTTGTGGAGGGTGTGGATCACGTGTGAAGTACCATTTCTTGTTATAAGCAGTGATGCTGGGTTGCACCATTTAAATTGAATCTTGTGGTTGTGGAGGCCATTGGTGATCGGGTTGAGTTTTCTCCTTAGCTGCAGGGTGTATTTAGAAAGATCGGGGAATAGTAAGACTCCATCATATGGCCCAGGAAGTGATGGGTTGTTTCTGATTGTCGTGAGAAGCATTTCTTTAATGTGGAAGAAATGAACCCTCATTAAGACATCCCTAGGGACTGAGGCTGCAAGGTGAGAGGGTTTAGCAATTCTGTTGATTCAATTGATTATCAAATCTCTGGGTGATGCGTCAGGAAGGTTCAAATGCATTAGTTCTTCGGTATATTTAGGGAGATCTGTTGGCAGGATGGATTCAGGGACGCCTCTGAATTTTACATTATTCCTCCAGGACCTGTCTTCTAAATCGACCAGCTTGGCCCTTACCCAGGATTGCTCTTCTTTGACTTCAGCATATGAATCAACTAGATCATTCACAGTTGATGTGCATTCCTCCATGCTGTTTTCTAGATAAGACACCCTTTCACCCATAACATGCATATCTGCAGTTATTTTAGTGAATAGGGACGAGAGGTCTGTCATCAGTGAGGACTGGAGTGATAACAACATGTCCTTGAGGGTGGTGTCGATCACTGGCTGCTCCTGGGAAAGGATTCCATGGAGGATTGTAAGGCCTGGTTCGACTGGAAGGGCTGAAAGCCTGGGCTTCGATTTGTGCAGGCGGTGGCGGCGGCTCTATCCGCATGCAGGCTTTCGCCGGGCTGCCTGTGATAGGGTTATCCACCGCTCTGTGTTTAGGTGACAGGGGAGGGCAGTGAGGGTCTTGTTCCCCCGGGATCTCGTGCAGGAGATTCATGTAGGCCTCCAGAGCCATTTTAGAGCTGACTGACCTTGTGTGGCAGTTTTGTGAAGAAGGCCGTCAGCTTTTGTGGGTGATGGTCCATCATCCTCTTTTGGGACATGGCTGGCTGGGGTGTCCAGGCTGTGAGGAGGCAGGATGGCCGTGAATTGTCCGCGGATTTGGGCCTGTGTCGCTCTGGTTCTCTCCCCTGGCTGACAAGCACTGAGTTTAAGCAGCCATCTCCAGCGCTGGCAGACCACGCCCCCTGTGATTTTATATTTCAGCCAAAACTTTTAACTGTGCAGAATCTGACAGTCTTTGGAATGAGTGCCTGTGTAAAAAAAGTGGGGGCCAACCTCCTCCTATGGTTGAGTAAATTGCATAGCAGGCAAGAAGACAAAGGTTACATGTCATTCCGATTATTTTCTTTTTTATATTTTGTTCCTTACAGGTATTTCATAGAAGCAGGATAGCATAATGAAGTTATGGGACACAATTATCCAAGCAACTATTTTGTTTATAACAAATACAGGAAACATTTTCTGAAAAGCATCAGCTGAAAAAGTTTCACAGTTGATCTTGTAAATATTTTAGGCACTGTCCTGAAGTCATAGGAAAGGCCTAGTTGAACTTCAACTTATGGAATAAAGTAATTTACATTCCCGCATTTATAGTTAATGTGCCCTACGATCGATTAATTATTAGTATCAATCTTCTTAAAAGATTAAATACCATATTGTGATTTGATTAAAAAGGTTATATGGTCTCAAGTGAAAAGGCCATTAAATATTAACCATCCCAGTCCTATCACAATCCGTGCAACTGCCATGTGATGAGGAAAGACTGGATTCTAGTGAGATCCATCTCATGGAATAATTTAATTCTAGATGGCACCTTTTTACCGGCAACTGCCACTACAGATGGTGGACAGGAGGATAATACCATACGTATGTCCCCTGGAAAAGGTTGAGAGGTTTGCTTGGCAGGTGATGTTCTCAATATTCAACTCCATCCAGTATATACTGACTCTAATGGGTTCAGTATTTATACTCAACTCTTAACGGGATCGAAAAGGTGTATGGTAAGGTGTTCTTTTCCATAAAGGTTAATGACCTGGGAAATATTAAAAAGGTTAAAATGGATTTATGGCAGGAATATAATTACATTAGTAGAAAGTTCCTGCAACAATTCATTTTGTTTTCATAAAGACTTGAATCCATCAAGGAAAATCCAAGTCAGACAAGAACATTCCTTTATCATATAGGTGAAAAGAGAAACATCCTTCAAGTATGTGGAAAAATAATAATATGATCAGATCTTTTAAATAATTATGATATTTCTTCAGACCAATTTTCCTAATATATCCAAAGTTGGTAGCCTGAATATTAGAAGATACTAAAGGGGGACTTGTCAGGACTATTGGGGTTAAAAAGAATTAATCCCTAAGGCCTTTATAATTTTATGAACAACTCAGAAGCCATATTTATTATATATATTTTTTTTTCAAGAGACCTTCTGTTCCAAAGCCCCCCCCCCCCCCCCATGTTGAGGGTATGTGGCCTGGTATAGAAAAGATATAAAGCTCTAATGAGCAGATTGCAAATTTTGAGTGGCTATGTAGGAATGTTGCATCTGGAAATGAAAGTAAATGAGTGTCTTAATTCAGAGACTGAAAAGGGAAACATTAGCAATTTTGCACCACCAGGCCAGAATTTCTGAGGGAGAAAGCAAGAAAATTGCACCTAGAAAGAAAAAAAAAATCAGTGCCTATTTGTTTCAAATTTAAAGGAAAACGTGTAAAGATTTGCATCACAACTTTGAAGCCTTTTTTGTATAGGCTGCAAATTCTGAGGGAGAGAGCAAGAAAATTACATGCAGGTTTAAAAAAATTAGTGTCTTGCTTTTGAGACTGAAGATGAGAAAAGGTTAGAGATTTGCACAACAGATATTAGGGGGGAAGGAGAGACTTCTAATTCTGAGTGACAGAATGGGCATTTTACATCTAGAACTAAAAGTTACATAATTTTTGTTTTAAATTGGAAGCATAAACTTTGAACATAATTGCACCATACTTTTCAGGCCTTTATTGGATAAGTGACAATTTATGAGGGAACGAGTAAACAGATTACATGTGCAATTAAATAAATGGTTTCCTTATTTACAGACTGAATAAAGTAAAATGTGTCAGTATTGCTGCTAAGCGTGTAATCCTTTTTGGTCACAAGTGTTCAGTAGACGATACAAAGGCTTTAGGCAAAATGATGCCATACAGTGTTACAGCTGGTATGTCTAGGGGGCAGGATCCACACTGGGGCAGAGATTCTGTAAGCTCTGCAGGGGCAGGCCCGGAGGTGGCACTCCATCTTGTGCCAGGAAAAGTCATGTATGACAACAGCACCAGCCTGTTGTCTGCCTTTCAGCAAGGAGAGTTCATACATGTGCTTTCTCTGGTACTTGTCCACAGCCTGGTGGTAGGTAGGTACCCTGACTTACAGGATCCTTTGAAGAAATCCAGAAGAGTTTCTAGCCAACTGACACATCCTGCATCGTTTCTGTGTGCCAGCAGAGTTACCCAGTGAGTGATGAATGAAATATAACGTCTCTGCCATGACTTTCTGGTCCTTGTGTCTGTGGTCAGGTGGACCCTTTTACTGACCGCATGGTGAAGCGACTTATTAATATTACTTCTACATGATGGTGGGGGGGCGGGGATGGTCTTACGGGAGAAGAATAGGGCTGAGTCGACATTTTGGTCTGAACTTAGATTTGGACTGACCTGTGGCTGGTTGGGCAATTGTCCAAATATCTGAACCTTTTCCCATTCAGTCTCCTGTTTGTTGAGAGCCGAGCATCATATATAGAAGTGGTACTTCTACCACTACTTTACATTTATCTTGGAGTACGGCTTTAAGTTTGGCTACTTTTTTGTCTATGACTTGCTTACAAAAGAAAAACATTTTTGCAAAGCAATATCAGCAATAAAAATATTTTTTTTCCTCTAAGAGAAATTATATATGTATTACTCTGTTATACATTTTGTTACTGCATCATTGAGTTCATAGAGAAATGTAAACGTTGTTCTGGTCCATAGGTGGGGTACAGGTGTGAGAGAGGAAGTGGTTAAAAAAAGTAAGAGGTGTGGTCCTTAAGCCATCCATATATATTACATACAATTTCTACATTAATAATAATAATAATAATAATAATAATAATTATTATTATTAATATGTTATTGAACAGTAAATTTAATATTTTATTATTATATCAATTGTCTTAATATTTTACATGCTAATAACAATTACATTATTTTGTAATCTTGCATCTATATTTTAATGTAATATATACAATGTAATATATACTGAATATCTAGCAAAAGAAACTACTAAACGTTATAACTTTTATTTCTCGGCATTGCTGATACTGGAAAGCAGTTCTTTAGTAAAATATTATCAGACATCTTCTTCAGGGAACAGCCGGAGTTCCTTCTATTGAATGAAAGTTTAGAGTCACATTTAGAATGATGTGACAATTTCTCACACATGGCAGCAGATTGTAGAGAATAGTAAAGCCGGTGACTTCATTCTTTATTATTAGAGGGATTGTAAACCTTCTGTGTGCCGTTCTTCCGGGACTACTGACACCTGAGCTGAGCGCCCCCTAGAGACACCACAAGACCGGCACATGATTACAGTGGTGGGACCGCTCCATTCACAATAGAACAAAAGTCACCAAAGAAAAACAAACCTGAGATTTTATTGTATTATATTTTCTGCCGCATTCCCCCAGGAAACAGACGCTGAATTTTCTGATCACCATCTGCTTTCCAATACAGACTGTCATCATACAAGTCTTACTATGTCTCCTTCACTTTAACTATTCATTGATCCTTTTAGGTGAATAGCAATGAAATACAAATAAAAATGTTAAATAATAATAATATTAATTTAATATTAAATAAATAACACATTTAATTAATTTAAATTCAACTAAATTCAATGAATTAAAGTATAATTAAATTCATATAAATGACATTAAAAATACATTTTTAGTACCAACATTATTATTATTATTATTGTTGTTATTATTATTATTATTATTATTATTATTTAACTTGCACTATACAAATAATGAATAAATTCTACAGTGATGTTTAATGGGTACATTGCAGCTCTAGTTTATTATTAATTTTGAAGTTCTAATTATTGAGGTTTTTGGACATTTTGCCCCAGTACATAATACAGATCAACCCTTTACTTAAAATGTATTCATAAAAAAATAAATACATTTATTAATTTATAAAAGAACGTGAGTGGCTTTTTGTGTAATACATTGTGCATGCACTAAGGCAAATAATATGTCAGAAAAAATCCTTTACACTATGCTGTCATGAAAAAAAAAAACAACAACAAATGCATGTGTGTTTATCAGACATCATCTAGTGTATAGCACAAATATACATGCATGGGCAGTACAATACACTCCACGTATGGCTTACTAGGGTTTTTTTTTTGTGTTTTTGTTTTACAAATTATATTTTTTACAGTCTCCTTTAGTAATAGACAGACTTCCTTTTGAGAAACTTGTCTGGCAAAATTACTTAATTTGCAGCAAGATGGAAAGATATAAAGACACAAACTGTATATATACAAATAGCAATTAATGTTCACATATGTGGTATTGTCATTAACTTCATAGAAAGAGTAGAGAAAAAAATGGGGGGGGGGGGTTAGTGGTGGGTCCTGGTAATGGCATAGAAATATACAGCTAAATTGGAAAATATTTTTTGTTAACTATTTTGCTCTTTTGGCAAAGATTTTTCTCTTATTTTAAAACAAAATCAGTAGATATCCATTAACATTTCCCACCAAATCAATCAATCTGTCCTGAAATAAACACGGTATAATTCATCCAGATACACAAAGTAGTTGGGATGATATGTACAGATTTACTAACACGTGTCACAGTTGCTAAATTAGTTTAGGGTGATAAGGTTTGTTGTAACCCGGGTCATAAAGGGGTCATAAAGGGGTCATAAAGGGGACATGAAGGGGTCAAAGGGCGACATTAAAATGACCCAAATCTTTGACAATAACATTCCTGTGGGATGTCTTATCTCTGTGTGTGACACTGTGCACCAGGACAACACACTCCTGAAAAAGGGAAAATAATTCCTGGTGATAAATGACCTCTAAGTTCAAAAACTTGTCTTTCTAATGTCTAAATAACAAATCCCCTCAAAACCCAATGCAGTCCATTGGAAGGACAGTTTACTAAAACTGCATATTGTTCTTTTACAAAACAAATGGCGCGGGGTCGCCCCTAAAAATAATTTTAACTCACATAAACTCAACATAATACCAGTTTTTTATTTTTTTTAATTTGTGTGAAAATTATAAATAATGGGATTGCGACAATATATATATATTGGTAGTAACTAATAATTGCATAAAACCTCTAAAACGTAATAATATTATTACCACTGGAAACTAATTAATATACCATACTTTGTCCAAAGGTATCTACTAATATGTTTACTTATTGAAATAAGGATATTTGAGCTTCTCTATTTTTGATGTATTTAATGTATCATCTATAATTTGTATCACAACTTGTACTCAACAAAATATATTTGACGCGGAAATAATGAGATTGCATCGAGTAAGCAGATACCCAACCTGCCTTAAAACTGACCACATCTGTGAAATGGTGAAGAGCCACGGGACCCCAAATTGTCCATAGGGGGCACTTTAAAAGCATTTACAGTTCTTTTGCCTTCTCATGTGTGCACAGGGAGACAGGAGAGTCATTTTACAATTTACATTTTAACCTAACCCAAATTAAATATTTTGTCCCCACAAGCAGAGCTTTCTTTTGGAGGTATTTGATCACCTCTGCGTTTTTTATTTTTAGCCGTATAAACAAAAGAAAAGTGACAAGTTTGAAAAGAACACAACATTTTTTACTTTTTGTTATAATAAATATCCCAATTTAAAAAAAAAAATCCTCAGTTTAGGCCGATATGTTTTCTTCTACATATTTTTGGTAAAAAAAATCACAATACACGTATATTGATTGGTTTGCACAAAAGTTATCGCGTCTACAAAATAGGGGATACATTTATGGCATTTTTATTATTATTATTTTTTTACTAGTCATTTTTATTGTGACTGTGACATTGCGGCGGACAGATCGGACACCTTTGACACTATTTTGGGACCATTCACATTTATACAGAGAATCAGTGCTATAAAAATACACTGATTACTATATAAATGTCACTGGATGGGAAGGTGTTAACACTAGGGGGCGGTCAAGGGGTTAAATGTGTCCTAGGGAGTGGTTCTAACTGTAGTGGGAGGGGACTCACAAGGGGAGGAGACCAATCGGTGTTCCTCTGTAGTGGGAACACACGGATCGGTCTTCTCTCCTCTGACAGGACATGGATCTGTGTGGTCACACACACAGATCCACATCCCTGCTCCATTACAGGCAATTGCGGGTGCCCAGCGGACATCACGGCCGCCGGGCACACGCATCGGCTTCAAAGTGACGTGGTGGGCGCACACCCCCTAGACGGCCAGGAAGCCGAGGACGTCATATGACGCCTGCCCAAGATGGGAGATCCCTCCTGAGGACGTCATATGACTATGGGCGGGAAGGAAGTGGTTAAATTGCTTAACGTTATTTTTTATTTGCCTTTATTGTTGTCACAAGGGGGGGGCTAACAAGTCCCAGTGTGATAGTGTGAACAGGTGACAGGTTCTCTTTATGGAGAAATCAGGGGACTATTAGACCTCTAATGTCTACCCTGACCCCCCCCCCCCCCACTGCAGCTTATAAAGCACAGAGCATGCTTGAGTAGCCACTTTCCCAGCTATAGAATCCGGGGAATGACAGCTCCGCCCCCTGTGGTGATGAAATGCTCATCTCTTCTGGGCTCATTAGTCACAGAGGAGATTTGGTAATAGAAGTCCTGTGGCCCCCAGCTCCCTGGAAGAACAGTAGACCCCAGAAGCCATGATGAATGGAGGCAGAGGGGGGAGGGGCACTTCAAAGAGCAGTAAAAGTGATCAGATGGCTCTACAGCCGCCCAGATTATTTTCATCAGAACCAGTTACTGGAGATCACAGATGCAGATGATTGGGGGTCCTGTAGAATAAAATAAATGAAATAATGTAACACTGCACATGGAGGAAACTCAATGTTTTTGCTTTTTTTCTGTATAAATTAGTTTTTGATTCTGACTTCTACATTTGTAAATGGATGTTCAGGTTCTTGTAGAAAATGGGCCGTGGTGCAAAGCATTGTAATCTGCACACATACAGGAGGTACTACAATCTTATTGAGGGGGGAGGGGGGGTTCTGGGAATAAATGACTCTGTAATGTGGATTTCTAGATTTGAAGAACTGTGGAGTTTATTTACTGAAACTGGAGAGTGTAAAATCTGGAGCCGCTCTGCATAGAAACCAATCAGATTCCAGTTTTTTTTTGTCAAATCTTAATTGAAGAATCGGAAGTTAGATGCTGATTGGCTCCCATGCACAGCTGTACAAGATTTTGCAATCTCCAGGTTCAGTAACCCCCCCTCCCCCCCGTTGGGGGTCCTGTTCAAACTGGAGCCTCGTACTAATAATAGAATACTGCACATGTAGGTACAATGGGGGTGTATCCTATGAATAAATGACACCCCAATACTGAGCACACATGTAGGTACAATGGGGTGTGTCCTATGAATAAATGACACCCCAATACTGAGCACACATCTAGGTACAATGGGGGTGTATCCTATGAATAAATGGCACCCCAATACTGAGCACACATGTAGGTACAATGGGGTGTGTCCTATGAATAAATGACACCCCAATAGTGAGCACACATGTAGGTACAATGGGGTGTGTCCTATGAATAAATGACACCCCAATACTGAGCACACATCTAGGTACAATGGGGGTGTATCCTATGAATAAATGGCACCCCAATACTGAGAACACATGTAGGTACAATGGGGTGTGTCCTATGAATAAATGACACCCCAATAGTGAGCACACATGTAGGTACAATGGGCTGTATCCTATGAATAAATGACACCCCAATACTGAGCACACATGTAGGTACAATGGGGTGTATCCTATGAATAAATGACACCCCAATACTGAGCACACATGTAGGTACAATGGGGTGTGTCCTATGAATAAATTACACCCCAATACTGAGCACACATGTAGGTACAATGGGGTGTGTCCTATGAATAAATGACACCCCAATACTGCACACACATGTAGGTACAATGGGGTGTATCCTTTGACTTAATGACACCCCAATACTGAGCACACATGTAGGTACAATGGGGTGTATCCTATGAATAAATGACACCCCAATACTGAGCACACATGTAGGTACAATGGGGTGTATCCTATGAATAAATGACACCCAATACTGAGCACACATGTAGGTACAAAGGGGTGTATCCTATGAATAAATGACACCCCAATACTGAGCATACATATAGGTACAATGGGGTATATCCTATGAATAAATGACACCCCAATACTGAGCACACATATAGGTACAATGGGGTATATCCTATGAATAAATGACACCCCAATACTGAACACACATGGAAAACAATCTTAATTTTTCTACAAATAAATGGCACTTTAATGTTGATTTTTAGGTTTTAAAATGAATGTCGGGGAATCTGTTCATATTGGGGGGCCTAGAGAATATTATTTATTACTGAACACATAGGCACTACATTGTTTGAAGGGATTTTATTATTTTATTTTTTTATACAAAATGTGCTTTTACAATGTTGCTTGTTGTGGCTCCTGTTCAAAATGGTCGGTAGTGTAAAAATATAACACTGCTCATGTTGGGGATACAATTCTTTGGGCCCTTTATTTCTGTGAATAATTGGCACTCTAATGTTGATCTCTAGATCTTACAATGGATATTGGGGATCCTGTGTGATTTGGGACCTCGTTCAAATTATTTATTACTGCACATATACACATTTTTATTTTTCTTGCAAAATGTGCTTTTCTAATGTAAATTTCACTTCAGCCCTGGAAGGATTTACCCCCTTCCTGACCAGGCCATTTTTACGATATGGCACTGTGTCACTTTAACCGACAATTGCGCGGTCGTGCATCGTTGTACCCAAACAAAATTGACATCCCTTTTTTCCCACAAATAGAGCTTTTCTTTTGTGGTATTTGATCACCTCTGCGGTTTTTATTTTTTGCGCTATAAACAAAAAAAAGCGTAAATTTTGGAAAAAAAAACAATATTTTTTACTTAAAAAAAAAAAGGTAAATTTCTTACCAAAATTGTGGCAGCCTTTATGGATCAACTAGGACTCCGTAGGGCCTTGGCATAATGTAGTAAGTAAATATAGATGGAATAGATGTTTGTCTGCATTTGTATCCAAATAGTTTTTCCCTATGCAGTACACTCATTGCAGACCATTACCCTGCACTAGAGTGTCCGCGGTAGTCAGCAAAATGGCCACCGACACATATATTGGATAGACAAACTTACCGTCCAATCAAATTTCCCCCTGAAGAAGATACGACACCCTCTGTATCGTCACGCGTAGGGGAGGGGACAGGACGGCAGGAGAGTCTGTGTGAGGCTGTGAGGACTGTTTTCCATTTCCCGATCTGTACATCTCTCTATGAGCCTGTTATAGAGTGGTGCAATGCCGCACCTGCAGTATGTGAGTACCCCGGCAAGGGATCTCTCTTTTTATTCAAATAAATATTGATAAGACGTTACTTGCACCATCTGGGGTTTTTGTCTTATATATTCTATGATCTGGATCTGCCTGCCAAGGAACCAGGAACCCAGGATTATCCATTAGAACCCAGGTGTGGTTCATAAGCGTGCACAGACCAAGCTTAGTGAAAAGGTTGCACGCTCCAAGGTGAGTGTCCATTACCATAGGGGAGCGCCTGTGTGACTGCACCTTGGCATGACCTTTGGATCACTCACTGGGCCGTGTGTTGTGGTGTATGAACTGTATTATACATCACCCTTGGATCGCTGCTACTGATTACATGCACTAAACCACTGAGGGATTTTTCATTCATTTTTTATCCACACTGAAGCACTTTAGAATAATTTTATATGAACTTGTGTGTCATTTTTAAGGATTGGACTGTTTACCACTATTATTTACTATGCATGTCTATGCACCTATACACCTTAGTGTCATGAGATTTTATTAATGCAATTTTTTTTAATCATGCGCTTTTTTTTTTTTTTAATCATTATTTATATATATTTTTACTTGTACTATTAGTTTGCACATATCTACATCTCTTACCGGACACTTACCCCCCTTACTTTGTATAGTGGTGTGTGCACACTATCATTTCATTGGTGCTGCATTTTGTTCATTTAATTTTTTACTTTTTGCTATAATAAATTTCCCACATTTTTTTTTTCAAAAAAACAATTTTTTTCCTCAGTTTAGGCCGATATGCATTCTTCTACATATTTTTGGCAATAAAAATCGCAAAAAGCGTATATTGATTGGTTTGCACAAAACTTATAGCATCTACAAATTAGGGGGTATTATTAATATTTTTACTAGTAATGGTGGTGATCTGTGATTTTTATCGGGACTGCGACATTATGGAGATAGATCAATACAAATTAGACATGTGCACAAATTTGTTTGTTTTCGTTTTATTCGAAATTCTAATTTTTCAAAATCTGGAATTTTCTGGATTTTCTTTCTTATTTTCAAATTTTCCAATTTACAAATTTTCAAATTTACAAATTTTCAAAATTCGAATTTTTTTAATTTACAAATTTTCAAACTGTTTGAAACTTGAATTGTCGAATTGAAAAATTTTCATTTTTTTGGATTTTGAATTTACGAATGTACAAATGTCCAAATTTTCAAATTTACGAATTTGCGAATTTCCAATTTACTAATTTACGAAATATTGAATTTTTTAATTTACAAATTTTTAAATTTATGATTTTTTAAAATTTCTAATTTAGGAAATTCACAAATTTTCCAATTTTCCAATTTCAAATTTATGAATTTTCCAATTTTTGAATTTACAAATTTTCAGATTTTTGAATTTACGAAATACACCCCTGATGTCCCAGGACACCATATGAACCTATATCTTACCTTATCTTATCTAAGAGTTTTGTGTTTGTTTGGCCCTGTGATTTCTTGTGAATAATACCCTATTCTGGTTCTGGCATATATTATGTGATACTCTTGGACCTTTACCTAGCTCCCATGTATTTTACATTCAGATTTGATCAGTTGATGACCGTGGCATTTTTTGTCTTAAACCTTTGATGTAGAGAAACTTGCCTCACGTACACAGTTATACCTTCATAGACCTTGGTCTATTTTTGTATTGTTCTGCTGCTCCATCTGGGTCTGTGTCCATTAGAGTGTTCTGCCTCCTGTACAGCAATGACGTTCTTCTAATATGTATTAGAAATGTGCAATTTGTTTCATTCTAAATTAGTTTTTAACAAATTTTGACAAACTAGTTCATTTAGAAATATCCGAATTAATGAAAACCCATTTAAAACATTTTTCTGAATATTCATAAATTTGAATATTCGAAAATTCATAAATTTGTAAATCCGAAAATTAGAAAATTTGTAAATTTGAAATTTGAAAATTTGAAAATTCGTATATTAGTAATTTGAGAATTCGTAAATTCATAAATTTGTGAATTTGAAAATTTGTAAATTCCTACATTTGAAAATTAGAGAATGTGTAAATTTGAAAATTCATAAATTTAAAAATTAGAAAAGTCAAAAATTAGTAAATGCGTAAATTGGAATTTCGTAAATGTGAAAATTTGAAAATTGAAAATTCGTACATTCATAAATGGGAAAAATCTAAAATTTGTAAATTTGTAAATTGGAAATTCAAAAATTCATAAAGTACAACATTTGTAAATTTGTAAATTTAAACATTTTCATTTTCGGAAATATTAAAATTTTCATTTTCATAAATTAAAAAATTAAAAAAAATGGTAAATTTGTAAATTCGGAAATTCAACATGCGAAGAATCATAAATTCAGAAATGAAAACATTTGGAAATTCGAAATTCGAAAACGTATAAATTTGAAAATCTGAAATTTAGAAATTCCGAAAATCCAAAAATCCACAAATTTGAAAATGTTAAAATAAGAAAGAAAATCCGGAAAATGTAGGATTTTCCAAAATTTGAATGAAACGAAAATGAAAACAAATTTTTTTTGGCAGTGCACATGTCTAATATGTATTGATCTAACTCCAGGTAAAGCACATTTATTGGCGTGAAACTAGTCAAGCAAGTCACGTATAAGCAGTTATGACATCATCTGAGGTGGCTTATGTGACCCATTTTTGACTTCCTCTAGGAACTGACCTGTCTAGGTCACCATTACTATTACCTTTGGGTTATTTGCTGTACTCAGAATCCCCCTCCCCCCATTATATCCTTGAAGTCCAGGTTTCTGGATGGATGGGGGATGGGAAGAAGGTTTTAATCACTTTTGCACTTTTACATTTATTTTATCTCATGTGTGTCTAATATCGTGTTGTTACAATTCTAATAAAATATTTTGTTAGACATTTTTAAGTATGCCTATAAAGTCCATTCTTTCCAAGCCCTAGTATATGTTATCACTGTTTATATTAGGGCCCACCATAAAAACGAATTCTAGTGCAAAATAATGTAAGACCCCTTTCACACTGGATCGTTTTGCAGGCGCTGCTGTCTCCCCGAGGGCTTTCACACTGGAGCGGTGTGCTGGCAGGACGGTAAAAAAGTCCTGCTAGCCGCATCTTTGGAGTGGTGAAGTAGCGGTGTGTATACCGCTCCTCCACCGCTCCTACCCATTGAGATCTATGGGGCACCGCGGCTATATCGCCGGCAAAGCGCCTCTGCAGAGGTGCTTTGTGGTGGTTTTTAACCCTTTCTTGGCCGCTAGCCAAATAGCTTCGCAAATCCGACGGTAAAGCGCCGCTAAAAATAGCTACACTTTACCGCCGACGCACCTCCCGCCCCATTGTGAAAGGGGCCTAATACCAAGCACTTAGGTACTCCAATCCTTTTGGGCCTTTTATTAAAATAAATTATACTCTAATATAAATTTATAGAATTTAAAATGGATGTTGGGGTTCCTGTTTTTAACTTGGGTGTAGTGCAAATAAATTATTCCTTGTGCAAATAAAGGAATAACAATCTTTTTTGAGTATTTTTTTCCTCTGTGAATAACACTCTAATGTTGATTTTTAGATTATTTGGGACCCGGTGTAAATTATGTAATACTGAGCACATAAACACAGCCATCTTTTGGAGGCTTTTTCCTGAGATTTAGTGACAATCTGATGTTGGTTTATTGACTTTAAAAATGTATATTTATTTAAAAAAAAAAAAAAAATTTAAATGGCTGTTAGAGGTCCTGTTCATTTTGGGGCCTGGTGCAAATCCTTTATTTCTGCCCAAACAGTACAACATTTTGGGGGCATTTTTTCTGTTAATAAATGACAATCTAATGTTGATTTCTAGATTGTAATATGGATGTTGGGGGTCTTGTTGAAAATGGGCCCTAGTGCAAATAATGTAATACTGCGCATGTAGGTAACACAATATTTTTTTTTGCTCTCTATTTTTTTTCTGTAAGTAAATGACACTTTAATGTTGATTTTTTTTATTTTTTCAATGTCTGTTGGGAGTCCTGTTTAAATTGGGACCTAGTGCACATAGTTTTATATAGAACACGTAGGTGCTACAATACATTGTATTTGTGATATTTTGTGTGAATAAATTAAACTATAATGTTAATTTTTACATAATATAATGTCTGGTCCTGTTCAAACTAACCACAGTGCAAATAATTGAATACTGTGCACTCAGATATTACAATATTTTGGCAGATTTTTACGGGAAAAAAATGACGCTCATATTGATTTCTGGCTTTTAGAATGGATATCGGGGTTCCTGTTCAAAATTGCAGCCTAGTACAAATAATTGAATCCTGAACATATACATGCTACAATCTTTTATAGCATTTTTTTGTGAATAAATTAAACTTTCTAGATAATAAAATGGCTGTTGGGGTCCTCTTTAAAATGTGCCCTTGTACAACTAATGTAATACTGCGCACCGAGGTTCTACAATTCTTTCGGGAATTTTTATGCAATGGAATGGCACTCTAATGTTGATTTCTAGATTTAAGAATGGATATTGGGAGTTCTGTTTAAAATTAGAGCCTAGTGCACATAAATGAATACGCTGACGTCATATTGTGCTGTATCGCCATCATACCTTGGTAGGACGGGTCTGTCTGGATGTGCGTCGGCCGGCACACCAAACTTTTTTTTAAATAACGAACATGTTATACTTACCTTCACTGTGCAGCTCGTAGTGCACAGAGTCGCCCCGAACCTGGTCTTCTGGGGTCCCTCGGCGGCTGTCTCGGCTCCTCCCCGCAATAATTCACCACCTTCATGCGAGCTCGCACAGTGGTAAGTTCTTGCGGGTGCGCTCCCGTGATACAGACGGCAGCTATAGCAGCTCACTGTATCACTCGGCCCCGCCCCCCTCGGCGCACTGCGTCATTGGATGTAATTGACAGCAGCGCGAGCCAATGCCTGCGCTGCTTTCAATCAACCAATAAATGAGCCGAGAAGCCGGCCGAGAAGCCAGCACACTCACGGCGCGGGACTTTCGAGGGGTAAGGTAAGTAAACGGGGGGCACTAATCCTCAGATCTTTTTTCACCTTAATGCATAGAATGCATTAAGGTGAAAAAACTTTTACCTTTACAACCCCTTTAAGGCTGTCTATCTTTTTGGATGCTGTAAGTGCAATTTTTTTAAATCTAATAAAAACATTTAAGATTTTTACACTATATGGAGCCTTTATCTTTTATGCACTACCTCACATACTGGTTCGAGTGGAATCATCGGGTGTAAGCTGATTGGATGCTAGATGCACGATCTGAGTACTGGCTAAAGTTTTACAGGCATTTTATGACCCTCTGTAACGGGGGGTCATCTCCATCTGGTAAGGAGACATCTATTTTTATGTGGTGGTGGAATTCACTCATGGAAATGGTGGATGGATCCTATGATTAAGCCCTTAGTTATGAACACTGGTGGACTATATCTATGAACTGCTGAGCTGTGACTATGCTGAGTTTTTAACGCAATTCAATTTTTTATATTTTTTATATATAAATTAATACAGTTGTTACATACAAGTTTATGTGAAATATCCAATAACAGATATAAATAATATTGTAATTAGAAGTATATTTTACCATTGAGTGTTTCCTTCCATTATACCGCTCCCAATTGGTGTTACTGTGAATATGTGAATATTTTTCTACTTCAAAGACCACCATTGCTTTTCCCCATCACATCTCACATGGGTTGAAAACAGCAGCCTTATTTGAAACCCCCAATCAGGCTGCACCCCACACACATTTGCTAGGTGTAGTGACCAACCAGGGTGCATTATATTAGCCACTGTACAGAATGGAGAGGAGGATATAAATTAATGTAATGGAAACACTGAATGGGGTTTCCCAAAAACAGTTTGTAAAAAGCCCAACCCGAAGTGACCATATTCTAGACCAAGGATCTTCAAACTACGGCCCTCCAGCTGTTGCAGAACTACACATCCCATGAGGAATTGTAAAACTCTAACGTTCACAGACATGACTAGGCATGATGGGAATTGTAGTTCCTGAACAACTGGAGGGCCATAGTTTGAGGACCCCTGTTCTAGACCTAGTATTGACAAATGGGGATCGACTGACATTGAGGTGGGAGAGAATTTGTGTTCTAGTGATCCCCAATGTCTTTGGTGTGATATTAAAACAAGAACTGAAAATAATGGCATAAAAATCAAAGAGCCTCTAACTATTTAAAAGGTTGTGATGTATAAATAATACCAGGTTGGATACTACTGATTTATTCTTATTGTACCTGTCACCTTCATAAAGAGTGGAATTGGATCCGTCTACAGTTAGCACCCATTGGGGTAGACGGATCAAAGAAAAATATAAAAATGTATTTCTTCACTGCAAGATCTTGTACCGTACAATGGTTTACTATCTTACTTCTAAATCTACCATTGTTTGTTGTTAACCACTTCAATCCAGGGCATTTTCACCCCCTTCCTGCCTAGACCAATTTTTCGTTTTCAGCGCTGTCGCAATGTGAATGACAATTGCGCAGTCGTGCGACGTGGCTCCCAAACAAAAATTGACGTCCTTTTTTCCCACAAATTGAGCTTTCGTTTGGTGGTATTTGATCACCCCTGCTTTTTTTTTGCGCTATAAACAAAAGAAGGGCGACAATTTTGAAAAAAACACAATATTTTTTACTTTTTGATTTATTAAATATCACATTTTTTTTAAGTTATAGCATCTAAAAAGTAGAGGATGAACTTATTTAATTTTTGTTTTCTAGTAATGACGGCGATCTGCGTTTTTTTTGTGACCGTGACATTGCGACGGACATATCGGACACTTTTTACACATTTTTGTGACCATTCACATTTATACAGCGATTAGTGCTATAAAACTGCACTGATTACTCTGTAAATGTGACTGGCAGGGAAGGGGTTAATACTAGGGGGCACTGAAGGGGTTAAATATGTTCCCTAGGGAGGGATTCTAACTGTAGGGGTAGGGGACTCACAAGGTGGAGGAGACCGATCTTTGTTCCTCTGTACTGGGAATACACATCGGTCTCCTCACCTCTGACAGGACGTAGATCTACTGTCCTGCTGTGATCACGGGCAATCGCGGGTGCCTGGTGGACATCGCGGCCGCCGGGCACGCGCACCGGGTCCAGAGCGATGCCGTGCGCGAGATCCCATCTGTGGACGTCATTTGACTATGGGCGGATAATAAAGTGGTTAAATAATATTAACCATAACATACTTACTGTAACTAAAAATGTTCACACTCCTTGGATTGCTCTTTATAAAGCTAATAAAAAAAGTAAAAAAAAAATATTTAAAAATCATATACAAAACAAAAGTTTTAGATTTTAAAATGATGCATTTTGCTGAAATGGGGACATTTCTAAAAAAATCATTTAATGGTTGGAGTAAAACGACACGAGTAAGTAATCAGTGGGCACTATTAAAGTCTACAATCCTGGAGGCAACTAGATTATATGTCAGGCAAGTTAGTAAGAATAAGCAAAAGAGAAAAACAATATGGTTCCCTAAAGAGGTAAGTAGGATAGTAAAGGAAAACAAATTGCATATAGAAGATTCAAGGAAACAGGAGGTGTAGCTGAAAGAGAAGAGTATACAAATAGACAAAAGGAGGCCAAACACATTATCAGTGCTGCCAAAGCACAGAAAGAGGAAGAAATTGCTAAATATATTATGAAAGGAGACAAAATCTTTGTTTAGGCACATTAGTGATAGAAGGAAAAAATACAATCGGATCACTAAAATGAAAACTGGGCACACAACATATTTTGAGTGAGACCAGGATGTAGCAAACCATTTAAACAATTACTTTATTCCTAGAATTCATTGTTTAAGAACCTCTGGTGGAGTCTAGGACAGAAAAGGACCTAGGAGCCCTAGTAGATGATAGGCTCAGCAATGGCATGTAATGCCAAGCTGCTGCAAGCAAGGCCAACAGAATATTGGCATGCATTAAATAGGAAATTCACTCCAGAGAAAACAAAAAGAAGACTACTCTACAAGACTCTGGTCCGGCGGGCAGGGGCGTGTGAATGGCCGCTTTCTTATAAAGCTCCGCTGCCGGGAATATCTCCATCCATCGGACTTCTCCAGCCCCACATCCTCCATCCTTCTACCCCCAAAGCCCCACTAAGCCACAGGGTATGCCGCACCACAAAAAGAACCCGCTGCAGCCCCGCAAGCTGGCCGGATTTTTCATATCACAGAGCCTTGGGCTACAGAAAAATGGCAGTGGCAGCTGCGTCTCGCTTCCACACCGAGGAGGACAGCAGCCAAGCCACACTAGAGGGTCAAATGGGATCAAATCCTCTTCCCTTTCTGGCAGCCAGGGCTCCTCTGGCCCCTCCACACCATTTGCCAAGTGTCCAGCAAAATCCAAGCCCCGCAGAGAGTGACCAATAGGGATAAGCTTCGAGTTCGAGGCAAACCCATGTTCTACTCGAACATCGCCTGTTCGGTTGTTCGTCGAATTGCAAATATTATAGGCCGTTCGTGCCAAATTCGAGTGGCGCGTCACAGCCCATAATTCACTGCGGCATCGCAGTGCATTGCTGGCTGATGATTGGCCAAGCATGCACTATGACCCGCATGCTTTGGCCAATCACAGCGCGCAAAAAACAGAGAGCCATAATTGGCCAAAGCCAGGGTGGCTTTGGCCAATTATGTCTCAGGGGGTTTAGTACACGCCCCACCCTATATAAGGCCGCCTCTGTGGCGGCCTTGTGTAGTGTTTTGTGGTGTTGGTTAAAGAGAGAGCTTACAGAGAGAGAGAGGCAGTGTCGTTTATATTGAGTTAGATAGAGCAGGCAGGCGAGTCAGTTAGCTGCAGTTACAGTGTGTAGAGTATATATATGCAACCTAGGTGATGTATATATATATATACACTGTATTCAGTTTAGCTAGATCCGTTCATGTTATTCTCTATACTGTGACAGGCAGGCAGGTGATTGTGCTAGCTGCAGTGTTTGACTTAGTGTACTGTGTGCTTTGCATAGCGTTCACCTAAAGCTTACCTGAATAAAATTAGTGGTGTCCTCATAATAAAACCACAGGCAGGGAGCTGCATTAATTTCATTTAGTGTACCGCAGTACTTCTTTCCTTTGCACAGCATTCACTTAAAGGAACCTGAATACAATTTGTGGTGTTCTCATAAAAAAAACACAGGCAGAGAGCTGCAAATATTTTCATTTAGTGTACTGTGTCCTCTGCACAGTGTTCACCTAAAACTAACTGAAGAAAATTGCTGCTTTTCTCATACTAATACCACAGCAGGCAGTTGATTCTGATAGCTGCATTATAATCAGTATATATATATATGTATATATATATATATAAATCCCACCTTTGTGCAACTACATCTCACTGCAGGCCATTAGTATGTCTGGAAGGCAAACAAGGAGAGGCAGACAGTCACAAGGCAATAAAGGAGGGCAAGCAGGCTCTGTGTCTGGAGGCTACAGTGCTGGTTGTGGACACGGTGCATCCTCATCAGCACGTGGCCGTGGGACATGCTTGTCCTTCTTTTCGGCAGCTGGCCATGTTGAGCCGCAACATGCCCAAGACTTGGTAGAGTGGATGACCAAGCCGTCCTCATCCTCCTCGTCCTCTCTCACCCAGGCTCAGGGTACTTTGTCTGGCAAAGCAGTTGCCAAAGTGGCCTCTTTCGTCGGCTCAATGGCATCAGTCACTCCTTCCCTAGCCCCACCATGTCCTCCTGAGGAGTCCCCAGAACTGTTTGAGCACAGTGTTGGGTAGATGCTCCAGGAGGTTGCCCAGCGTTTTGAAGGCTCCGATGATGGAACCCAGCTGGAGGAAGGCATTAATGTGAGCTCAGAGAGAGGGGGTAGTAACGTGAGCCCAGAGAGAGTGGGTGCCCAACAAGGACAGCTATCTGGCAGTCATGTTCCCCCAGCTGCAGCATACTGCCAGATTTGCTCCAGTGATGAGGAGGGAGGGGATGATGAGGTCACTGACTCCATGTGGGTGCCTGATAGGAGAGAGGAGGAGGAGGAGGAGGCACATCTCCAACGAGGCAGGATGCCCTCCAGGGGCCAGCTTAAGGGCAGCACACTGACTGCATCACACTGCAGAGCTCTGCATGTGCAGGGCGCTGCTGTCTCTGCACGTTTATTCCAAAAGTTATTTGGTGTGGGCCTTTTTTCAGACGTGTGCAACATATGTCTCAAGTGTATCTCGCGTGGCCAAAACATCAACCACTTGGGCACCACGTGCTTGACCAGACATATGTTGATCTGCCATGCAGTTCGTTGGCAAGCCTACCTAAAAGACCCACACCAAAGAAAAAAGCAGACCTCTCCTTGCTCCTCATCAGCTGGGATCTCCAGCCCCACTATACCTTCAGTCCTCTCTGAAACCTGCACTGAGAGGAATGAAGGTGTAGAATTAGGTGTGTCACAGCCAAGTACTTGCGGGCAATCTGCTATTGGTACACCAACGTCAGATTGTAGCAGGCAAATTTTCCTGCCCCAGCTGCTGCACTGCCGAAAGAAGTTCGCTCCCAGCCATTCACATGCCCAGCGGTTGAATGCTAGCTTGGCTAAATTGCTAGCACTTCAACTGCTGCCTTTTCAGTTGGTAGACTCTGCCCCCTTCCGTGAGTTTGTGGAATGTTGCGGTTCCTCAGTGGCAGGTTCCCGAACGCCACTTTTTCTCACAGAAGGTGATTCCGGCTCTCTACCGACATGTGGAAGGCAATGTCTTGGCCTCGCTGGACAGGGCGGTCAGTGGTAAGGTGCATATTACCACTGACTCATGGTCCAGCGGGCATGGACAGGGACGTTACCTATCTTTCACGGCGCATTGGGTGACTCTGCTGGCAGCTGCGAAGGATGCAGGACAAGGTGCAGTAATGTTGGAGGTTGTTCCACCACCACGCCTCCAAAATGTTACTACTGGTGATTCTGACACACCTCTCTCCTCCACCCCTTCCTTTTCTTCTTCCTCCATGGCCTCTACCTGTGCTTTGTTTTTGGAACCAGCAGTGCTCCGTAGGCGTTCAATGGGCTACGCAAGTACGCAGGCAAAAAGATGCCATGCGGTGCTTGAGCTGGTGTGCTTTGGGGACAGGAGCCACACTGGGGCAGAGATTCTGTCAGCTCTGCAGGGGCAGGCTCAGAGGTGGTTGACGCCACGCCAGCTTAAGCCAGGAAAGGTGGTTTCCGACAATGGCACCAACCTCCTCTCCGCCCTCCGACAGGGACAACTGACCCATGTGCAATGTTTGGCTCATGTCCTTAACTTGGTGGTGCAGTGGTTCTTGGGCAGGTACCCGGGCTTACAGGAGGTCCTGAAGCATGCCAGGAAACTCTGTGGGCATTTCCGCCGGTCATATAATGCCAGTGCTCGGCTGGCTGAGCTGCAAAAGGATTACAACCTGCCCAAGAACGGCCTAATCTGTGACATGCCCACCAGGTGGAACTCTATGTTGGCCATGCTGCAGTGGCTGCACACGCAGCAGAGGGCCATCAATGAGTATCTGTTGCAATATGGCACCAGGACAGGGTCAGGGGAGCTTGGATTTTTTTCCCCACGCCAGTGGGCCACGATCAGGGATGCATGCATTGTCCTGGCACCATTTGAGGAGGCCACTAGGATGGTGAGCAGTGACAGTGCATGCATCAGTGACACTGTCCCTCTTGTCCACCTGTTGGAGCACACGCTGCGTGGAATAATGGACAGGGCACTTGAGGCAGAACAGAGGCAGGAAGAGGAGGACTTCCTTACCTCTCAAGGCCCCCTTTATCCAGACAGTGTTCTTGCTGGCCCGGCTATCACACAGGAAGAGGAGGAGGAGGTGGAGGATTGTGTCAGTATGGAGGTGGAGACTAGCACTCAGCATCAGCAGCAGTCTTCAAGGGATCAATTACAGTCCCAAGACACCCATGGACTTGTCCCTGGCTCGGAGGAGGTGGCTGCGGATCATGTCGTCCTGAGTGACCCAGAGGACTCCGGACCAAATGCCTCAGCAAACCTACGCTGCATGGCCTCCCTGATCCTGCAAAGCCTGCGGAGGGATCCTCGTATTCGTGCGATCAAGGAGAGGGATCATTACTGGCTGGCAACCCTCCTTGATTCACGTTTCAAGGATAAGGTTACGGACCTTATCTTGCCGTCGCAGAGGGAGCAGAGGATGAAGCATCTTCGGGAGGCCTTGCAGAACGGTCTGTGCAACGCGTTCCCAGAGACTGGGAGGTTACAAATTCCTGGTCCTGGACAACGTGTTGCTGAGGCTTCGGTCAGTCAAAGAAGGAGCGTGGAGAAGGTGGCCGTCTGACCGATGCGTTCAGACAAATTTTTAGTACGCAGCCTCAAGGTATGATCTGTTCCAGCAACCATCGCCAGCGGCTGGTTTACATGGTGCAGGAATACCTAGGGGTAAGATCAGACTTGGACACCTTTCCCAACAATTCTTGATCTAATAATTCACAGCAGGGACCATTCCTGCGCCCACCAAGAGTAACTGTGAGGGCTTACAGTGTTGTAGCAACACCACCACCACCACCAGCAAAAGCCCAATTTTTCTGCCCCAGTTTAACAGGGGCATGTAATTACAATTCTTGATCTAATATTTCACAGCTGGGCCCATTCCTGCGACCACCAAGAGTAACTGTGAGGACTTACAGTGTTGTGGCACCAGCACCACCACCAAAGGCCCAATTTTTCTTACCACTGTTCATCAATGGCATGTAATTACAATTCTTTTTTTTTTTTGGTTCAATATTTTTTTATTGTATTTTCAAAGTATTAACAAACAGATAGTAGTTACACACAATGTAAAATTTCGGATAGTTACCACTTTACAAAGTTATAACAATAGGTTCAATAAGTTCAGTAGTAGGAATTCAATACCAGGAGATTAGGTAGTGCAGAATGACAATGCATTCAAAATAGAGATGAGTAGAGTGGAATAGAATATTATAGAGTATTAGGTGACTCTGTGATTTTCAGTCCATGATTTCCAATGGCTATCAAATTTTTTGCATGTCAGGGAGTTAATAGCCAACAGACAAGGAGTTCAAAGGAGTGGTTTCTGTTAACTAGTGTAATCACCTCAGATGTGTTAATGGCCAAGGTATTTTTCCAATTTCTAAGTATGAGGGTACGAGTTGCCAGTAGTATGTGGGTGGTGACAGATCTATATTCTGGGGGGAATCTCTCTATACCAATGTGGAGGATTGCTAGTGCAGGGTTCGGGGTTACTAAAATCCCTGTACATGATGAGATCAGTTGAAAAGACTTGTTCCAGAGACTTGTACTGCTCGGGCATTCCCATAAGGTGTGCAACAGGTTACCTATTTGTCCACAGTTCCTCCAGCACATGGGAGATGTGTCTGGGAAAAAGGTGGCAATTCTATAGGGCGTATAGTGCCATCTATTGGTGATTTTAAGCATCATTTCCCAATGACTCACGCAGTGTGAAGTTTTATGTATTTCTTTGACAGCATGTTTCCATTGTTCATCATGGAAGGTGATGCCCAACTTCCTAATGGCAGCCGTTTTGCTAAAAGTATGTTTGTTGTGGATGAGATTGTAAAATAGTGATATACCTTTAGCGGAATGGTACGTGTTTGTGTAAAAGCGCCAGGCTGTGGATGGTATTTTGAATTTGGGTATGGGGTGGGCCCTCAGGAAGTGGGAAATGTGTACGCAGGAGAACAGCAAATTGTTAGGTAGGTTTTAGTCCGTCATCATTCGTTCTGCTGGTTTGGGTTTCAGTCTGTAAAAAGGTCTTGTATGTGTTTTATTCTCTGTGTTTGGAGTTTTGTGGCTGAGAGCATAGGAATTTTTGCCCCTAAGAGGTCTGTAGGGAGGTCATAAGATATTTTGTGGGTTTCGCTACCGTCAAGTTTTTGGAGGAATCTCCATGCCTGTAAGGAAATTTGTACTGAGGGAGAGAGGCCCCCAGAGTCCCAGGGTTCCCAGATATAACTTATTAGGAATGTTATAGGGTCGTTAATAGGGAGTGATGATCTTTTCTATATCCACCCACAGAGGGCAGTCAGAGTCATGAAACCAGTATTTAAGTTGGTCTAGTCTTGTTGCCCATAAGTAGTCATGGATATCTGCGAAGCCTGCGCCCTCTGCGTTTGTATGTGGGATAAGGTTGATGCGTGAGCATCTAGCTTTTTTGCCTCCCCGTGTAAAGTTCCATATGGTTTTGGACATAGTGCAGAGGTAGTGGGGTGGTATGGGAATCGGCAGGGATCGGAATATATATAAAATTTGTGGGAGGACAGACATTTTAAACGCCGCTATTTTGCCCAACCAAGACAGTTCTCTTCTAGCGATGTCTGTGAGTTGGTTTTCTAAATTGGCTAAAAACGGTTTAAGATTGGCATCTGCTAGGGATGAGGTTGTGTTTGTTAGGGTTATACTTAGGTATGAAATACCCTTTTTACTCCACGAGTATGGTAAAGTATCTTGTAGCAAGATTTTTGTGGATTGGGGGACTCCTACATCTAGTATCAGGGATTTGTTAAAGTTGACTTTGTAGTAAGATATGTCTCCAAATTCAGTTAAAATTTTGTGGGCCTGTGGAAGGGATGTTTTTGGGTGTGTTAGTAATAGTATAACATCATCTGCGAACAGGTTGATAACATGTTTGTTAGAGCCAAAGGTAAAACCTGTGACATTGGTGTTTGTTCTGATGGTTTCCGCTAAAGGTTCTATCATTAAGTTAAATATTGTAGGGGATAGGGGGCAACCCTGACGAGTGCCATTAGAAATGTGAAATGGTTTGGATAGAAACCCTGATGTGTGCACTTGTGCCGATGGGCATGAGTAGAGAGCCAATATTGCTGTCAATATTGGACCTTTGAAGCCAAACTTGGTCAGCACCATTTCCATATAGGTCCAGTGTACTCGGTCGAACGCCTTCTCTGCGTCTATAGATAGCAGCAGAGAAGGCGCTCGTGTTTCAACAGCGTGATGGATAACATTAATAATACGTCTAGTAGCATCTGAAGTTTGTCTCCCCTCCACGAATCCCATCTGGTCTTGTTTGATTAAAAAGGGAATTATATCCATCAGTCTCTTGGCTAGCAATTTTGCATAAATTTTGATGTCCAAGTTGAGAAGGGATATTGGTCTAAAATTGGCTAGGGTAGTGGGATCTTTCCCTGGTTTGGGTAGGGTGACAATGTGGGCTCTCAGCATCTCCGGTGGGAATGAAGAAGATACTTCGGCTTTAGTGAAAACTGTTTGCATGTGTGGGGCAAGGATGCCTTTGAGTGTTTTGTAATACTCATTTACGAAACCGTCTGGTCCCGGTGATTTACCATTAGGTAGTGTTGATGTGATTCTTTCTTTTTCTGGGTCCGAGAATGGGGAGTTCAGCTGCTGAAGCTGAGCTTCTGTCAGTGAGGGGAGGTTAAGTTTCTGTAAGAATTTTTGTATGTTAGCTGTAGTTGGTTGTGGGGTTGATTCGTCCCTGTTTAAGTTGTAAAGTGCACTGTAGTAGTCTGCAAACTGATTTGCTATCTCTTGTGGGTTGGTGATTTTGTGGTGTAGGGTGCTATGTGTTAAATACGCTATTCTGGTTTTTGTGTAGGCGGCCTTGAGTCTGTTAGCTAGGTATCTCCCTGCCCTATTAGCATTAGCGTAAGAATTTAGTTGTAGTCTTCTTAGGTGTTTGTCATATTGCTGTGTAAGGAGCTCCCTCAGGTTTTCTCTAAGTTTTGAAAGTGTGTTTGTCATGGCCTTTGTTGGTGAAATTTTGTTTTGGGTTTCCATTTTGTGTATGTCAGATAGTATGCTGTTCAGTTTAGTGGAGTGACGTTTCTTTTCCTTGGCCCCTAGCTGTATCAGTATTCCTCTCATATACGCTTTATGTGCATTCCATAAAGTGAAAGGATCTATTGTAGGTGTGTAATTGTTCTGGAAGAAATCTTGGAGATGCTGAGAGATCACATGAGATGTTTGGGGTTCTTGTAGTAGCCTAACATTACAGCGCCAGATGGGGGGGTGAAGGAGAGACACCCTGCTCAGCAATGGATAACGATATTGCGACATGGTCAGACCATGTGATATCATGTATTTGTGTGGAACAAATACGTTGCAGGAGCCACTTGTCTGTGAGAAACATATCTATATGGGAATATGAGCAATGTCTAGCGGAAAAAAAGGTATAGTCCCTTTCGTTGGCATGGAGGCATCTCCATGCATCGAACAGTTCCTGCGTGTGAAGAAGTTGATGGAGGGCTGAGGATCTGTTTGGCTTATCCATGGTGGTATCAAGAACAGGGTCCGCAATAAGGTTAAAGTCACCCTCTATGACGAGGCTGCCATACTGTATGGTTTTGCTTTTCTTGAGTACTTTCTTAAGAAAACAAATTTGGTGGTTGTTTGGGGCGTATACTGTGATAAGCGTGTACGATTTGGAGTTGATGTCCCCGGTAATAATGAAGAACCTGCCCCCTTCATCTATACAGGACTCTTTAAGTTGGAACGATAAGGAGCTCCTTAGCGCTAACATCTCCCCTCCTGTCAGGCGTGCATGCCAAGAAGATGTGGGGATATTCTCTGTGTGTACACTTTGGTGTTTTTTGTGTTTGAAAGTGCGTCTCCCATACACAGAGAATATCAGTTCCTTGTTCTTCTTTCCACAGGGCTTCTTTCCACAATGAGAGTCTTTTGGATGGATGGTTCAGGCCTCTGGCGTTAATAGACAGACAGGTGATGGTCATTTATAGTGATGGAGGAGTATGATGGTTGGTAGTGTGGGTTAAGTACTCACTGTGTCCATGGATTCTTGTATTGGGGTCCTCCGTGGGTTGATGTGAGGTTTCAAGGGGCTCGTCTTCAAGCGCTGGTAACATTTCCATATGTCGAACATCACTGTGTGTAAAAAAAAGGTAACGAGAAAAACAAAAAAGACAAAACGGGAAAAGGGTAAACTGGTAATTCGTAAAAAAGGATCTTACAACGGATCCGCGTGCAGACATAGCTTCTGAACGTAGAACGGGGGTTAAGGAGACTAAACTGTAGACTCCCTTGACCGGAGAGATATATGGTGAACCGTCTGGTGCTGTCATGAGCTGCCACCTGCATGTTTCTTGTTGGCCCGCTTGTGTGATACCACTTGCCATTCAGGTTGAAGCATCTGTGGCTGTGATGCAGAGTAAGATGGTGCGGCTTGATCCGGGAGTATTCCCCATTGGCACAGGAGTGTTATTCCTTCTTCCATTGTTGTAATGGATTTTGTGATTCCATTGTGAGTGATGGATAGTGTTGCAGGATACTTCCATTTGTGAGGAACTTTGTGGTTTCTCAGTGCTTTTGTGATCATCGTCAGGTTGCGGCGTCTCTGCAGTGTGTGCCTGGAGAGGTCTGGAAGCAATTGGATGTCAGTGTACTGAGGAAGAATAGCGTCAGGCCTGCGTGCTGCCTGAAGAATCTATTCCTTTATGTGGTAGAAGTGAACTCTTAGAAGTACGTCTCTTGGAGTACCTTCTGGGAGGAAGGACGGTTTGGGGATTCTGTGAATCCTGTCAACTATGAGGTCCTGCGTGGTCAGTGTAGGAACCAGGGTGTAAAACAGAGCATGGGCATATGGCAGGCGATGAGTCACAGGGACTGACTCTGGGACACCCCTCAGCTTTATATTGTTCCTCCTGGACCTGTCCTCGAAGTCAGCGACCTTATCTTTCAGCCATGCTATATCCTCTCCCTGGGCTGTATGTGCATCTACCATGGAGTTGTATGTGGTAGCATAGGCATCCATCTGATGTTCTACTCGGTCCTCCAAATCCTGCACCTCTTTTTGGCATTGATTAATCCCCTTTACCAAGTCAGTTTGGAGGGAAGATCTGAGGGAGAGTAGCATCTCTTTGAGCATGGTGCCAGAGATAGGTCTGTCTGCTGTTGGAAAGTCCGCTATGGGGTCAGTCAGGCGAGTAGCTGGTGCAGTAATGTGCTATTGCGGCCCGCTTACCTCCATGTCATGGCTGCCATGCGGCCTAGCAGGGGATTCCATCCGCGGCTTTGATTTGGCCGGGCTCCGTGTGGACGGACTGGAGGTTCCAGAGGAGGACCCGCTGTGTGTCGGCTCCTATGCAGCCGGTTTATGTGACCCTCCGTGCCTGTTGTTTTTCGGATCGCAGCCTCCATCTGTAGCGTGTGGGAGCCGGCGCCATTTTGTTGAAGCCCGCGGGAATTCATTGTGAAGAAGCTGGGCATCTTGCTCGGTTGCGGGGGCGGGTTTTTTCGACGCCTCATCATTCCCAGGCCGTTTGGCAGGCTAGTGAGAGTGGTTATGGCCGTAGATAGGCTCGGTGGGCTCCGATGTTTGTGGATCTCTCCGGCGGCCGAGCGGAGCTCCTAGGTCAGGCGTCCATCTTGGAACTCGGTCGCCACGCCCCCGTAATTACAATTCTTGATTTAATAGTTCACAGCAGGGCGTTCCAGAGCCCACCAAGAGTAACTGTGAGGGCTTACAGTGTTGTGGCAACACCAACACCTAAGGGCCACATTTCTACAGAGTATATACGGCAGGCCCCTACTTTCAAACATCCAACTTACAAACGACTCCTACTTGCAAACGGAAGGAGACAACAGGAAGTGAGAGGAAATCTACCCCTAGGAAGGGAAATTCTCTCCTGTAAGAGTTAATATGGGAAAAAAGTGTCTCCTCTCCACTGATGCTTTATCACCAATCCTTGTTTCAATAAAAAAAAAAAAATTCAAAAAACATTTGTCATTTGGACGGAAAGTGAGGTAAAATGTTCTGAACAGGTGCACAGACAGCAAAACAAATGTTACAGGGGTGATAACCCTTCCCTATGTTTTTCAAAAACTTAAAAATAGATTTTTGGGCTGGAGCTACACTAAAAAAAATTACCTGTTCCAAATTACAAACAGATTCTACTTAAGAACAAACCTACAGTCCCTGTCTTGTTTGCACCGCCTGTATACTGCTGTTCAGAGTATATAGGGCCTTTTTTAAATTTGGGTGCGGGGTTCCCCTTAATATCCATACAACACCCAAAGGGGCTGGTAGTGGGCTGGGGGGGTGGGGGGTACGCATGCCATTTTTCTCAATGATTTTTATCCATATTGCCGGGACCAGACATTACATTAAAGCCGCAAGCAGTTTTAAATTACTATTTTTTCCTTTAGAAATGTCATTTTGTGCAGAGACAGTTCTAAACACAGGAAACACGTGCCACTTCACAGGCATACTTTAGACACCCCCAGGTACGATATTTAAAGGAATATTTCACTTTTTTTCACTTTAAGCATCATTAAAATCACTGCTCCCGAAAAAACGTCAGTTTTTAAAACTTCTTTTTGCATTGATACATGTCCCCTGCATAACTTGCATATTAGCCTTGATAATTAGCACTTCTGATTTTGAACATTCGCGTCCATTGTATTTAATAGGGTTCTAAAGTTTGCGCAAACTTTCGGTCCGTTCGCAGGTTTTGGTGCGAACCGAACCGGGAGGTGTTCGGCTCATCCCTACCTACCACATTTTTGAAGGCCCTGGAGCACCAGGACAAAGGAAACACACACAAAATGACCACATTTTCAAAAGCAAACGCCCTAATGTTTTTTCCATGAAGCATAATGAGTCTTTTGAACATGTAATTTTTCCCACAAGTTTTTTGAAAATGTGGGGAAAAATGAAAACATTTTTTTTACACAAAGTTGTCAGTTTTTAAAATATTTCAAACATACAGCATGCATAAAGCAAAAATGACACCCTAAAACACAATCTGCTACTCCTTCTGAGTATGGTGATACCACGTGTGTGATACATTTCCACAGCCTGGCCACATAGGCCCAACATCCAAGTAGCACCTTCAGGCTTCTAACACATAGCATGTACATACCAATAATTACACCCAAAAATACATTCTGCTGAGAAAAGGGTAAAAAAAATACCAGGAAAACTGTCCCAACACAGGCAAAGCATTGGTCCAGACAGTCAAATGAATTGTCAAGGCAGCAGGCAGAGATATGCCAAAGTATTGGTCCTGGCAGGAGGCAAGAACATGATCCATAAGCAGGCAGTTCAGGTGGCAGGCCGAGGCATGGCTAGTTCAGGTGGCAGGTTGAGCCATGGACAGTTCAGGTGGCAGCAGGTAGAGGCATGGCCAGTTCAGGTGGCAGCAGGCAGAACTACAAGGCTTAGGGCCTTGGTCAGGAAAGACCTGAGGACAGGGATAGAGGCTTCTTCCCACCCAAATATCTTCAAAGCCTCTGAGTCTCCATACCCTAATCTGAGAAAACAAAAACCTGGGGAAAGCCAAAAAAGTTTTCTGCACTCGGAAAATCTATTCTGGAGCCCCTTACATATGTGAGACCCATGTGCTGTCTTGAATCCCACTAATATAGTGGCAGGGCAACAAATCAGTTCAGGAGGCAAGCAAAATGCATGGTCATTTAACAGGCAGAGGTCAATTCACATGGAAGGCAGAAACATGGATGGAAGAGACATAGTTGATAAACAGTCTGGGCCATACACAGAAGTAGCAGATAGTGGAAACTGGAAAAATATCTTCACTTCACATATACTTCACTAATAGTGTAAGTGTGATAGATCCGATAGCACTCTCCAATACAGAGGCCTAGGTGGGAGTGATATTGGGGAAAGTAGTATCGGGTGTCAGGCTTAATGCATTTACTTGAACATACACAACATTTTAGTTGGGGGTTTGCGGCCTGTTTGGGTAAGAGGGAGGATATCGAGGAAGTGTCGTTCATGAAGTCTGGCTAATGTATCGGAGCAAATTTAATCAGGGGCATGGCCATGAGGATGGAGAAGGGCTGCAATAACGTCCTCTTGGGATCTTTGTGTGCACTTGGAAAAGACAACATATGAATTGTACAAGGCTAGTTGAAACAAGTAAATGCCGACTTTTGTGTACAAAAACAGGGATCTCCTGGTGGCCAAATAGGGCTGCATCAGCTGGTCATTTATATCCACCCCCCATGAATAGGTTATATTCATGTACACATTTTGGCTTCTGGACAGGACCTTGTCTTGTCTGAAGTTCCACCAAAATGTCATCATGTATTGCGGAAAGAATATATCTTTTATCTCTCCACTGTAGGGCTAGTACCTCTTCATTCAGCATACTGGCTCTTTCCCCCTGTTTTGTGGTGACCAATCTCTGTGGGAAGACCTGCAGTTGGTCCATGATGTCCCACAGGCCACAGTCTTCTTCGGGTACAGATGGCGAAATAGTGGGAGACTTGTGTAGAAATGATCTACATATAGGTGGTAACCCTTCCTGAACAGCAGTTCTATCAGTCACCAGACAATTCTGCCACTTGTCCCCTTATAGGTAGGGCATACAGGGGGGGTTATCTGACTGTCCTTTTCCTCATAAATTTGGAAATCATAGCCCTTGGCCCTGTCGCATGCCTTGTAAAATTTTACCCCATATTTGGCTCATTTACTAGGGGGGTATTGTTTGGTGCCAAGTCTTCCAGTGAAGTGGACATTTGCTTGAGACGAGAGCAAATTTTTTTTATCAGGGGCCACATTTTGAATATTTTTTCATAATCAGGATGATTTTGAGGGAGACACTGGGCATTATTATTGAAATGTAAATATCTCATTATCATTTTGTAATGGGTTCTGGGCATCAAAGAAGAGGAGAATATTTATTTCTCTTTTGACCATATACCTGTGTGTCTGCAGTGTTTCATGAAATCACAGGTTAATAGGGATGAAGTTTGGCTTCACCACTACAATAAATTTGCAGCAATTCCCCGGGAAGTTTACAAAGTTTGCAAATCTTAGACCTTTGGCTGATAAGTTTGCAGGTTCACCAACAGAAATAAGGGGAAACCTATAATGCAGTGCATACTTATAGCCCCTAGTCATCTGAGTCACAAGAGCCAATAATGTAAAGGAATGGCTAACCCAGACCCCTTCTTATATAAGGGTGGCCTTATGGTAGCCATATTGTCAGTGTGTATCGAAATTGTTAGGGACAGTCTGTGTAGGAAGAGCTTTTCTATTTCGTCATTGGTACACCCATCTGCCTCTGCAGCAGAAAAGTTCAACTTGTAGACCTTTCCTTGTCCCACTACACAATGTGATACAATAAAAGGTCTACAATACCTTCTGCTATTTCACAGAATTAGTAGAAGACAAAAACAGCCAGATAGCAATATAGGGACCTTGGCTCGCTTCACATGTAAAGATCTATAGTGATTTCCAATTGTCGAATTCTCATTAGGATTTAGAATACTGCACAGCAAACAGCAATGTAAAACTGTCCAGCAGCAGGATAGTAATCAGGGATAATAAGCCTAACTGCGGTATGTCTAACTTTTATCTTATTAGTTGGGATAGGGGGTTTGCTGAATGATGGGAGGTGGTTTAGGTGCACACTGTTCTTGCACTTAGTCTTTAAAATGATCCAGTGGCAGTCTTTGAAGAAAAGTCAGTTTAAAGAACAGATTGGCAGTATCACATTTATGTTCTGATTTGTGCACTGCCATGGGGGACATGCACAGAGGAAAACATAAAAAATAATAATCTCTCCCTACACAGCTGTCCCTAACAACACAGATAATAAAGCTGCTGTGACCCCACCCATCCATCGATAGGTCATCCATTCCTTCATCCATTCCTTGTGTACTGCATTGGAGGTTGTTCTCAATTTTGGCGGTGAACCTGCAAACTTTTCAGCCAAAAGTTTGTGATTCACAAACTTTATGAATCCCAGGGATTCCCCACAAATCTATGGTAGCTGCCGAACCCCATCCCTACACCTGTATTTATACAGAATAATAATAATCATAATAATATTATTAATATTAATAATGATAAACATGACATTCTTGGCCATCAAACTTCTCATTTATACTGTTTCATGTACAATATGTCATAATGGTATTTTATAACCTTCACTTTCTACAGTGCTGACAAAGATGGATTCTGTGTATTTTAGGTTTGGCCTTTTTTTCCTACTCTATAAGCAGATTCATATTCCAGTCTATCAGTAATAAATAACAGAATTATTCTTTATAAACCTGACACTCTCACAGCCTTCAGCTGAGCCATGAAGTCAGTGTCAGGATCCTGGGCTGCTGTCAGTGATGATGAGGTGGGAGAAGAGGAAGAAGTCATTGGAGTCTATCAGAGACTCGGCCATGTTTTCTTCAGATATCCACTTAGAATATTGTGGTTGTTGTCTTTGTGTGTGACCCCCTGCACATCTGACACCCAGAACTCTGCTCACCGCTGTGATATGACTATGAAGAATTATACATTTGAGTACAAGTATTCTCAGGATGGAGACATCATTATAGGAGGGATATTCTCTGTACATTCTGGAGTGTCAGAGTGGTATCAGAAGGGAAGTTTTATTAGAAATCTCATGTGTTCAGCGTAAGTGAAATATGAAGTGTAAAGCTTCCAATCTGATCTACAGAGCTGTGTCTTTAGGAGATATGTGTGATAATGTGCAGGACTCATTCAGTCTAGTACAACGGCATTTATATGAAATCAAAGTATATCCTTCAATGTGTTCATGAAAATCACGTATGTCCCATTCACATTTAGGTGTTCCATTGCCGGGTGTTAATGGTCACATTCATTCATTATGAATAGCTGCCAATGTACCACAATGGATGAGAAAACACACAATAGCTGTTTGTTAATAAAGGCAGCACACAGCAGAGCATGGTATGTGTATTATGGAGCCTAGAAGTGTGTTGTGTGTTGGGATCTACTGTACAATGCATTGGGGGGCAATTCACAATGAATGACACCGCATTGCACTGCCCATAGAGAAGGGGCTTTTCCATGCATTGTTATGTGTTAAGGTGACCATGTTTATCACAATACACAAGTGTGAATGAGACCTTACATGAGTTTGGCCCTAAATGACTCTATACCTTTTTTTCAATTTTGAACAAAGTGGAGAAGGATAAAGAATCCCTGTCAGGTTTTTACTGCTATCTGGGGCTCCATAAAAGAGATTCCCCTCTCAGAAATACTATATAATGTTATTGTGATGCCTTAAAATGCACATCCAACCAAAATCTTTTTTCTTTTGGACAGCCACTGTCCAGGGCTCCAATAGAGAGATTTCCCCTCACTTCCTGTCCTGCACCACAATAACATTATATAGTATTTCTGTTTCTGATGGATGGAATTGCATTTACCTTTTCACCGTCATGCACAAGTTTAAGGCTTTACATGTTGGGTTTCTATTTACTCGGAAAACAACTTCATATTTTATATTTTACCAAAAAGTTGGGTAATGCATCTCGTTTGTGTGCAGTAACATTACTTGTATTGTTTTTTTTTACAGAAAATAAGTATTTGATAAACAGCTCCTCTCATATCATAACAATTTTAAACTACTAACATTGTATTCTGCAGGGTCTTTGCTTTAAGAAAATACATAATGTTTCGGGAGTTTAATTAATTAAAACCATTTTATTATTCCACACAAGAGCTGCTCTGGCAGTGAAAGGATTAACATATTCCCATTGATCTGTTCTTGTTGTGGACTGACAATACTGTTCTATTTGTTAAATGAAATAACAAAGAATGGTGTCAGCCCTGCCAATTTTTATTTTGTTAAGCTAAAGAATAACAGATAAATGTATGTGTCTCCTTCATTGTCAAAATATATTTGTGTGACAGCTGCAAAACGAAAATATGGTGTTCCCACAACTGAAAAGTGAAAAAGATACTATGTGTTGATTACGCTTATCAAAATAAAAACCCAATCCTGCATTAGTGACATCAATACACAATCCTTTCAGAATGTAACAAAAAAACATATAAAACACATAGTTTGTAGTAAATTTTCTCCTTAAATATGATCCTCTGTAACCTTAAAACAGCATGCATGTGCATCAATCCCCGACACCGATTCACCACTGCCCTCACCTTAATAATAGACCTGTGTAGGTCCCATCTTGTCTTCCCCAACTTGGGTATAATCCAGATTGCTGAGACAGCTGATCGGTGTCCTTCTCCTCCTTTATCCTCCTTTCCCCTCTCCAAGTTATGCTAGAGGCTTTATGTGAGCTGTGTGAAGTAACTTATTTTTCCCTCGATCAAAGCAAATAAGCTTCCCTAGTGTAGTATTTAAAAACACATTTATTGAAAGTATCCACTTACATTTATCAAGATAAAAACTGTGCATTCAATCTCTATCTCCAACAGGGTCATGGCTCTCGTGTGCTGCCTGCGCTACATCACCCGACTCTGCCCACCGCGTATTGTCACTACCATGTAACTTTCTCAGGGGTGAAAGGTCAGGTAACCATGCATATGGGCTTTAAAAAGCTGTCACCCAACACCTGACCTTTGACACCTGAGGAAGTCACCACCTATTGGGTTTTTACATTGGATCATGTTGGTAATTTCTGCTTTTTCACAGAACATGTTATGTGTCCGCTCCTGAAGAAGTGGAGTTGATCCACGAAACTCGTGAACCTTATGGAATGCAGTCATGTCCCTAACATCCAGTTTATTTTTCACCTTGATAGAACAATTTGTTTTTTACAGTTGATCTTATGATATCCAGTATTTATGGTTTACATTACTGGGCACTGCAATATGTCACCATATGATCCATGTCCATATATTATTACGCTAGAACTACATTTATGTGCCACTATGTGACCCATGTGTACATATTATAATTGTTTTTATGCCATTTTGCGATGTGTATGTGTGTATATATGTATATATATTTTTTTCTATCTAGTTATGTATCAATTGCTACGTGCCATGTCATGTTTTAATGATGTTTACATTTTTTCAAGTTGCTGGTCCTATGCCTCATTCAAAGTCCCACTTACCCTCCTATGTTCTAGATACAGGGATGGAGGTGCATCATATATGCACTTAATTTAATGTCCCAAACCCCCTCCTCTTTTATATATTAAATTCAGGGATGGAGGCATTGTCTATCTATCTATCTATCTATCTATCTATCTATCTATCTATCTATCTATCCAGACCTATGCCCTGCACTGTGCACATGACCTCACCAGATGTCACATCGGCGACGCGTATTCCCCTGCGGCTGGTACACGAGGAAGGCAGACGCCATTAGCGGACATCTTTTCTGCTCTGGCATCCACTAGCCTCTTTGCCATGCCCGAGCATGATGCTGGGAGGAGCCTGGGGTCACTTTTGGACACCATATGGATACACCCCCATTGTGGATTGAGAGCTCTCTCATTGCTGAGCTGGGCACACTTCACATCACATCTATAGTTTCTGGGTACTGTATCTAACACATTAGCACTACTTGTATGTGACAATTTCTACTTTACCCATTTATTTCACAGATATAGTTGGATATACCCTCTTGCACCACCATCTCAGATACATGGAGTCACTCCCTCCCATTGGTGTGTGTTTATGCACCATGTGTATGGGGCCACATATTTCCCCCCATGGCCCCCACAGCTTCTGGGATAGACTACCTCACCAGCCCTGTTTTTGTAGTACCGCATGGTGTTCATCCTATTGATATGTAAGTATTAGGGATGGTCCGAACACCCCCCGGTTTGGTTCGCACCAGAACATGCAAACAGGCAAAACATTTGTGTGAAAATGCGAACCCTATTAGTCTATGGGACACGGACATGAAAAATCTAAAGTGCTAATTTTATAGGATAATATGCAAGTTATTGCCATTAAAAGTGTATGAGGACCCGGGTACTGCCCCAGGGGACATGTATCAATGCAAATTGTTTTTTTTTAAAACAACCATTTTTTCAAGAGCAGTTATTTTAATAATGCTTAAAGTAAAACAATAAAAATGAAATGTTTCTTTAAATATCGTGCCTGGGGGTCCCCTTAGTTTGCCTTAAAGTGGCGCATCTGTGTGATGTGTTTTACAGTGCCACAGAAAAATGAAATTTCTAAAGGAAAAAATTTCATTTAACCACTTCCATACCGCAGGCCATCATATGACGCCCTGGGCTTTCAGTGGTAATATCTGAACGATTCCTGCTACTGCAGGCATCATCCAGATATAATTTTTTTCAGCGGACGATTCCCTACACCATAAAAATTAGTCAGCCGCTTGAACGAGTTCAGCCGCTTTATCATTCTTACCGGCGTCGGGAGGGATGTCCCCCCTCCTGCTTCTCTGGGCTCTCCTGTGCGATCGGGGACCCGGAGAAGGAATCCGCCGGCGCTGGAAGGAAGTCATAAAGAACACCAAGTGACAGATGATCCCCGGCAATCTCTATGACTCTCGGAGTCCCAGGCCTGACGTTATGACATAACGTCTGGGCCGCCGGAAGTAAACAAAGCCGTGGGTCACATAGGGGGCGGGGTCTGGGGGCCCCTTTGTTAAAGGGGGCTTCCAGATTCCAATAAGCCCCCCACCCGCAGACCCCCACAACCACCGGGCCAGGGGGACCCCAAAGCACCCTCCCCATGTTGAGGGCAAGCAGCCTGGTATGGTTCAGGATGAAGGAGCGCTAGCGTGTCCCCCCCTTCCCCGCCTGCCAGGCTGCTTGCTCGGATAAGGGTATGGCATGGATTTTGGGGGGACTTTGCGACAATTTTTAAAAAAATGGCATGGAGTTCCCCCTACAATCTATGCCAGATCCAAAGGGCATGGTATGGATTTTTGAGGGGGGGACTCCACTTTGTTTTTAATTTTTTTTATTTTGGTGTGGAGTTCCCCTTCAAAATCTATACCAGACCCAATAGGCCTGGCATGGATTTTGGGGGGGACCCCATGCCGTTTGTTTTGTTAATTCTGTCATATGGTTCCCCTTACCCACTTCAATACACTGTTTTCAGAGTATATATATATATATATATATATATATATATATTATATACTGTACACTTCCGAATGCACTGTATATGTAGTCTACACTGAATGCAGAGTATATATATATATATATATATATATATATATATATATGTGTGTGTGTATATTATTTAGCAGAGGTTTGCAAAGTAATAAATCAAACAAAAAATTGGAAAACAAATGCTTGCCTTCCGACGCTAAACTATACAGTAGTCTCCTCTCTATACGGTGTGGGTCTGGTTCCCGTCACCCACAAAACCTGTGGTAAAGCAATCCTTCTTTTTAAATCCAAACAGAGCTCTCTCTCTCTCTCTCATATTTCCTTCTGAGTCTCAGGCCAGAGCTCTGCTGTGCTCTCTTCCTGCTCATGTAAAGTCCACCTGAGTGTGGGCTCAAGTGGACCGGAACAAAGCCTGCCACAGAGGTTGGAAAAACCCGGGCCGGATTCTGCTTCAGTCTCTTACAACAGAACACATACAAGGTGTAATATATAAATTGTTCATTACCTCACCTTGCATACCGTTACATATCCTCCCCCTATGCTATAGCCCCTGCAGCTGGGCAATTGTCCCAAGCATACAGTGAATTTGGGAGAGGGCATCTGCATTGTTTTGAAGCTTGCCCAGCCTATGCTCTACTGTAAACTTAAAGGGCTGTAAAGCCAGGAACCATCTTGTCACACCGCCATTTTTCTCCCTGTTGTCACACATCCACTTTAGGGGAGCATGGTCAGTGACCAGCTTAAATGACCTCCCCAACAAGTAATACTTCAGGGAGTCTAAGGCCCATTCAATAGCGAGACACTCATTCTCGACAATGGCATAGTTTTTTTCATGCCTGTTTAGTTTTTGCCTCAGGTATACAACCGGGTGCTCCTCACCATCTCTGTTCTGGGATAGTACAGCACCTAGGCCCACCTCCGAGGCGTCTGTCTGTACCACAAACCCCTTTGTTAAGTCCGGGGTCACCAGCACCGGTAGTACACAAAGGGTCTGCTTTAACTTCTGAAACACTTCCTCGGCTTCAGGATTCCATTTAACCATGACCGACCCTCTACCCTTCGTCAGGTCCGTCAGAGGGGCGGCAATGGTGGCAAAGTCGTGTATAAAATGTCTGTAATACCTTGTAATGCCCAGGAAGGCCCGGACTTGTTTTTTGTTTACCGGGTGGGGCCATTTTTGAATTGTGTCAACCTTATTGGTCTGAGGCTTGACCAGTCCCTGGCCAATAACGTACCCAAGGTATTTGGCCTCCTCCAGGCCTATGGCACACTTTTTTGTGTTGGCCATGAGACCTGCTTTCCTAAGTGAATCTACCACTGCTTGTACTCGGAGCAGGTGTGATTCCCAATCTGGGCTATGGATGACCACATTGTGCAAATAAGCTACGGGCAAAGTGGTCTCAAAGTTTTGTCCATCACTCACTGGAACGATTCAGGGGCCCCATACAGACCAAAAGGCATCCGCTTGTACTGAAAAGAGCCCTCAGGAGTGGAAAAGGCAGTCTTCTCCTTGGCCAATTCAGTTATGGGTATTTGCCAATAGCCTTTCGTTAGGTCTAGGGTTGTTATGTAGCGGGCCTGTCCCAACCTGTTCACGAGTTTGCCGACCCGAGGCATCGGGTCTGCATCAAACTTGAACACACTATTGAGTTTCCTAAAGTTGTTACAAAACCTGATAGTGCCATCGGATTTTGGGACCAGCACTATGGGGTTTGACCAATCACTGTGGGACTCTTCTATCATGTCCAACTCTAACATGTTTCAGATGTCCTTTGCAACTGCCTCTCGCCTGGCCTCTGGGATTCTATATGGCTTTATATTTACGCAAACCCCTGGTTCCGTCACTATATCATGCTGGATCACGTTGGTCAGTCCAGGTAAGGGGGAGAAAAAGTCTCTATTTTTGTACACAAACCCCTAACGTCACTTTGTTGTGCCACAGACATGGAATCCGGTATGGGGACGTCAGGTGTCACCGGTACCCAGTCTGTTGGGGGTGGGGATGCAGCCAATAAAGTCTCTATGTCCTTCCAGGGCTTTAAGAGATTCACATGATAACTTTGTTGTGGTTTCCTTTTCCCTTGTTGGTAGACTTTGTAGTTTACCTCCCCTACCCTTTCAACAACCTCAAAGGGACCCTGCCACTTGGCTAGGAACTTACTTTCAACCGTGGGAACCAGTACCAACAATCTGTCCTCATGGCTGAAAGTACGGACCTTGGCACCCCGATCATAGACCTTCCTCTGGGCCTCCTGGGCTTACTCCATATGTGCTCCTACCAGGGGCAGGACAGCTGCGATTCGATCCTGCATCAAGGAGATATGCTCTATGATGCTTCTATATGGAGTGGCCTCTCCTTCCCATGTTTCTTTGGCGACATCTAGCAGCCCCCTGGGATGTCTGCCATAAAATACAAGCGCTCAAAGGAGGAATATTCTGTGGATGCCTGCAGAACCTCTCGTATGGCAAACATGAGATATGGTAGCAAAAAATCCCAATTTTTCCCAACTTTGTCGATCACCTTTTTCAGCATACTTTTCAAAGTTTTATTAAATCTTTCCACAAGACCATCCATTTGGGGGTGGTAGACAGAGGTACAGAGATGGGAGAGTTTGTATAATTTACACAGTTCCTTGGTAACCCTGGACATAAATGGGGTGCCCTGATCGGTTAAGATCTCTTTTGGGACCCCCACTCGACTAAACACCTGGACTAACTCCATGGCGATAGCCTTAGTGGAGGTATTATGCAAGGGTATGGCCTCAGGATAGTGCATCGCATAGTCCAGGATTACCAGAATATTCTGGTGATCCCGGGCAGACTTCACTACTGGCCCCAACAGGTCCATGCCAGTCCTCTCAAAAGGGACATTAATTATTGGTAGAGGGACAAGGGGACTACGAAAATGGGGCGACAGTGCCGATATTTGGCACTTGGGGCACAATTCACAGTACTCCCTGACATCTGCATACAACCTGGGCCAGAAAAGTCTCTGGCCAATCCTCTCCCTGGTCTTTTCGATTCCGAGATATCCCCCCATTACATGACCATGGGCCAGGTCTACCACCACCATGCGGAAGGGTTTGGGAACCAGTAGCTATTCTACCTCATCCTCTCCGTGTTTCACTACCTGATACAATAAATAGTTTTTAAGGGCCATGTAGGAGAAAGACACCCCCAGTTGGGATCCACCAGTTCCCCATCCACCATCTTAACATTTTCTCTGGCTCTAATGAGGGTGACATCTCACAGTTGCTTGGTATAGAAATCCTCTCTCCTGACCTCTAAGTCAAGTACCACATTCTGGCTACTCTCATTGTCAGGGTCAGAGATGTTCTCCTGTTCGTTACCCTCAGGCTGGGAGATAGCTTCCAGGTCATCTGGGTCCCCAGCCATGACAGGGAAAGGAAGAAGATCTCCGGCTTCCTCGATCCTCCCTACAGCCTCCCCTTCCCTTTGGCAAAAAGGGTCTGGTGAGAGTTCCCATGTTTCCCCAGCAGGGGGAGCTCTATCTAGCAGCCTCCCTTTGCTCTCCTATAATCTCCAAAAATGGGAAAATCTCTCCCCACTAAAGCTTCCTGAAGCAGTGAAGGCACCACCCCCACTGAATGTGTCACACTGCCCCAAGGAGTATAAACCTAAACGACCGCTGCCTGATAGTCCCGATTGTCCCCATGGATGCAAATGACCCTGATAGTACTGGGGTGTAGTTTTGTGGGGTTTACACATTCATTTCTGACTAGGGTCATCAGGTTAATTATTGATATATAATTCAAAACAAATCCAATTAAAAAACAATAAATTCTAAATATATTTTTTAAAATAAATATTTGTAAATTATTTGGTGATTTTAAATATGTTAAATAATATTTTTAGAATTTATTGTTTTTAATTGGATTTGTTTTAAATTATATATCAATGATTAATGTTATACATCATAGTGGTAAGTTTTTTTATATGATTTGTTTGATAAAAACCCGGTATAAGATATATGCTCCTTCTGGTGTCTCTCCTGCCTTTTGAGTATTTAAGCATGGTGTGCTGACGTTGAGGCACAGCCTCCATTCCCAGTTGATGCCTTCTATGGGGAAACGCGTCAGGTGGAGTACTAGCCTTTGACGTCATCACGCTGAACAGCCAGCTGGCTTGAGCCGCGGCTGTTTCAAATTTGTTTCATTCATTATTGTTCCGGTTTTCTTTGGATGTAACCTTTGCTATGGTTTTTTATGAATAAACCTTTTGAAGATATACTACACCATGAAGCCTTCCTTCTTTGTCTCTTACTGAGTGAGATTACCCAGGACCATATTGGGCGATTCCTGTGTGTGGAAACCTCCTTTTCTCTTGAAATCAAGTGTCTCACTGGAAGTATCTTGCCGCAACCAAAGGAGCCTTTCTTCCTTGATTGAATTACAGGTGGAGTGTATTCCTGCCAGCAGGCTGATGCACATGCGCTCGTGATCTCTATAATTTGAGATCCTTCAAATCTGGTAAGCGGCATTGAAATTATATTTTTTTCTGGCTTTGGAATATCAGAGAATAAAAGTATTGGAAGATTTCAGAGGTTCCACATTGTGGTAACTTTATGTTATTTTATATGGACTTTTGTTTTGTTCATACACAGTATATGTAATTTTTTATATATGTTCACATTATTTGTTGAATCTCTTTACATCTGTATATTTCATATTAGTACAACTTTTTATTTTAGTTTTAAGGATTGTACGAGATTTACAATTTAATTAAATTTTTCACATATTAGTCAAATTTAGTGGATGCGCGCTTGTTTATTTATTTCACATGTTCTTGTGCTTTAGTATTTAGGCTACTCACAAGCTGCCGCACCTTTTCCTAATCACTAGGTTAGCACAGATTGTTTCTCTATTATATGGCAGGTATATTTAGCAGAGGTTTGCAAAGTAATGAAAACAAAGAAAAAAATTGTAAAACAAATTCTTGCCGTCCGGCACTAAACTATACAGTAGTCTTCTCTCACATTCTCATTCTCTCTCTCTCTCTCTCTCTCTCTCTCTCTCTCTCTTGTGGACTTAGGCCCCTGAGCCTTTGGCCAATTATGGCTTTCGCAGCAGGGCATGCTGTGAGTGGCCAAAGCATGGAGGTCAGGTCAGGTGCATGCTTTGGCCAATCATCAGACGTCAATGCTCTACGATCTTGCAGTGCATTATGGGGCATTCCACAGCTCTCGAATTAGCCGCGAATGCCCTATAATATTTGCAATTCGGTGAACGGGCAAATACCCGATGTTCGAGTTGAACTTACGCTTGACTCGAACATCAGGACCATCCCTAGTAAGTATCATGAGCCGACACTTCTTTTCCACCCTATTTCCCCTCTCCACCTATTGAGTTTTTACATTGGATCATGTTGATCATTTTTACTTTTTCATAGAACATGTTATGTGTCCACTCCTGAAGACGTGGCGTTGATCCACAAAATGCGTCAAGCTTATGGGATGCAGTCATGTCCCTAATATTCATTTCATTTTTTCACCTTGATATTAACAATTTTGTTTTTCCAAATGATCTTATGATATCCGGTATTTATGGTTTACATTACTGGGTACTGCAATATGTCACCATATTATTATTATTATTATAGAGGATTTATATGGCACCAACAGTTTACGCAGTGTTTTACAACTTGAAGGTAGACAGTACAAATACAATACACTTTAATACACTTTAATATCAGAGGGCCCTGATCGTTAGAGCTTACAATCTAAGAGGGAAGGTCAAGAGACACAAGAGGTAATAACTGTGGGGATGTGCTGATGAAGAAAATAAAAGTACAGTTGTTTGGTGGGGCCAGATAGGCTTCTCTAAAAATATGAGTTTTCAGGGATCGTCTGAAAGTGGACAAAGTAGGAGAAAGCCGGACAGATTGAGATAGAGCATTCCAGAGGATGGGAGAAGCACTGGAGAAGTCCTGGAGGCGAGCATGGGATGAGGTGACAAGGGAGCTAGAGAGCAGGAGGTCTTGGGAGGGGTGAAAAAGAACATTTTGGTTGGTATTTTGAGACCAGGTTAGTGATGTAGCTGGGGGCCAGGTTGTGAATGGCTTTGTAATTTATTGTTAATAGCTTGAATTTAATTCATTGGTTGAGTGGCAGCCAATGGTGGGATTGGCAGAGGGGTGTAGCAGACGCCTAACGGTTTGTAAGGTGAATGAGCCTGGCAGCAGAATTCATGATGGACTGAAGTGGGGAATAGCCTATTTAGAGGTAAGCCAGGTGATCCATGTCCATATATGATTACGCTACAACTACGTTTATGTGCCACTTTGTGACCCATGTGTACATATATGAATTGTCTTTATGCTATTTTGCAATGTGTGTATATATATATATATATATGTTTTTTTTTACTATCTAGTTATGTATCCATTGCTACGTGTCATGTCATGTTTTGATGATAAGAAACATGTTTACATTTTTTCAAGTTACTGGTCCTATGCCTCATTCTAAGTCCCACTAACCCTCCTATGTTCCAGTCCTGTAGCAAGTTTGCATTCTCTGACCCTCTTCTGTAGCATTACATATACTGAATATTGTGTGTGGCTGCTTGGTGGTGTCAGGGGCTACAGCTGAGGTCCCCTTTGCCTCCTGAACATGTTATGTGTCCTCTCCTGAAGAAGAGGAGTTGATCCACAAAATGCATCAAGCTTATCGGATTCAGTCATGTAATTTACGGTTTACATTACCGGGTACTGCAATATGTCGCCATATGATTCATGTCCATATATGATTACACTAGAACTACATTTATGTGCCACTATGTGACCCGTGTGTACTAGGGATGAGCTTCAAGTTCGAGACGAACTCACGTTCGACTCGAACATTGCCTGTTCGCCCGTTCGCCGAACAGCGAACAATTTGGGGTGTTCGCTGCAAATTGGAAAAGTCTATGGGAGAAATCTAAAGTGCTAATTTTAAAGGCTTATATGCAAGTTATTGTCATAAAAAGTGTTTGGGGACCCGGGTCCTGCCCCAGTGGACATGTATTAATGCAAAAAAAAGTTTTAAAAACTTAAGTTTTTTCGTGAGCAGTGATCTTGATAATGCTTAAAGTGAAACAATAAAAGTGAAATATTCCTTTAAATTTCATACCTAGTGGGTGTGTACAGTATGCATGTAAATTTGCGCATGTTTCCCGTGCTTAGAACTGTCCCTGCACAAAATGTAATTTCTGAAGGAAAAAAAGTCATTTAAAACTCACTCGCGGCTATAATGAATTGTCGGCTCCCGGCAATACATAGAAAAGTCATTGATAAAAAAAAAAAAGTGTGGGAGTCCCCCTAAATTCAATTACCAGGCCCTTCAGGTCTGGAATGGATATTAAGGGGAACCCTGCCGCAAATTGAAAAAAAAATGCGTGCGGTTCCCCCCAGATATCCATACCAGGCCCTGAAGGGCTGGAAAGGATTTTAAGGGGAACTCCACCCCAAATTTAAAAAAAAATGGCGTGGAGTTCCCCCAAAAATCCAGACTAGACCCTTTATCCGAGCACATAACCAGGCAGGCCACAGAAAAAGAGGGCGGAACCGTACCAGGCCACATGCCCTCAACAAATGTACCCCTATCATTTCACAAAGAAAGTGTCAAAAATTTTAAAAATGACAATAGCCGGTTTTTGACAATTCCTTTATTAATGTCTTCTCCTTTCTTCCATCCTCTTCCATCTTCTTCTTCCACCTTCTTCCATCTTCTTCCATGTTCTTCCATCTTCTTCTTTTCTCCATTCGGGTTTCTTCCTCCGTCTTCTTCTTCATCTTCCTTCATCTTCATCTTCCTTCTTCCTTCGGTGTTCTCGTCCGCATCTTGCTCCGGCTTCATGTTCCCCTTCTTCTTTCTTCTTCGGCCGCTCCGCTTGAATTGGAGGTTCCCGCTGTGTGACGCTTCAGTTCTTCAGTTCACCTCTTGGTCCGCTGCCACCCGGTGACCCCGCCCTCTCTGACGCACATGGATTTCATGGGCACTTTCCCCGTGGTGTCAGAGGGGGCGGGGCCACCGGGTGCCAGCGGACCCAGAGGAGAACTGAAGAACTGAAGCGTCACACAGCAGGAACCTCGAATTCAAGCGGAGCGGCCGAAGAAAGAAGAAGGGGAACAAGAAGCCGAGCAAGATGCGGACGAGAACACCGAACACCGAAGGAAGAAGGAAGATGAAGATGAAGATGAAGAACAAGACTTGGGTCCCCAAACACTTTTTAGGACAATACCTTGCATATTAGCCTTTATAATTAGCACTTTTGATTTCGAACGTTCGAGTCCATTGTATTTAATAGGGTTCTAAAGTCACACGAACATTCTGGCTGTTCGCAGGTTCTGGTGCGAACTGAACAGGGGGGTGTTCGGCTCATCCCTGGTGTGTACATATATGAATTGTCTTTATGCCATTTTGCGATGTATGTATATATATATATATATATGATTTTTTTACTATCTAGTGATGTATCAATTGCTAAGTGCCATGTCATGTTCTGATGATAATGTACATTTTTTCAAGTTGCTGTCCTATGGAGCAATACACACGACCACCAATCCCACCATAGATCTGTAGTTGAAATGTGTTCTACATTTTGCCATAAATTATTTCTGCTTGAATCCTTGTCCTATAGACCAATGCTAAACTCTCCATTTTCTGCAGGGTTTACCAGAGAGAATACAGACATCTCCTGGCTTTTATATTTGCTATTGATGAGATAAACCGCAGTCCAGATATTCTTCCCAACATAACTCTGGGATATCATGTGTATGATTCTTGTGGACATGTGAATAAAGCTATAAAAGACGTTCTACAGATATTGTCTGGACATACAAAGGAAGCTCCAAATTATTCCTGTATGGAGCGGGGTGCCCTGGCTGGTTTCATTGGCGATCTCAATTCTGACACCACTCTCCAAATGGCCCAGCTGCTGAATCTATATGGTTACACCCAGGTAAGAAAATCAGAATTCCGTATATTATGTAACGTTAGGACAGCTAGTCGTTTTATGGTGAGGTGGGTCAAAAGGGTACAAATAATCCTTGTGGCAAAGCATTGTAAAGTATAACATTGTTCTAAATAAAGAAGGCAGTGCTGTGAAGGGTTGGGCCAATGGTTAAATCTTTGGCTGTTATGTCCCCTGATGATCATACCCTATATTACCAAAAGTATTGGGACACCTGCCTATACACACATTTGAACTTTAATGGCATCCCAGTCTTAGTCCATAAAGACATGGATGAGAGATTTTGGGGTGGAGGAACTTGACTGGCCTGCACAGTGTCCTGACCTCAACCCGATAGAACACCTTTGGAATGAATTAGTGCGGAGACTGTGAGCCTGACCTTCTCATATGAAAAAAACCTCATTACATACATACAAATTAGTATATGGTATATACAATTAAAAAACATAAAAAATGGTGTAAAAAACATCCTTGGTGCTATGTGGCCACCCATCCACCCCTCCCTGCGCAGCAAAAGATCCAACTATTTTTCCGCGGATTTTTCCCTGCGATTTCTTACTGTGTGACCTACAGGTAACAACTGTATATAACTGTAACCTACATTTTTTTCCATATATAATAATGTAAAGCCTTTACTGAAATATACATATATATTTCTATATGCTCTTACTTATCTCTAACAGATCATATATACACATCCAATCCCAGACGGTATTGATAGTCTGGTGAACAATTTTTTGCTATCTGGAGTGTCCTCCAAGGTATTTTTGCATTCTTCTACCTCGGGGTTTAATGGCGTTTGGATCTTTTGCTGCGCAGGGAGGGGTGGATGGGTGGCCACATAGCACCAAGGATGTTTTTTACACCATTTTTTATGTTTTTTTAATTGTATATACCATATACTAATTTGTATGTATCTCATTTCAGATAGTGAGATTTTGTCCCAAGTGTGTTTGTAATCATCCCCCCCCCTATTTGTCCGTCCTGACGAAGCCTCACGGCGAAATGCGTCGACGTTCAAGGGACTCTCCACTGTCACTTTATATACACTGTATGGTCTTTTAATTCTTGTTTAACATTTTTGTGATAATAAAATTATTTTTGTACCCTATGTTCTCTTTGAGTACTTAATATATTCCCTAATTTTTGGATGTGACAATGTGAGTGCTCCCCCCCATCCCCCTTTTTTTTCATATTACAATTTTGGGTGGTAAACACCAATTTCCTGTACCTATGCACTCCTGGTGTTAAGTCCCCTACATGTAGGACTTCACCGATTATATCAACCATATAATTGTGGCTGATTGTCTTCTGTATATTTTTTATTGACGTGACTATTTCCCTAAATTTTTGCTTCTGAAATCCCTTTGTGGATTATTTCAATTTTGTGGTTTATACACTCATGGCGGACTTTGTAGGCAACAACTGGGAGGGTTTTATGATGGGAATCAAACAACACTGTTCTTCCCTTAAATCCAATGATGTTGAATGTGAAATTGTAAACCAGAAACTTATCCAGACTTTTGAAAGAAAATCCAGCCTTTTTTGGCATATTAGATATTTCGAGCAATATTTGGTAGATGATTTGAACCCAAAGGGACTGAGAGTACAGGTCTTCCCAAACATTTGGGCTCTTGATTCTGACAATTATGCTCAAGGAAAATGATGGAGCTCATGATTGAATACTATATGCAAGAATCCAAGGTGGTAGATTGTGAGATTAAGAGGATATATGACGAGAATATGGTAACACTAGGCAATACAGATTTCGGACCCTTTGATGTGTGCCTCAAGGAGCACATACAGGGGTTTACGAAAGATCTACTCCTTAAGAAGGAAGAGAAATTTGCGCGTGATAGATTGGCATTTGCAGGGAAGTATGCCTACAATTGGCCACTTGCCAACAGCCAACGAGGTACACGGAGGGGACCTGGGCCATCTAGGAATAGGAGACAACCCAATGACAGGGACAAATATGACTCTGACTCTTCTGTCAATTCTCTTACTTCACAGAACTCACAAACAGGTGGCCGAGGACAACAGGGGAGACGAAATCCAAGGAAAAGACCTCAAAATGGTGGGGGGCATCAGGCGGGTACTCCAAGTAAGAAGCATATCACAGGGGACTGTGGGCGATCTCAAGCACACAATCCCTCTGACACTTGTTTAGACCCAAACCCTCTATATAATAGAGGGATATCTATGTTCCCCAATTCCACACCTGATGTCTCCCCTGAGACTTCCTCCATCCCTACCGTGACTCCTCGGACTGAATCCGACATTCGCCAACATATCATTGGAACAGCACAGGCGATGGCCAAAACACACAATTTGGCCACCTCTGGTGCTATTGCCAAGGATAGTAAAAGATGACGTATTGATCATTTTTTCCCCCGCATTTACACCCCAGATGCTTCCAATGAATCAGGTCTTCTCGATCATTCTCCATCCACTCCCTCTACTGACCTTACCACTGACGTACTATCGTCTGTAAACAGTATAGAGGGGGGAATTCAAAAAGAGGTACACCGCTTAGAGGTTATCAATCTGTCCTCGTACCCATTAAGTGAGGTAGAAACAGACCTCCTTAGTCTGGGCCTTAGTTTTTGCCCCAATAATTCTTCGAATAAGTTTGAGCTCATTAAGGACTTGTACCTATTTGCTCGAAAACTTACTTTTAAGTTCATGTACGATAAAGAACGATGCACCAAACAGATGGAACTATCCCACCAAGAGATCTGGAAGGACTTCACGGTGGCTGAATTCCGAGCCCTTAAAAATTTGGTGTTGTTTCTGGACGAAAGTGAAGGAAGCGAGATTTCTGAAACCAACTCAGAAACAGATATGGCTAGGGGCCTACGTATCCAAAATACTCAATATCTCAATGACATTGAATCATTAGGCAAGGCAGTAAAAAAGAAATCTACCCAATTTCCCTCACTTCATACCAACTCAAATGTCTGGGCCTTTTTGACCCAGGCTATTGGGGATATTGAATCCCTGGCCCTTAATAGGTCAGCAAGCCAGAACCTCTCGATACCACAACGTCAGGCTCTGGCTGGCCTTAGTCACAATCCGAATTTGGTGATCAAGCCCTCAGACAAGGGCGGCAATGTGGTGGTCATGGAAGAGCTGAATTATAGGAATATGTGTTGGGACATCCTTAAAAACAGGAATTGGTACAGACCAATATCTCAGGATGTTATAGAAAAATACAACCAACAATATAATGACACCATTCAGTCTGCCCTCTCCGAGGGCTTGATCACCAAAGAGATTTTTGAGGGCATTCAGGTGCCCTACCCTAAAACTCCATGTTTTTATTCTCTTCCTAAGACACATAAAAATATGTCCAGACCCCCGGGTCGTCCAATAGTATCCGGTGTAGGTGCAAAGACGGAACGAGCGAGCAAATTTGTTGACGAATATCTGCGACCTCATGTATTTACCCTCCCGTCTTACATCCAGGATACTCCTGATCTTCTCAGAACTCTTGATGGCCTCAATGTGCCCCCGGGATGCTTTTTAGTATCCATAGATGTAGAAGCTCTTTATTCTTCTATTCCACATAAATTAGGACTCCAGGTCATTTCTCGGTTCCTCAATGAACGAGGTCCTAAGTCCACTGGTCTAAACTGCTTTGTACTCAGACTTTTGGAACATATTCTAACCAAAAATGTCTTCTCGTTCGATGGGTCCCACCTCCTCCAGGTGCAGGGGGTCGCAATGGGCACATGTTGTGCGCCTTCATATGCGAACCTGTACCTGGGGGGGGTGGGAACGTGAACTTTTTTCCAATGATGAATTTGGTCACCTTTTTTGTTTTGTTCTGGGGTGGTTTCATTTTATTGATGACGTGTTGATGCTATGGGCGGGATCGCTCACCTCCTTAAATGAGTTCATGCAGATGCTGAGTACCAATAGATACAATCTTAAATTTACTATGGCTTATAGCCAGGTAAAGATTGCATATCTGGACATATTGATCTATGTCACAGGAGGTGGTGTAATTAAAACCACCTTGTATCGTAAGCCTACGGCAGGTAATACTATCCTACATGCGACGAGTTCGCACCCCCGCTCCCTCATTCAAAGTATACCGTTCGGGCAGTACCTACGTCTAAGACGGAACTGCACCGACGATATTAATGTCAAAGAGGAAGCCGATCTCCTATACACAAACAAGGGGATATAGCAAAAATTGTCTCAAGATTGCTTATAGAAAAGCCCTCATGAGACCTAGGAATGCTATATTGGCTAGAACTCCCAAAAAGAACACCCCTGATGTAGTGAGATTTATAACTACATACTCTGACCAGCATGCTCAAATCAGGACAATCATGCAAAAACACTGGCACATTTTGGCTGCCGACAGTGTCCTAAAAAAGTACATTGGAACTAGTCCAGAAATTACCTTTCGACGAGCCAACTCGATTCGTGATCGTCTGGTACAGAGCAATTACAGGCGATTGGATAGCACACCCCAGGAGGTGAAGGGACTCTATAGGTGTGGCCACTGTGACTACTGTGACCTTCTAATTGAGGGCCCTAGGATTACTCTACCTAATGGTCAGGTTCATGTTCTGAAACACCATGTTACATGTCAGACCAAGGGGATTATCTACATTATTTTTTGCTGCTGTGGATCCTTCTACATCGGCAAAACAATCCGAACTTTCTGGAGAAGGATCAAAGATCATATATACTATGCAACAAGTGGTCTCTTGAACACCACTATTGGTCATCATGTGGCGTTCAGACACCGCTATGAACCCCAGGTCTTTAAGGTTGCCGCCCTGGAGCGGATCTATGAGGACCCACGGGGAGGTAATTTTGACCAAAGGGTCCTCCAAAAAGAAACGGAATGGGTATATAAATTAAAAGCCACCCAGTATCCGGGCCTAAATGACATGGTCAGTTTTAAACCATTTCTGTAACATCTTTACTATTTCCTGTCATGGTTCCCTCTCCAAATGCTGCCGTTTTTCCCTACCCCATGTAAGATGTTTCTGGAATATATTTACCTCCACTTGATTGAAATGTCTCTCTGTTCCTTTCTGTTCAGAGAGATTATTCCATTCCTCACTAAAGGGTTTCTAAATAGTCCAACACAAAATCAAAAGAAGACTTTCTACATTTGGATTGCTCTGCTGAGTAATGACAGAGCCTTATGAACTGATATCAACAATATGTACAATGCACAGAATGGAACTAATGTTCCAAGGAACATTTATCTATATTGAGATTTATAATATGTGTATTGTATCACTATATATATATATATGTTAAATTGTACGATATCCTTGTGTGCTCTCTGGTGCCTACCCCCTCCTTTCTGCGCACTTTCTACCCTTGATGGTAATTGCCATGCACAGGGCTTTGTAAGCACTACCTTTACTATGCATTCTTTATTTTTGATGGTAATCGCCACTACCAATGCCTTAATTCACTGTGCTATTTTCTCTCCAGCAGATGGCCTTGTTAGCACTACTTGTACTGTGCAGTCCTGCCTCTTTCTTTTCTCTACAAGATGATGCGCTGGACACTCTGTGTGTTCTGAGTGCGATGCTCCTTTGTCTTTCCCTGCCTCTTTCCCTCTTGTAAGATGGCGTATGTGCCGCTTCCGTTTTTTGTTTGCGGTGTACTGCCGCGATGACGCCAATGCGCATGACGCAGATGTATGACGCCATTGCGCCGCACGCTAATGCCCGCTTTTTGGCGCGATCTGGCACTATAAGAATGACACTAATGGGAGTCTTTCCTTGTGTTCAGCACGAGGCTGACTCCCGGGGGCTAGCACTGCGGCGTTCAATAGTCAGGTGGAAAGCACTGTGTATATCACGGTGGTCCATTTTGGACACTATTTGCTCCATTTAAACATCTTCAAACATTTAAGCCTGTATTCTTGTTTTAGACTCTGTATAGTGGCAGAATCCCTATTACACTGGCTGACTTACCTGCACTTCCATTGTGAATGCTCAGTTTTGGCTTTTGAGAACCTCATTACCACAACGTCTTATACCCCCGCTTTGACAATTCTGCCTGGATACAGATGATAATTCTTTATTTCTTGATCTTGTAGACATATATTTTGGGCTTTAATACATACCTGATTACAGTCTTTTGGTCCCTTTAGATCTGTCAAGCTAGTTGTAGCTGCAAGTATCTAGTCTGTCCAACTATTTTTCCACGGATTTTTCCCTGTGATTTCTTACTGTGTGACCTACAGGTAACAACTGTATATAACTGTAACCTACATTTTTTTTCTATATATAATAATGTAAAGCCTTTACTGAAATATACATATATATTTCTATATGCTCTTACTTATCTCTAACAGATCATATATACACATCCAATCCCAGATGGTATTGATAGTCTGGTGAACAATTTTTTGCTATCTGGAGTGTCCTCCAAGGTATTTTTGCATTCTTCTACCTCAGGATTTAATGGCGTTTGGATCTTTTGCTGTGCAGGGAGGGGTGGATGGGTGGCCACATAGCACCAGGATGTTTTTTACACCATTTTTTATGTTTTTTAATTGTATATACCATATACTAATTTGTATGTATCTCATTTCAGATAGTGAGATTTTGTCCCAAGTGTGTTTGTAATCGTCCCCCCCCCTATTTGTCCGTCCTGACGAAGCCTCACGGCGAAACGCGTCGACGTTCAAGGGACTCTCCACTGTCACTTTATATACACTGTATGGTCTTTTAATTCTTGTTTAACATTTTTGTGATAATAAAATTATTTTTGTACCCTATGTTCTGTGTGTTGCCTGCAAAGTCCTATTTTTCACTCTTTGAGTACTTAATCTCATGCAACATCAGTGCCTGACCCCACAAATGCTCTTCTGAAAGAATGGTCAAACATTCCCATAGACACACTCCTAAACCTTGTGGGCAGCCTTCCCAGAAGAGTTAAAGCTGTTATAGCTGCAAAGGGTGGGCCAACTCAATATTGAACCCTACGGACTAAGACTGGGATGCCATTAAAGTTCATGTGCGTGTAAAGGCAGGCGTCCCAATACTTTTGGTAAGTATATAGAAGTAGTATTTCAGGAAACTAAGAGCCACCAAAGTTACCAATGTCATTGGCTTACATGGACGTTAATCCTCGGCCATGGCCATGTTTGGTCAATGATGTCATTGATATCCCTGTCCCTTTCCTGTCATGTGTGCGGGGTCTGTTGGGTTTTTAGTTTGGTAGGTGGCATAAATAATGATAGATTTACAATGAGGGGCTTTTCTTGGGTTCTTTTTTTTTAATAAAGGACTTGTAAAATGTGGGTGTCTTTATCTATAGGTTACATTTTTGTGAATGAGTAGGAGTACTATGTCCCTCTTAGTCATTCACATAGGGGGCGGGTATCTGGAGGCCCCCTAATTTTTAAAAGCCTCCGACCTGCAGACCCCCACAACCACTATCTATCGGAGAATCTTGAATCTCTCATATAAATGAAAGAGGAATTTTAACACAAGTTTGTTTTGTTATTGAATTATTGTATTTTATATTCCATTGAGCAGTCAGGGAGATTACTGAGCACATGGTGGTGGGATGGATATATTGGAGATGTAGAAGCACTGCATAATTCTATCATGTATACTGTATACAGTATATAGAGTATCAAGCCTTGTAGGTCTGACTATTATATGTTCTGTAGTTGCTGTCAAAGTAGTTTTTGGAGATTGATATAATATGTGTAGACAATGCAAGGAAGGTATTGAAAAGACCGATCAAAGTAGATGGAAGTGTGTTTTTTATATTTTAGTTGTATCTATAACTTGAATAAAATATTTTTTGCAAGACAATTTAGCATTTTTAGCCCAAAATTTTTGATATATATATATATCTATATATATATATATATAGATATATAGATATATATCTATATATAGATATATATATAGATATATTTATAGATAGATAGATAGATAGATAGATAGATAGATAGATAGATAGATAGATAGATAGACATACAGTGAGTACGGAAAGCATTCAGACCCCCTTAAATTTTTCACTCTTTTTTATATTGCAGACATTTGATAAAATCATTTAAGTTCATTTTCCCTCATTAATGTACACACAGCACCCCATATTGACAGAAAAACACAGAATTGTTGACATTTTTGCAGATTTATTAAAAAAGAAAAACTGAAATATCACATGGTCCTAAGTATTCAGACCCTTTGCTGTGACACTCATATATATAACTCAGGCTCTGTCCATTTCTTCTGATTATCCTTGAGATTGTTCTACACCTTCATTTGAGTCCAGCTGTGTTTTATTATACTGATTGGACTTGATTAGGAAAGCCACACACCTGTCTATATAAGACCTTACAGCTCACAGTGCATGTCAGAGCAAATGAGAATCATGAGGTCAAAGGAACTGCCTGAAGAGCTCAGAGACAGAATTGTGGCAAGGCACAGATCTGGCCAAGGTTACAAAAAAAAATTCTGCTGCACTTAAGGTTCCTAAGAGCACAGTGGCCTCCATAATCCTTAAATGGAAGACGTTTGGTGCGACCAGGACCCTTCCTAGAGCTGGCCGTCCGGCCAAACTGAGCTATCGGGGGAGAAGAGCCTTGGTGAGAGAGGTAGAGAAGAACCCAAAGATCAATGTGGCTGAGCTTCAGAGATGCAGTCGGGAGATGGGAGAAAGTTGTAGAGAGTCAACCATCACTGCAACCCTCCACCAGTCGGGGGTTTATGACAGAGTGGCCCGATGGAAGCCTTTCCTCAGTGCAAGACACATGAAAGCCGCATGGAGTTTGCTAAAAAACACCTAAAGGACTCCAAGATGGTGAGAAATAAGATTCTCTGGTCTGATGAGACCAAGATAGAACTTCTGGCCTTAATTCTAAGCAGTATGTGTGGAGAAAACCAGGCACTGCTCATCACCTGTCCAATACAGTCCCAACAGTGAAGCATGGTGGTGGCAGCTTCATGCTGTGGGGGTGTTTTTCAGCTGCAGGGACAGGACGACTGGTTGCAATCGAGGGAAAGATTAATGCAGCCAAGTACAGGGATATCCTGGACGAAAACCTTCTCCAGAGTGCTCAGGACCTCAGACTGGGCCGAAGGTTTACCTTCCAATAAGACAATGACCCTAAGCACACAGCTAAAATAATGAAGGAGGGGCTTCACAACAACCCCGTGACTGTTCTTGAATGGCCCAGCCAGAGCCCCGACTTAAACCCAATTGAGCATCTCTGGAGAGACCTAAAAATGGCCGTCCACCAACGTTTACCATCCAACCTGACAGAACTGGAGAGGATCTGCAAGGAGGAATGGCAGAGGATCCCCAAATCCAGGTGTGAGAAACTTGTTGCATCTTTCCCAAAAAGACTCATCAAAAGGGTGCAAATACTAAATACTGAGCAAAGGGTCTGAATACTTAGGACCAGGTGATATTTCAGTTTTTCTTTTTTAATAAATCTGCAAAAATTTCAACAATTCTGTGTTTTTCTGTCAATATGGGGTGCTGTGTGTACATTATGGGGGGCTGTGTGTATATTAATGAGGGGAAAAAATGAACTTAAATGATCTTAGCAAATGGCTGCAATATAACAAAGATGTAATGTAAGGGGGTCTGACTACTTTCTGTATACTTTCAGTACCCACTGTATCTATCTATATATATAGAGAGAGATATCTATCTCTATATATATATATATATATAGATACAGTATATCTATATATTTTTATTATTATTATTATACAGGATTTATATAGCGCCAACAGTTTGCACAGCGCTTTACATCAGGGAAGACAGTACAGTCACAATACAATTCAATACAGGAGGGATGAGAGGGCCCTTCTAATTAGAGCTTACTGTCTAGAAGGGAGGGTCAAGTGTATATATATATATATATATATTGTGACAGCAGGAAGGTAAAGTCACCTGGTTGCATCCAGGGGGGTAGATATATTTCGCCCAGATTCAGGCTTTACGCCAACTTATACAACTAGGTGGAGAGTTGTATAAGCCCAGCTGAGGCTAGTGGGCTCATGGATGACTCATACCTCTAGGGAGAGTGTGGGGCGTCGTGCAGACAGGGAGTTGATGAGACCAGCTGAAGCTTGTCAGCTCATTTAGGCCTCTATAAGAACTCCCAGCTTCATTAGATGTTAGCTCATGCCTGGAACCAGACCTGTGTGGACTTTCTAGGGAGAGTGAACCCCTGTGCGGTGAGGCAAAGCCTGTGTGGCTATTTGCTTGGACATTTAAAACCAGGGACTTAGGGACTAGGACAGCACTAGGCTGATCCCAGTTGTTAGTTAGGAAACCTGTATGTTTAGTCAGAGGTCAAGTTGACCAGGATTTATTTTGTTTATGTTTCTTTTTCTTTGCTGTGTTTTGTCACTGTAAATAGAAAATAAACCGCACCTTTTTGATTTTGAAAACCACAACCTCCGTTTGCTGGGCCTGTTTTTGTGTGGGGAGCCCATCTCGGGGGTCACACACACCCGCTGCCGAGCCAACCCCCTCACAGTTGGTGGAGAACCAGTGGCAGTTTTTTTTTTAAGCCAGCATGGAGGAGATACTGAAGCAGCTGGCTCTAGCAAATGCCAATCAACAGCAGACAAATGCAGGTTTGCAAAAGAACTTCGCAGCCCAGCAGCAAGCTCATCAACAGAGCCTTGCAGCCCAGCAGCAGACAAACGCAACTTTGCAACAGAGTCTGGAGGCTCAGCAACAAGCCCAGCAGCAATCTGAGGCCCGCTTCATAGACCTGTTGCAGAAGCAAGAGCAGAGACTACAACAACAGATGGAAGCAGTAATGCAGCAACGTCCGCAGACCAGTGAGGAAAGCCGTCCCACTAATACCGCGTCCTTTGGGGTGAGTCGTTTATTGACAAAAATGACTGGAGAGGATGATCCAGAGGTATTTTTGACCACATTTGAAAGGACCGCTGAAAGAGAAAAGTGGCCTGAGGAGCAGTGGGCTGGACTGGTGGCTCCTCTGTTAACTGGTGAATCGCAGAAAGCTTACTATGACCTAGAGCCTAACCAAGCAAAAGACTATGTGATGCTAAAAGCTGAAATATTGGCAAGGCTGGGTGTCACCCAGGCTGTCCGGGCTCAGCGTGTGCATAACTGGACTTTCCAGCTTGGAAAACCCCCCAGGTCTCAAATGTATGATCTCATTCACCTGAGCAGAAAGTGGCTACAGCCAGAGACTTTGTCCGCACCAAAGATTGTGGAACGTGTTGTAATGGATCGGTTTTTGAGAGCTCTTCCTACTGCCATCCAAAAGTGGGTAAGCCATGGAGACCCAGAGACGGCCGATGGTCTTGTGGATCGTGTGGAGAAATACTTGGCTACAGAGAACCTGACGGCCTCTTCCAGAGACACTCGGACTTTCCACCCTAAGACCAGACCATCCCCAGGGGCGGATAAGAGGATTCCAAGGGGTGAGGGTGGAGAGAGTGAGAGGGTGGAAGCTCTACCCCAAGTTTGGCGAGAACAGCCTGGGAAATCAGCGGCTCAAGAGGCCGCAAGAAGGATCGTTTGCTACCGCTGCTGGCAAGCGGGACATATTGCAGCCAATTGCCCGGTTGTGGAGGAACCCATGCAGTGTGACTTTCTGACGGGCAGACGTCAGTCGCTGTGTGCGACAGTCGCATGCACTGCCATTCGAGGAACTGAGAAACATTTATGCAAAATGTGTGTTAATGGTAGAAATGTTGTGGTATTGCTGGATTCAGGTAGCCTTGTGACCCTGATAAAGGCTGAGTTAGTTAAAACAGAGGTCTCTGGGAATAGCAAGGTAGCTGTTATTTGTGTGCATGGGGACACCCGAGAGTATCCAGTGACTACAGTGTGTTTCGAGACCCCCAAAGGTACCCTCTCTCATCCAGTGGGCTTAGTATCTCAGTTACCGCATGACGCCATTGTGGGAAGGGATTTTCCGAAGTTCTGGGAACTGTGGGATGACCCTGAGCCCCCCACTGGTGCCCCTATGTACCAGGAATGTGATAGCCAGAACTCCCCTGAGAGTGGTGAGGACTCTCCGGAATTTCCCTTATCAGTATTGGCAGGGGAGACTCAAGAAACTGGAGAGGAGCCCACCTCCTCAGACGAAAACCTACCGTCTGTGGAGTTTTCTGATCTTGAGGTTCACAGGGAAAACTTTGCCACAGAACAGTTGAAAGACCCCGCCCTAATAAAGGCACGGGAAAACGTAGTGAAAATAGATGGCGAGTTAGTGAACCCAGATAATACCTGCACTTACCCATACTTCAGCGTAGAGAAGGACCTACTGTATCGGGTGGCAAAAAGGGCAGAAGAAACCGTTGAGCAGCTTGTGGTGCCCAAACCTTACAGGAAGTTGGTGTTGGAGTTGGCCCATGGGCACATTCTTGGAGGTCATCTGGGGACAGAGAAAACCCGAGAGAGGGTATTACAGAGATTCTATTGGCCGGGGGTGATGAAGGACATAGAAAATTATTGTTCCTCCTGCCCTGTGTGTCAGAGGTCGGCCCCGATGCCACATTTCCGTAGCCCGCTGGTCCCTCTACCCATCATTGAGGTCCCGTTTGAGAGGATCGCCATGGATTTGGTAGGTCCTATAATCAAGTCCGCTAGGGGGCACCAGTACATATTAGTTATAATGGACTATGCCACCCGTTATCCAGAAGCGATCCCTCTCCGAAATACCTCGGCCAAAACCATAGCCAAAGAGCTATCTCTTGTGTTTAGCCGGGTGGGTATTTGTAAAGAACTGCTTACGGACCAAGGTACACCCTTTATGTCCCGGGTTATGAAGGAGCTGTGTAAATTGTTCAAAGTGACGCAATTACGTACATCTGTGTATCACCCCCAAACCGATGGGCTGGTTGAAAGATTCAACAAAACCCTAAAACAAATGTTGAAGAAAGTGGTGGATAGAGATGGAAAGGATTGGGACTGTCTACTTCCTTATCTGATGTTTGCTATTAGGGAGGTGCCCCAATCCTCTACGGGATTCTCCCCCTTTGAGTTACTGTATGGGAGACACCCAAGAGGGCTGTTGGATATTGCCAAGGAAACTTGGGAAAGTGAGAGTTCTCCCCACAGGAGTGTGATTGAGCATGTCGCCCTGATGCAAGACCGAATTGCACAGGTAATGCCCATCGTGAAGGAACATTTGGCCCAAGCGCAGTTAGCACAGCAGAGAGTGTACAACCGTGGAGCCAAGACCCGTACCTTTTCCCCGGGGGATAGGATACTGGTACTTGTCCCTACGGTTGAAAGTAAATTCCTTGCCAAATGGCAAGGCCCCTACGAGATAATGGAAAAAGTGAGCGAAGTGAATTACAAGGTCAGACAACCAGGAAGGCGAAAGCCCGAACAGATCTATCACGTTAATCTGTTGAAAGCCTGGAGGGATAGAGAGTCCCTAGTCGCAGACACTTGGTCACCAGCTCAAACTGGTTGCGTGATTCCTGAGGTTGGAATAGCAGCCACCTTGTCACAACCCCAACAACAGGAGGTTAAGGAGTTTGTGCTTCGCAACAAGGAGGTATTCTCTGAGCTGCCGGGACAAACATCTGGGGTAGAGCATGACATCATTACCCCGCCCGGTGAAAGGGTGAAGTTAAAACCCTATCGGATCCCAGAGGCCCGACGGGAGGCAATACGGGAGGAAGTACAGAAAATGCTGAACTTAGGGGTGATAGAGGAGTCCCAAAGTGATTGGTCTAGTCCCATTGTGTTGGTGCCTAAACCGGATGGGAGCTGGCGATTTTGTAACGATTTTCGTCAGTTGAACAAAGTTACAAAATTTGACACCTACCCCATGCCACGTATAGATGAGTTGATCGACCGGCTGGGAACAGCCCGATACATGACGACTCTTGACCTCACAAAAGGGTATTGGCAAATCCCCCTGGCCAAGTCGGCCAAAGAGAAAACCGCATTTGTAACCCCAGACGGGGCGTTCCAATATAAAAGAATGCCGTTCGGGTTACAGAATGCGCCGGCCACATTCCAGCGGAAAATGGACCAGATGCTGAGAACCCATCGGAAGTATGCTGCGGCTTACCTGGATGACGTAATTGTCCATAGCACAGATTGGGCCTCACATCTGCCAAAAGTGCAAGCAGTCCTGGACTCTGTTCGGGAAGCGGGGTTTACGGCTAACCCCAAGAAGTGTACCATTGGGCAGGAGGAGGCCAAATATCTTGGGTACACCATTGGGAGGGGAGTAATAAAACCCCAACTCAACAAAGTCGAGGCCATCCAGAGTTGGCCACGTCCCAACAGCAAGAAGCAGGTACGAGCCTTTCTGGGAATCGCTGGGTATTATCGGCGATTCATTCCCCACTTTGCTTCTAAGGCTGTGCCCCTAACCAACCTGACGAAGGGGAAAGGGTCGGTCATGATTAAATGGACCCCCGAGGCTGAGGCAGCATTCCAATTCTTGAAACAAGCCTTATGTAGTGTGAGGGGGTTAGCTCGGCAGCGGGTGTGTGTGTTCCCCGAGATGGGCTCCCCACACAAAAACAGGCCCAGCAAACGGAGGTTGTGGTTTTCAAAATCAAAAAGGTGCGGTTTATTTTCTATTTACAGTGACAAAACACAGCAAAGAAAAAGAAACATAAACAAAATAAATCCTGGTCAACTTGACCTCTGACTAAACATACAGGTTTCCTAACTAACAACTGGGATCAGCCTAGTGCTGTCCTAGTCCCTAAGTCCCTGGTTTTAAATGTCCAAGCAAATAGCCACACAGGCTTTGTCTCACCGCACAGGGGTTCACTCTCCCTAGACAGTCCACACAGGTCTGGGTCCAGGCATGAGCTAACATCTAATGAAGCTGGGAGTTCTTATAGAGGCCTAAATGAGCTGACAAGCTTCAGCTGGTCTCATCAACTCCCTGTCTGCACGACGCCCCACACTCTCCCTAGAGGCATGAGTCATCCATGAGCCCACTAGCCTTAGCTGGGCTTATACAACTCTCCACCTAGTTGTATAAGTCGGCGTAAAGCCTGAATCTGGGTGAAATATATCTACCCCCCTGGATGCAACCAGGTGACTTTACCTTCCTGCTGTCACATACCCCCCCCTCTTGTTTTAACCTCGGGGTTGGAACACCAGCAATCAGGCATTCATGTACTCGAGACAAAGCATCCACATTCCCCATTTGAACGCCAGGGCGATGCTTTACTGTGAAGTTGAATTCCTGGAGGGCCAGGAACCACCTATTCACTCTTCTATTTGTTCCCTTGTTTTGAGCCATCCACTTTAACGGAGCGTGATCCGTAACCATGTCAAAGTGCCTACCTAGCAGGTAGTACCGCAGGGAATCTAGAGCCCACTTCACCGCTAAACACTCCTTTTCAACGGTGGCGTAATTTACCTCATGGGACTTCAACTTCCTGCTGAGGTAAATGACTGGGTGCTCTTCCCCGTTCCAGACCTGGGACAATACTGCTCCTAACCCCACATCTGACGCATCACTTTGTATGACAAAGTTTTTAGAGAAGTCAGGTGAGTACAACACTGGCTGGCTACATAAGGCTTGTTTCAAGAATTGGAATGCTGCCTCAGCCTCGGGGGTCCATTTAATCATGACCGACCCTTTCCCCTTCGTCAGGTTGGTTAGGGGCACAGCCTTAGAAGCAAAGTGGGGAATGAATCGCCGATAATACCCAGCGATTCCCAGAAAGGCTCGTACCTGCTTCTTGCTGTTGGGACGTGGCCAACTCTGGATGGCCTCGACTTTGTTGAGTTGGGGTTTTATTACTCCCCTCCCAATGGTGTACCCAAGATATTTGGCCTCCTCCTGCCCAATGGTACACTTCTTGGGGTTAGCCGTAAACCCCGCTTCCCGAACAGAGTCCAGGACTGCTTGCACTTTTGGCAGATGTGAGGCCCAATCTGTGCTATGGACAATTACGTCATCCAGGTAAGCCGCAGCATACTTCCGATGGGGCCTCAGCATCTGGTCCATTTTCCGCTGGAATGTGGCCGGCGCATTCTGTAACCCGAACGGCATTCTTTTATATTGGAACGCCCCGTCTGGGGTTACAAATGCGGTTTTCTCTTTGGCCGACTTGGCCAGGGGGATTTGCCAATACCCTTTTGTGAGGTCAAGAGTCGTCATGTATCGGGCTGTTCCCAGCCGGTCGATCAACTCATCTATACGTGGCATGGGGTAGGTGTCAAATTTTGTAACTTTGTTCAACTGACGAAAATCGTTACAAAATCGACAGCTCCCATCCGGTTTAGGCACCAACACAATGGGACTAGACCAATCACTTTGGGACTCCTCTATCACCCCTAAGTTCAGCATTTTCTGTACTTCCTCCCGTATTGCCTCCCGTCGGGCCTCTGGGATCCGATAGGGTTTTAACTTCACCCTTTCACCGGGCGGGGTAATGATGTCATGCTCTACCCCAGATGTTTGTCCCGGCAGCTCAGAGAATACCTCCTTGTTGCGAAGCACAAACTCCTTAACCTCCTGTTGTTGGGGTTGTGACAAGGTGGCTGCTATTCCAACCTCAGGAATCACGCAACCAGTTTGAGCTGGTGACCAAGTGTCTGCGACTAGGGACTCTCTATCCCTCCAGGCTTTCAACAGATTAACGTGATAGATCTGTTCGGGCTTTCGCCTTCCTGGTTGTCTGACCTTGTAATTCACTTCGCTCACTTTTTCCATTATCTCGTAGGGGCCTTGCCATTTGGCAAGGAATTTACTTTCAACCGTAGGGACAAGTACCAGTATCCTATCCCCCGGGGAAAAGGTACGGGTCTTGGCTCCACGGTTGTACACTCTCTGCTGTGCTAACTGCGCTTGGGCCAAATGTTCCTTCACGATGGGCATTACCTGTGCAATTCGGTCTTGCATCAGGGCGACATGCTCAATCACACTCCTGTGGGGAGAACTCTCACTTTCCCAAGTTTCCTTGGCAATATCCAACAGCCCTCTTGGGTGTCTCCCATACAGTAACTCAAAGGGGGAGAATCCCGTAGAGGATTGGGGCACCTCCCTAATAGCAAACATCAGATAAGGAAGTAGACAGTCCCAATCCTTTCCATCTCTATCCACCACTTTCTTCAACATTTGTTTTAGGGTTTTGTTGAATCTTTCAACCAGCCCATCGGTTTGGGGGTGATACACAGATGTACGTAATTGCGTCACTTTGAACAATTTACACAGCTCCTTCATAACCCGGGACATAAAGGGTGTACCTTGGTCCGTAAGCAGTTCTTTGCAAATACCCACCCGGCTAAACACAAGAGATAGCTCTTTGGCTATGGTTTTGGCTGAGGTATTTCGGAGAGGGATCGCTTCTGGATAACGGGTGGCATAGTCCATTATAACTAATATGTACTGGTGCCCCCTAGCGGACTTGATTATAGGACCTACCAAATCCATGGCGATCCTCTCAAACGGGACCTCAATGATGGGTAGAGGGACCAGCGGGCTACGGAAATGTGGCATCGGGGCCGACCTCTGACACACAGGGCAGGAGGAACAATAATTTTCTATGTCCTTCATCACCCCCGGCCAATAGAATCTCTGTAATACCCTCTCTCGGGTTTTCTCTGTCCCCAGATGACCTCCAAGAATGTGCCCATGGGCCAACTCCAACACCAACTTCCTGTAAGGTTTGGGCACCACAAGCTGCTCAACGGTTTCTTCTGCCCTTTTTGCCACCCGATACAGTAGGTCCTTCACTAAGCTGAAGTATGGGTAAGTGCAGGTATTATCTGGGTTCACTAACTCACCATCTATTTTCACTACGTTTTCCCGTGCCTTTATTAGGGCGGGGTCTTTCAACTGTTCTGTGGCAAAGTTTTCCCTGTGAACCTCAAGATCAGAAAACTCCACAGACGGTAGGTTTTCGTCTGAGGAGGTGGGCTCCTCTCCAGTTTCTTGAGTCTCCCCTGCCAATACTGATAAGGGAAATTCCGGAGAGTCCTCACCACTCTCAGGGGAGTTCTGGCTATCACATTCCTGGTACATAGGGGCACCAGTGGGGGCCTCAGGATCATCCCACAGTTCCCAGAACTTCGGAAAATCCCTTCCCACAATGGCGTCATGCGGTAACTGAGATACTAAGCCCACTGGATGAGAGAGGGTACCTTTGGGGGTCTCGAAACACACTGTAGTCACTGGATACTCTCGGGTGTCCCCATGCACACAAATAACAGCTACCTTGCTATTCCCAGAGACCTCTGTTTTAACTAACTCAGCCTTTATCAGGGTCACAAGGCTACCTGAATCCAGCAATACCACAACATTTCTACCATTAACACACATTTTGCATAAATGTTTCTCAGTTCCTCGAATGGCAGTGCATGCGACTGTCGCACACAGCGACTGACGTCTGCCCGTCAGAAAGTCACACTGCATGGGTTCCTCCACAACCGGGCATTTGGCTGCAATATGTCCCGCTTGCCGGCAGCGGTAGCAAACGATCCTTCTTGCGGCCTCTTGAGCCGCTGATTTCCCAGGCTGTTCTCGCCAAACTTGGGGTAGAGCTCCCACCCTCTCTCTCTCTCCACCCTCACCCCTTGGAATCCTCTTATCCGCCCCTGGGGATGGTCTGGTCTTAGGGTGGAAAGTCCGAGTGTCTCTGGAAGAGGCCGTCAGGTTCTCTGTAGCCAAGTATTTCTCCACATGATCCACAAGACCATCGGCTGTCTCTGGGTCTCCATGGCTTACCCACTTTTGGATGGCAGTAGGAAGAGCTCTCAAAAACCGATCCATTACAACACGTTCCACAATCTTTGGTGCGGACAAAGTCTCTGGCTGTAGCCACTTTCTGCTCAGGTGAATGAGATCATACATTTGAGACCTGGGGGGTTTTCCAAGCTGGAAAGTCCAGTTATGCACACGCTGAGCCCGGACAGCCTGGGTGACACCCAGCCTTGCCAATATTTCAGCTTTTAGCATCACATAGTCTTTTGCTTGGTTAGGCTCTAGGTCATAGTAAGCTTTCTGCGATTCACCAGTCAACAGAGGAGCGACCAGTCCAGCCCACTGCTCATCAGGCCACTTTTCTCTTTCAGCGGTCCTTTCAAATGTGGTCAAAAATACCTCTGGATCATCCTCTCCAGTCATTTTTGTCAATAAACGACTCACCCCAAAGGACGCGGTATTAGTGGGACGGCTTTCCTCACTGGTCTGCGGACATTGCTGCATTACTGCTTCCATCTGTTGTTGTAGTCTCTGCTCTTGCCTCTGCAACAGGTCTATGAAGCGGGCCTCAGATTGCTGCTGGGCTTGTTGCTGAGCCTCCAGACTCTGTTGCAAAGTTGCGTTTGTCTGCTGCTGGGCTGCAAGGCTCTGTTGATGAGCTTGCTGCTGGGCTGCGAAGTTCTGTTGTTGAGCTGCAAGGCTCTGTTGATGAGCTGCAAGGCTCTTTTGCAAACCTGCATTTGTCTGCTGTTGATTGGCATTTGCTAGAGCCAGCTGCTTCAGTATCTCCTCCATGCTGGCTTAAAAAAAACTGCCACTGGTTCTCCACCAACTGTGAGGGGGTTAGCTCGGCAGCGGGTGTGTGTGTTCCCCGAGATGGGCTCCCCACACAAAAACAGGCCCAGCAAACGGAGGTTGTGGTTTTCAAAATAAAAAAGGTGCGGTTTATTTTCTATTTACAGTGACAAAACACAGCAAAGCAAAAGAAACATAAACAAAATAAATCCTGGTCAACTTGACCTCTGACTAAACATACAGGTTTCCTAACTAACAACTGGGATCAGCCTAGTGCTGTCCTAGTCCCTAAGTCCCTGGTTTTAAATGTCCAAGCAAATAGCCACACAGGCTTTGTCTCACCGCACAGGGGTTCACTCTCCCTAGACAGTCCACACAGGTCTGGGTCCAGGCATGAGCTAACATCTAATGAAGCTGGGAGTTCTTATAGAGGCCTAAATGAGCTGACAAGCTTCAGCTGGTCTCATCAACTCCCTGTCTGCACGACGCCCCACACTCTCCCTAGAGGCATGAGTCATCCATGAGCCCACTAGCCTTAGCTGGGCTTATACAACTCTCCACCTAGTTGTATAAGTCGGCGTAAAGCCTGAATCTGGGCGAAATATATCTACCCCCCTGGATGCAACCAGGTGACTTTACCTTCCTGCTGTCACAGTAGCCAGCCAGTGTTGTACTCACCCGACTTCTCTAAAGACTTTGTCGTACAAAGTGATGCGTCAGATGTGGGGTTAGGAGCAGTATTGTCCCAGGTCTGGAACGGGGAAGAGCACCCAGTCATTTACCTCAGCAGGAAGTTGAAGTCCCATGAGGTAAATTACGCCACCGTTGAAAAGGAGTGTTTAGCGGTGAAGTGGGCTCTAGATTCCCTTCGGTACTACCTGCTAGGTAGGCACTTTGACTTGGTTACGGATCACGCTCCGTTAAAGTGGATGGCTCAAAACAAGGAAACAAATAGAAGAGTGAATAGGTGGTTCCTGGCCCTCCAGGAATTCAACTTCACAGTAAAGCATCGCCCTGGCGTTCAAATGGGGAATGTGGATGCTTTGTCTCGAGTACATGAATGCCTGATTGCTGGTGTTCCAACCCCGAGGTTAAAACAAGAGGGGGGGGTATGTGACAGCAGGAAGGTAAAGTCACCTGGTTGCATCCAGGGGGGTAGATATATTTCGCCCAGATTCAGACTTTACGCCGACTTATACAACTAGGTGGAGAGTTGTATAAGCCCAGCTGAGGCTAGTGGGCTCATGGATGACTCATACCTCTAGGGAGAGTGTGGGGCGTCGTGCAGACAGGGAGTTGATGAGACCAGCTGAAGCTTGTCAGCTCATTTAGGCCTCTATAAGAACTCCCAGCTTCATTAGATGTTAGCTCATGCCTGGAACCAGACCTGTGTGGACTGTCTAGGGAGAGTGAACCCCTGTGCGGTGAGGCAAAGCCTGTGTGGCTATTTGCTTGGACATTTAAAACCAGGGACTTAGGGACTAGGACAGCACTAGGCTGATCCCAGTTGTTAGTTAGGAAACCTGTATGTTTAGTCAGAGGTCAAGTTGACCAGGATTTATTTTGTTTATGTTTCTTTTTCTTTGCTGTGTTTTGTCACTGTAAATAGAAAATAAACCGCACCTTTTTGATTTTGAAAACCACAACCTCCGTTTGCTGGGCCTGTTTTTGTGTGGGGAGCCCATCTCGGGGGTCACACACACCCGCTGCCGAGCCAACCCCCTCACAGTATATATATATATATATACACTGAGCAAAATTATAAAGGCAACAATGTATTTGCCCCTATTTATCATGAGCTGAACGCAAAGATCTATGACTTTTTCTATGTACACAAAAGGCCTGTTTCTCTCAAATGTTGTTTACAAATCTGTCTAAATCTGTGTTAGTGAGCACTTCTCCTTTGCCGAGATAATCCATCCACCTCACAGGTGTGTCATATCCAGATGCTGATTAGACAGCATGAATATTGCACAGGTGTGTCTTAGGCTGGCCACAATAAAAGGCCACTCTAAAGTGTGCAGTTTTATCACACAGCACAATGCCACAGATGTCACAAGTTTTTAGGGAGAGTGCAATTGGCATGCTGACTGCAGGAATGTCCACCAGAGCTGTTGCCCTTGAATTTAATGTTAATTTCTCTACCATAAGCCATCTCCAAAGGCGTTTCAGAGAATTTGGCAGCACATCCAACAGCCTCACAACCGCAGACCATGTGTAACCACACCAGCCCAGGACCTCCACATCCAGCATCTTCACCTCCAAGATCGTCTGAGACCAGCCACCCGGACTGCTGCTGTAACAATCGGTTTGCATAAACAAAGAATTTCTGCACAAACTGTCAGAAACCGTCTCAAGGAAGCTCCTCTGCATGCTCGTCGTCCTCATCGGGGTCTCAACCTGACTACAGTTCATCATTGTAGCCGACTTGAGTGGGCAAATGCTCACATTCAATGGCGTCTGGCACTTTGGAGAGGTGTTCTCTTCACAGATGAATCCCGGTTTTCACTGTACAGGGCAGATGGCAGACAGTGTGAATGGCGTTGTGTGGGTGAGCAGTTTGCTGATGTCAACGTTGTGGATGGAGTGTCCCATGGTGGTGGTGGGTTATGGTATGGGCAGGCGTATGCTATGGACAACAAACACAGGTGCATTTTATTGATGGCATTTTGATGGCATTTTGCTCAATGTGTATATATATATATATATATATATATATATATACAGTATATACAGAATATCACTTTTGTTATCTCAAGAAATTAGAGTTCTGGTTGAATAGACAGACCCATAGTGGAAATGTAAACATTGATCTGCTCCATAAAGGATATACAGGTTCAGGAGCTGAGCTGGTAATTGTGTTTATACTCGATTGTCCACCTCCGGCTAAATCCAAAATCAGTCTTGCAGTGGGAGTGTCCGTCCAGTAAACTGATGATCAGGAGACCCCTAGGTGGGATTACAGGGGAAGAACTATTAGAGGGGAATTTTTCAAAACTGGAGCAGCCAGAATCTGGGGCAGTTGTTTATGACAACCAATCAGCTTCCATATTTCATCTTCAAAGCTTACCTAAACAAGCTGAAGATAGAGTCTGATTGGTTGCTCCAGATTCTGGCTGATCCAGTTTTGATAAATCCCCCCTTATTATCATATTATGAGCTTTCACTGATGGCTGTAATCATTTATGAAATAATAAATGTACTCTGTGAAATAAAAACACCACTAAAATCTGCTTATACATCTATTATAGACAGCTCAGATGACATGTTTGTTGCTCTTAAAAAAAAAAATTCTAAGTTTTTTTTCTGTCCATTTGGATATTAACCACTTCCATACCGGGCCTATTCTGGCACTGCTCCCCTACGTGTAAAAATCATATTTTTTTTGCTAGAAAATTATTCATATCCACCCAACATTATATATGTTTTTTATCAGACACCCTAGAGAATAAAATGGCGGTTGTTTCAACTTTTTATGTTGCGCGGTATTTGCGGAACAATTTTTCAAACGCGTTTCTTTAAAAAAAAACAGTTTCGCGAATTAAACAATAACAAACCAGTAAAGTTAGCCCAATTTTTTTGTATAATGTGAAAGATAAAGTTATGCCGAGTAAATAGATACCCAACATGTCACGTTTTAAAATTGTGCACACTCATGGAATGGCGCTGAACTTGGGTACTTCAAAATCTCCATAGGCGACGCTTTAATTTTTTTTACAGGTTACGAGTTTAGAGTTACAGAGGAGGTCTAGTGCTAGAATTGTTGCTCTTGCTGTAACGCACGCAGTGATACCTCACATGTGTAGTTTGAACAGCGTTTACATATGTGGGTGCTCAGAATCGCCGGCAGAAAAAAAAGGATATCTGAATGATGCCTGTAGCTGCAAGCATCATTCAGATACTTCCACTGAAAGTCAAGAATGTCATATGATGGCCTTGGGCTGTAAGTGGTTATGAGTTCCACATGATTTATACAGACTGTTTTCTTTCTTTCTAGGTTAGTTATGGAGCCAGAGATACTTTACTAAGTGATAGAAAGATGTATCCAAACTTTTTCCGGACAGTTCCGGATGATGAGATGCAATATGTGGCCATAGCAAAGTTACTGGAAAGGTTGAAGTGGAACTGGGTCGGGATCCTTACATCTGATGATGAATACGGAGAGAGGGAGATCCGACAACTCAGCAAACATTTATCTAATCATGGAATTTGTATTGAATTCAAGATTCTGGTGTCTATAAAGAATTATAATAAAATTCCTCCAGAGCTGCGGACCTCAACCACGGAAGTTCTTATTATTTGTGGCTCAGCTAGTATGACTTATTACAAGTTTTTGGATAATAATGTCCCTTATTACAGGGAGAAAACATTTATTATACCAGATTCTTGGTCAACGAGTGAAATATTTTTTGCTCTCAGTAACTGCAGCTTGGTGTTTACATTCCCCTATTTCTACATAAAGGGATTGTGGAAATATTTTTATAGTATTTATCCATCCAGACGCCCAAATGACCCCCTGATGGAGGATATTCTCATATCCCAATGTGGATGCTTTTCAAAAAACCAAATGAAAAATTTCCTTATTCCACTCATACATAGACATCCTCTTAGGGACTGTGCTGTGTTGACACGTCCACTTGATTTATATTATCCTGATGAGAAAACATCCTATAGAGTGTTTATCTCAGTCTACATTTTGGCTCAAGCATTACATGACATGGATTTCTCTTTTAAAATAAATAACAAAAAATCTGAAATAAATCCACACACACTAAAGTATAAGGTGAGAACATCCAATGAAAGTTTCCTTGTATCTTTTTATACTCGGTCAGTCCAGACAAAAATTACACCCATTTTAGGTTCATGTTTCGTTTTTTTTCACTTTTGGAGCTGTTTTTTTAATTTTTGCACCCATGTTTAAAAAATAATTTTAGGCCTGAAGATTGTATAAAACCCCTGAACCAGGGGTCTCACACTGGCGGCCCTCCAGCTGTTGTGAAACTTCAAGTCCCATGAGGCATTGCAAGGCTGCCAGTAACAAACCTGACTCCCACAAGCAGAGGCATTATGGGACTTGTAATTTCACAACAGCTGGAGGGCTGCCAGTTTGAGACCCCTGTCCTAAATGGTATACAGTATATTTTCTGAAAGCAGAGACCCTGGAGAAACAATGCTTGCAGTATCATACTTTTCTGTCTCATGATATTAGTGCAATGGTTTACCAAATATGTAGGGCATACACATGTAATACATTATATTTAATTGGAATTCCGCATTTAGGTATGTATTAAGCTGCTGCCTCCTTTATAAAACAACTTCACAATAGTGAAATCCAATTATTAGGTTAAAATTAGGCAAGATTGAAAGCAGCTGCAACAACATCTCCATCTGTTATATTGTATAAGACGTAGGGTGTACCAAGATGGCAGCGCATCAGACGACGTCCAATGATGAAATGCGTAAGGCGGGATGCCTTACGTCACTTCCGGTACTTCCGGTTTCTCTTAGTGTGGTCTGTGGAACGCACGCCGTCCAAACCCCGGAGACTGCTTGTTTTTCTTTGTGAGCTGGGACATTTGGATCTCCCTTAGTTATTTTTAAACAATAAATTCATATAGTTTTTAACGGATTCACTCTATGAGGGTCTGTTTCTTATATTAAATTACATGTGGATACCTGATCGTTTAAACATTGCTGCGGAGGTGGAGGATACCCGGTCAAGTGGGATACCAGGAGTGGGAGTATATTTTACTACACGCTCTTTACCCCCGTAGGGGTAAGGCTCTCTGGTGAGTGCATATACAAGAGGGAAGCACGGAAAAGTCACCCATTTTTAAAAAAAAATTACGATAGACTGTTACTATTTGGATTTTGCACAAGTGACTTTTGGGAGTAATTTGGATTATGGATATTTTCTAATAGCTTTTTAATATATCTTTGGACTCATGCACACATTTTTTAAGAATTTTCAATTTTTTTCACTGTGTATTTCGCTTGCATATTTTGTATTATATGTCTTTTTAAGTAACTTTATGGCACATTTTATACAGTGTTACATTTATGCACTTTATCCTTGGAAATTCATTCTTCATTAACTTTCCACCAAACCACTCTGCACTTATGAGAGTTAGGTTATTCATGGTTACTATCATTTTAGAGGATCACTAACATGTAATATATTACCCACTTATTTGGTAAAATATAAAAGATGAGGTTGCACTGAATAAATTGATAGCCAGTATGTCAAGGCTTAAAATGACCGACACCAAACTTTCGTACCTTCACTTTTCCATAGGTAATGTTTTTAAAGCTAAGTTCACCTTTTGGAACATGTTACATGTCACTATTTAGGGTGTAAAATGTTCCAGCACATGTTCCCTCATCCCCCAAACCTCCCCATGCCAGTGGGTAGGGGGTTCCTATCCCCCAAAACCGCAGCCACATTTAAAACCAGCATGGCTTGCAGGGCTCCGCCCACACAGCCATGTCATTTATTTACAAGAATCTATGAATGAATAAACTACAAGTCCTGTCTTCCATCGTGGCAGACAGAATTGTAGTATCAACGGACTGCGGTCGTGCCGATAGGTGCACTCATATAGTTACATAGTAGGTAAGATGGAATATAGACAATAGTCAATCCAGTTCAACCTGTGTAGTGGTAATGACTCGAACACCCCCCCTGGTTCGGATCGCCCTAGAACCTGCGAACGGACCAAAAGTTTGCGCAAACTTTAGAACCCTATTAAATACAATGGACGCAAACGTTCAAAATGTAAAGTGCTAATTATAATGCCTAATATGCATGTTATTGTCCTAAAAAGGGTTTGGGGACCCAGGGGATAAAAATCAATGCAAAAATAAGTTTTAAAAACAGTCATTTTTTTCGGGAGCAGTCATTTTAATGATGCATAAAGTGAAAAAAAAAGTGAAATATTCCTTTAAATATCGTACCTGGGGGTGTCTAAAGTATGCCTGTGAAGTGGCACGTGTTTCCTGTGTTTAGAACGGTCTCTGCACAAAATAAAATTTCTAAAGGAAAAAAAGCCATTTAAAACTGTTCGCGGCTTTAATGTCATGTCTGGTCCCGGCAATATGGATGAAAATCATTGAGAAAAATGGCATGGCTACCCCATCACCCCCCCCCACCCTACCCCAGCCCATTACCAGCCCCTTTGGGTCTTGTATGGATATTAAGGGGAACCCCGCACCCAAAATAAAAAAAAAGGCCCTATATACTCTGAACAGCAGTATACAGGCGGTGCAAACAAGACACGTAACTGCTGCAGATGCCTGTCTGTGTTAAACAACAGAACAACACCAGCAATAAGGGGTAGCTTCAGGTGTATACTGTGCAGGAGGCACACTACACCCACTGTAACTGCTGCAGGTTAACAAACAAAGATGACACTGACACTGTCCCTGCCTATCCTGCTCTCTCCCTGCACGCATCCCTACTTGTATCAGTGTCTATAATTTCCCATATCCCTGTATGTTGTGTTATTTAACCACTTGCCGACCGCCTGCCATTTGACGGCACCAGAATGGCTCCCCTGAGCAAATCGGCGTAGCTGTATGGCAGGCGCATTAAGAGGTAAAGGGGGCGTGCGCCACGTCACTTAGGTACCAATGTGCATGCCCGCGATGTCCGCCGGGAACCCGCGATCGCTCCTGACAGAGCCAGAACCAGGATTTGTGTGTGTAAACACACAAATCCCCATTCAGTCAGGGGTGAGGGGACAGATCTGTTGTTCCTAATGCTTAGGAACAATGATCTGTCTCCTCCCTCAGTCAGTCGGTCCCCCATAGTTAGAACAGGCACTGAGGGAACACATTTAACCTCTTGATCACCCCCTAGTGTTAACCCCTTCCCTGCCAGTGACATTTATATAGTAATCAGTGCATTTTTATAGCACTGATCGCTGTATAAATGTGAATGGTCCCAAAAAAGTGTCAAAAGTGTCCGATCTGTCCGCCGCAATGTCGCAGCTCTGATAAAAATCGCAGATCACCGACATTACTAGTAAAAAAATAAAAAGTAATAAAAATGCCCAAATCTTTCCCCTATTTTGTAGACGCTCTAATTTTTGCGCAAACCAATCAATATATGCTAATTGCATTTTTTCTTTACCAAAAATATGTAGGAGAATACATATTGGCCTAAACTGATGAAGATTTTTTTTCTGGTATATTTATTATAGCAAAAAGTAAAAAATATTATTTTTGTTTCAAAATTGTTGCTTTTTTGTTTATAGCGCAAAAAATAAAATACGCAGAGGTCATCAAATACCATCAAAAGAAAGCTCTATTTTGTGAGGGAACAAAAAGGATTTTTTTGGGGTACAGTGTCGCACGACCGCGCAATTCTCAGTTAAAGTGACACAGTGCTGTATCGCAAAAAATGGCCTGGTCAGGAAGTGGGTAAATTCTTCCGGGGCTGAAGTGGTTAAGATTCACATCCAAGAGTTTTTTTAAATATCCATACTCCACGCTGACAGCACCAATTGTGGAAGAGATTTCTACATCATTATTGTCCTGACAGTGAAAAAACCCATGCGCAGTTTAAGGTTAAACCACTTCTCCTCCAATCTCATTGTGTGGCCCCGTGTTCTCTTACACTTACACTCCTTGAGACTGAATAGTTTTTTTCCTATGCTGGGATCACCATTGAGGTATTTTTTAATCGCTATCATATCTCCTCTTAAGCGTCATTTCTCCAGCGAGAATAAATTTAGTGCTTGCAAGTGTTCCTCATAATTGAGGTCCTCCAATCCCCTTTATTAGTTTCATTGCCCTTCTTTGGACTCTCTCCAGTTCCAGCACATCCCTTCTGAGGACTGGTGACCAGAACTGGACAGATTACTCCAGATGTGGTCTAACCAGAGATTTATAAAGTGGTAGGATTATCATTTTATCTCTGGAGTATATCCCTCTTTTATGCATGCTAATATTCTGCCGGCTTTGGTAGCTGCAGCTTCACATTGCATGCTATTGCTCTGTCTGTCATCTACTAGGACCCCCAGAGCTTTCTCCATCCATGATTCCTCCAGCGGTTCTCCCCCTAGTGAATAGTTTCCATTTATGTTTTTTGCCCCCAAGTGCATTACTTTACATTTCTCCACATTAAACCTCATTTTCTATGTAGTTACCAACTCCATTATTATGTTCAGGTCTTTCTTTAAAATCTCTATATCTTGATGTGAAGTTATTGTCCTGCTTAATTTTGTGTTTTGAACAAAAACTGAGATTGAGCTATTTATCCCATCCTCTATATCATTTACAAATAAATTGAATAGAATTGGTCCCAAGAAAAAACCTTGGGGTACCCCACTTACCACTCCAGACCAGTCTGAGTACACGTTATTTATCACTACCCTTTGGACACGCCCCTGTAACCATTTTTTTACCCAAGAACAAACCTCCATGCCTGCAGACCTAAGCTTGTAGATTATGCCCTTTAGGGTGAACTGTATCAAATGCTTTTGCGAAATCCAGGTACACTAAATCCATAGGCCTTCCCCTGTCTCGATGGCAGCCTGTTTCCTTGTAGAATGTTAACAGATTGGTCTGGCAGAAACAACCTTTTGTAAACCCATGCTGATTACTAGACATGTGCATTCATTTTCGTCCGAATGCATTTTCGTCTGAATTTCAGGTATTTTCGTTATTGTTTTAACAAACGAAAACGAAACTGCAGAATCCGAAAACCGAAAGATCCGACATAAACAAATGCTTAATTTTCATTTTCGTTGTGACAACAGTTCGATATAGATAGGAGATTTGACGTGACGCTGACAATAACAATCTGTGTCTATCGAACCTGTGGTCGAATGTGCCTAACCTTAACTCTATTAGTCCAAGATTATTCTACATAGAGAGAAAAGATTCGACATTATAGAGAGAAAAGATTTGACATTATAGAGAGAAAAGATTCGACATTATAGAGAGAAAAGATTCGACATTATAGAGAGAAAAGATTTGACATTATAGAGGGAAAAGATTTGACATTATAGAGAGAAAAGATTCGACATAGAGAGAAAAGATGTGACATTATAGAGGGAAAAGATTCGACATAGAGAGAAAAGATTCGACATTATAGAGGGAAAAGATTTGACATAGAGAGAAAAGATTTGACATTATAGAGAGAAAAGATTTGACATAGAGAGAAAAGATCGCTGCTGGAATTGCGTGGGGGAAGTAAAATAAAAAAATGATGATGATGAATGTTATTGGCTGATTGTAACCAAAGAGGAGGAGCAGTAAAATAGCTAGAACTAACTTGACAATTCAACGTGAACGACGAAGATTCAACAAAGCATTGAAAAACATACAAACGTTGAATCTGTCATCGAAGGCTTATGGTGTCTGTTGAAAGTTCTAAGAAGATTAGACGGAGCAGCTAAACTGTACGACGCTGCAATCGTACATTTCCGGTCAAATGCTCGGCCCATAGGCTATAGAAGAATTCTAATGTTGGTTGACTAGTAATAATAATTAATAAATATAATTATTACTAGTGTCATACAACATTATAATTCTACTATAGCTTGTAGGCGGAACATTCGACCGGAAATGCATGATTGCAGCGTCGTACAGTTTCGCTGCTCTGTCGAATCTTCTTTGAACATTCGACAGACACCAAAAGCCTTCAATGACAGATTCAACCTTCATTTATTCAGATTTTCGGACGAATGCAATTTCTAACGAAAAACAAAATAAATAAAAACGAATTTCGGGAGTAACTAAATAAATTAATTTTTCTAACGAAAACGAAATTCCGAAACAAAATATTTCAGTGTGCACATGTCTACTGATTAATACTAATGATATTTTTTTTTCTGCAGTAAATTGTTGGATATAGTCCCTTATCTCCTCCAATAACTTACCTACTATTGATGTTAGGCTGACTGGCCTGTAGTCTCCAGGGATTTGTCTTTTTTGAATATTGGCACCACATTGGCTTTTCTCCAATCAGCTGGTACAATTCCTGTCAGTATGCTGTCCGCAAAGATTAGGAACAATGGTCTGGCTATAACCTGACTGAGTTCTCTGAGGACTCTCGAGTGCAAGCCATTTGGTCCTGGTGATTTATTTGTAATTATTTCCTTCACTCCGGCCTCTGTTAGCCACAAGGGTATGTCCTGTGATGTGTCACTAACAGTACTGTCACAGTATACCTCTTCTTTTCCTGCATAAAAACTAAGGAGAAGAAGGCATTTTGTACAGTTGCCTTCTCTGTGTCATCTGTAACTATCCTTCTATCATCGTCTTTTATGTAGGCAATTCGTTCTGATCTTGCTTTTTTTACTGTTAATATATATAAAAAAATATATTTGTAGTTTTTTTTTACTCTCCTCTGTGTCTCTCGTTGTCTTTTTTAGCCACCCTGGTTTCATTCTTACACTTCTTATTGCATTCCTTGTAGTTTTGGAATGCTGATGATGACCCATCCCCTTTATATTTTTTAACCACTTGCCGACCGCCTCCTCTACTTATACATTGGCAGAATGGCACGTAAGGCACATCCACGAACCTGTACATTGCCCTTTAACTGCCTGACGTGTGGTCGCGCGCGCGCCGCCGGCGGCGCACACGCGACCCTGCTGCCTTCCCCGTGAGTTGGATTGTGGATCCCGTGGACTCGATTGCCGCGGGGATCCCCGCGATCGTCTCACGGAGGTATAGAGCAGGGAGATGCTTGTGTAAACGAACATCTCCCCGCTCTGACTAGTGACAATGACACTGATCTCGGCTCCGTGTACTCGGAGCGGAGATCTGTGTCATGTGACACAGAGCCCACCCGCCTAAAGTAAGAAACACAATGCAGGGAACACTTAACCCCTACAGCGCTACCTAGTGGTTAACTCCTTCACTGCCAGTGTCATTTTCACAGTAATCAGTGCATTTTTATAGCACTGATCGCTGTGAAAATGACAATTGTCCCAAAAATGTGTCAAAAGTGTCCGATGTGTCCGCCATAATGTCGCAGTCACAAAAAAAATCACTGATCGCCGCCATTACTAGTAAAAAAAAAGAATTAATAAAAATGCCATAAAACTATCCCCTATTTTGTAAACACTATAACATTTGCGCAAGTCAATCAATAAACGCTTATTGCAATTTTTTTACCAAAAATATGTAGAAAAATACGTATCTGCCTAAACTGAGGATTTTTTTTTTTACAAAAAATTAAAACCGCAGAGGTGATCAAATACCACCAAAAGAAATCTCTATTTGTGGGAAAAAAAGGACATCAATTTTGTTTGGGAGCCACGTCGCACGACCGCGCATTTGTCAGTTAAAGCGACGCAGTGCCAAATCACAAAAAGTGGCCTGGTCTTTAGCCAGCCAAAATGGTCCGGGCTGAAGTGGTTAAAGCCCTTTTTTTTTTGTCTTTAACCACTTCAATACTGGGCACTTTCCCCCTTCCTGCCCAGGACAATTTTCAGCTTTCAGCACTGTCACATTTTGAATGACAATTGCGCGGTCAAACAACACTGTACCCAAACTAAATTTTTATACATTTCTTCCCACAAGCAGCTTTCTTTTGGTGTTTTTTATCACCACTGGGGTTTTTATTTTTTGCTAAACAAACTAAAAAAGGCCGACATTTTTGAGGAAAATATTTTTTTCTTTGTTTCTGTTATAAAATTTTGTTTTCTCCTTCACTGATGGGCACTGATAAGGCGGCACTGATAAGGTGGCACTGATGGACACTGATGAGGTGGCACTGAAATGCAGCACTGATGGGCACTGATAGACAAAACTGATGGGCACTGATAGGCGAAACTGGACACTGATAGGCGGCACTGATGGGCACTGATATGTGGCACTGATGGGCACTGATAGGCGGCATGGATAGGCACTGATATGTGGCACTGATAGGCAGCACTGAGGAGGAGGTCCTGTCAGGCATTACTGATGGGCATCTGAATAGGTACTGACAGGCTTTAGTGATAAGGCACTTATTGACACTTTTATGGGCACTGATTGGCGCTGTTATGGGTACTGATTGGCACTTTGATGGGCACTGACAGGCTTTCTTGATGGGGCACTGACTGGCAGCTGATGGGCACTGATTGGCACTTTTATGGGCACTGACAGGTGTTCCTGATGGAGCACTGACTGGCAGCTGATGGGCACTGATTGGCACTTTTATGGGCACTGACAGGTGTTCCTGATGGAGCACTGACTGGCAGCTGATGGGCACTGATTGCCATTGTGGTGGCACCTCTGATGGGGGCTGTGCTTATAATCAATGTGCTGATTATCAACGCAGACCCCCCTCTGACCGGAAGAGCCACCGATCTGAGGATAGCCGTTTACCGGCACTTCCTGGTTCACGCTGTGATTGGTCACAGCTGATCACCTGGTAAGGAGCCTCCGTCAGAGGCTCCTTACCTAGATCAGAGTTGCGGTGTGTCAGCCTGACATGCAGCAACACCGATCGCAGTGCTGCCCACCGTCGCAAGCGCACGGCCGGTTCGTTATCCTGAAAGATGTCATTTGACGACCAGTCAGGGTGGCGGAACTACCGTCATTCTGCTATAGGCCGGACAGGAAGTGGTTAATGAGACTTTTTACATTACAGTTTAGCCACCCAAATCTAACTTTTGCTCTTTTATATTTATTGCCCATTGGAATGCACCAGGTGATACCTTTGTTTAATATTTTCCTAAAGCATTCCCATTTTTCTTCCCAATGTTTCTAGGATTTGGTCCCAATTGATGTCATGTAGTAAAGACCGCAGTTCAGAAAAATTGACTCGTTTTAAATTTAGTGTCAACTCACATGTCCTCCAGCTTTCTAACAAAAAAAGCCTATACAGATGTATGGGCAGAAAGCTGAAGGCCTTGTCTGCAGGAGCCTGACATTGCACCCATGATCCACTGATGCCAGATAACTGATAACAGGTCTAAAACTATTGTTCTCACTCAAGCATGCGTGTTGATAACATGTGTAGACAAATTGAAGCTTTTGTGTGCAGGCACCCCTAACATCTGTGTTTATTTTTGTATGTGTGTATATGGGGGTTGGGTTGGCTCATATAAATGTATTTTGAGGGGTTATTTTCTTAAAAATATTTTTTTTTTATAACACGAGGACACAAGTCCCCTATGTGTTACTTTTTTGGGACATATTTCCTTTAATGAGACCCCTGATGTCTCCCCTGCCCTCCATTAAACAAATTAAATGCAGATCACGCTCCATTAGATTCTAGCCAATGACAGCAGGGCCCCAAAGTGACATTTTACCGATCACTTCCGGGTTACAAATAGATTGGGGAGATCAACAAACAGACATTCACTGGTCTCCCTAATGGAGGCTGCAATTGCTGATCTGTACTTGGAGAATGCTAGTTCTTTGGCTGTTTAGATTCTTTCATATCAGAGTTGTATGACTCTAGTTATTCAAGAAAATATTTCTGGCACTGATTTAATGAAGTCACACACACAACAAAGTACAGTAGGTGACCGCGAGAATGTATTTCCATCACGATCCCATCGCGCAGATTCTCGGCAACAGGGTGCTGACCTCTCGCGCTCGCTGCAATAGCGAGAAGGCTCAGGCCAGGTGCGACGCGACACTGTATTGAACGGGGATCCAACGGGGATTCCCGCCAATACCAGGCACTGTGTTTGGTATGAATCCTGAGGGGGACCACCCGGAGCATGATGGGACTGTGACATCATAAGAGGCCTATATAAATTGTTGCGCACCGCGCACCCAGAATTACAGTGCAAGGAAGCGTCGTGTCAACATCGAAGAGGAGAAGAGGGAAGAAGACGACGGGGAAGACCGGGCCCCTCCGCTAGCAAAAGAGCTGGAAGAAGATAGCGGAGGAGCCCGGCAGAAGGACAACAGAGTGCGGGAGGATACGACGGAGAAGATCGGGCCCCTCCGTTAGCAAAAAAGCTGGAAGAAGATAGCGGAGGAGCCCAGCAGAAGGAAAAAGGCACCGAAGAGCAGAATAAGAGACCCCCGAAGTCGGAAGAAGACCCCCGGAGCTGCCTAATAAATTACTTTAAAAACCTGTGTAGTGTTTTTTTTTATTGACACTTTTTTCCTCCAGGTGAATGGGTAGGGGTAGGATGTACCCCATACTCATTCACATAGGGTGGGGGGCCGGGATCTGGGGGCCCCCTTATTAAAGGGGGATCCCGGATTCCGATAAGCCCCCCACCTGCAGACCCCGACAACCAACGGCCAGGGTCAACATGTGGGCAAGGTGCTTTGAGGTGGGGGGCCGCAGGGCCCCCCCTGCCCCAAAGCACCAAACCCCCATGTTGAGGGCATGCAGCCTGGTACGGTTCAGGAGGGGGGTGCACTCTCATCCCCACCCCCTTTCCTGACCGACCAGGCTACGTGCTCGGATAAGGGTCTGGTATGGATTTTGAGGGGGACCCCCACGCCGTTTTTTCGGCTTAGGGGTTCCCCTTAAAATCCATACCAGACCGAAGGGCCTCGTATGCTCCTGGAGGGGAACCCATGCCGGTTTTTTATTTAAAATTTGGTGTGGAGTTCCAACTCAGAATTCATACCAAACACAGTGCCTGGTATTGGCGGGAATCCACATCAGATCTCCGTCCACGGCCTCAATGTGAGCAATGCTTGTCGCTCATTGCGAAAGGAAAAACAACATTTTTCCTTTCCCGATGAGGAGCCAGCTCGGCGCTGGCTCTCGCGACGGGGCTCATAGAGTGTCAATCTCGCTGCTATATTGGCGAGATTGACACAATATCGCAGACATCTACTGTATCTATACATTTTGGGGCTAAACGTGTAATAGCAGGCATGCACTCTTCACTTTTATAAGTGCTTAACCAGCAAGCTGGAGGATTGTTTTAAAAAGTTAAGATATCATATTAATTCTGAGCACATTGGGGGGATTTGAAGTCACCTTGAGGGATCTGACCAGGAGTGGTCCTCTGTTTTAGCTTTCTTTTTTTTTCTATTAGTTATTCTGTTTTAACCACCTCAAGAACGGGCTCCCCCTTTCCTTCCTAGGCCATTTTCAGTTTTCAGTACTGTAACTTTGAATGATAAATTACTCAGTCATGCAACAATGTACCCAAATGCAATTTTATCAGTTTTTTTAACAGATAGAGATTTATTTTTGTTTTGCAATATAAATGAGAAATCTATTCTGGTTAAATTTTGGTTATAAAATTTTGCAAATAAATAATATTTCTTCATAAATTTGGACCAACGTGTATTCTGCTACATTTCTTTGGTAAAAAATAACCCAAATCAGTGTATATTATTTAGTCTGTGGGAAGGCCTACACACTATCAGATATAGATCTGAAAATTGATCAGGCCAGATGTACTGAAGGCCCAATTTCTTGAGGCCCTAAAATAACAGGACAATACCCCCCCAAATGACACCTCAATTTATTTAAGAGGCCTGGTGAGATTTTGAAGTTGTATTTTAAGTTAATTCTATTATTATTTTTTTTCACAAAGGTGTCATTTTAACAAGTTATTTCTCACACGGCATAGGCATACTTACAATTACACCCCAAAACACATGGGAATGCAGGCTGCACCTACCCTCCAAGAATACTATAAAGACAAATACCTATTTAAATAATGACACATAACAACTTGTTGTCAAAAAATTGGCAGAGGCAAATTTATTGGTGTATTCAAATCAATAAATAATAACATCTTGATAATTTTATTAATTCATAAAATTCTTAAATTTCAAACAATAAACTAAAAACATCTCAGTCTTAATGGATTTGAGCATACAGAATATTTTTAACTAAAGTCCCCACACGGCAGGTTTGAAATCTCAAGCCCGGCCTACCCCACAACCACGGCCAATTCAATGCAGTTTTGCAACCCTGCATTAAAGATATCTACTCCTATTTCTGACAGATGAATGCCATCTGATCTATATAATCCAGCAAAACCACCCTCTAAATCACTATGTCTGTAGGAAAAATGGCCAATGTGTGGCATGATTTTTTCCTAATTGTTTAGACGTTTCCTAATTTTCTCAATTTTTTAAATGGGCATCCTGCAGCCATATGAGTCGAGGAACTATCTCTGAAAAGATTATTTTGATATTTGGGGATGCTAACTTGAATCTATGAAGGTCACATTTCATCATAAACACAAGATCCAGTGTTCTTATTTTCCCAACATCGTTTCCTCCTAAATGAGCGATTATTACATCAGGGGCCGGCCATAACTCAAGCAACCTGGAGAGATAAAAACACAAATTAGACCATTGAAAACCTCTAATTCCTTTCCAACATATCTGAAATTTTACAGGATCCAGAGACAAATTGGATGTATAGCAGCTCTTCATGGCTCTTTTATTTTCCCAATACACAAAAATGATCCAAATCTATCTTCTAGTGCCCAGAATTAATGAGAGAGATCAGGGCGGACATAAATTTGAAAACGTTGCGATTCCCATCTACCCAACCTTTTGATTATTGCATCATCCAATCCCATCTTAGCGGCCTCTGTAGCTGCACTGATCCTGAAAGAGTGAGAGGTAAACTTAAATTGTTGTAAATCCAGCTTCTTCATGCATGCTTTTAAAATTAAATTGAACTGATACCTGGTGAGAGGGGACCCATCTGAATGAATCAAAAAGACTCCTTTACCAACCGGCCTAAATGCTAGATATCTGTTCACTGATCTGACTGGATAGATATCCACATCTCCACAGTGGCATGGAGAGATCCAAATACCCTTACCTGTCCTGTCTGTTTTTGAAACATATTAACAATTGTATCCCTGTCTCAGAGACGATCACATGATGTTTCAGTAAACCCAAAACTGATTTCTAATTTTTTGGTAATAATTCAGATATTTGGAGGGCACCAAAAAAGATAGAACAAAAGCAGCATTAAATAGCACAACCTCAAAATCCATAGAACATACCAAGGGAGTAGTTGAACAAAACTTTTTTTAGTAACTGAATCAAAATAGTTCTCCTATTATCCAGAAAAGAATTACTCTTTGTATATCCTTTAAGAGCCTGCTGGATAGAAAAGAATGCTGTACATGGAGGTACGTTTCTTAGCTTAAAGAAAATTGATATGCCGACCAGAATTTTGGCAATATGACTATGAGATAGGAAGGTAGTGGAGTTGGGACTTTAATTGAGGTATAAGGGTATAATAAATTAAATAAAATAAATAACTTGGATGTCATGGATGTCATGGTTCCCTCTAAATTGGCATTACTGGTAAACCAGTAATCACAATACATTTATGATACAGAAATGTAATCACAAAGGAGCAATTCATAATCATCAATAATTTAATAACACATGATTAGTTAGGGAACATAATTAATGACATACAAACATAGTAATAAATGAATCAAGGAATAATAAATATATAAGTAATAACAACATGATCAACACGTATGTAATTATTAAATAATAATGTGGGCTGATGTAGAGCATCCGAGGATATAAACTCTACGCGTTTCATGGTTGCCTACCACTCATCAGGAGTTTGGATGCATGAAAGTAATCTAGAATGAAATAAATGGAAAAATTTGTTGTGGTCATTTCTGGGGATCTTTTTGATCTTTTTTATTCCCCTTTCTCTCCTTCCCTTTTCCCCTTCTCTCTTTTTTACTTTTTTCTTACTGCATTGGGTTTGTCTATGGGGAATAGTGGATCCCCAGAAACTACCACAACACCTTTTTCCATTTATTTCATTCTAGATTACGTTCATGCATCCAAACTCCTGATGAGTGGTAGGCGACCATAAAACGCGTAGAGTTTATATCCTCGGATGCTCTACATCAGCCCACATTATTATTTATTAATTACATACGTGTTGATCATGTTGTTATTACTTATATATTTATTGTTCCTTTGATTCATTTATTACTATGTTTGAATGTCATTAATTATGTTCCATAACTAATCATGTGTTATTAAATTAATGATGATTATGAATTGCTCCTTTGTGATTACATTTCTGTATCATAAATGTATTGTGATTACTGGTTTACTTATACCGTATCATGCCAATTTAGAGGGAACCATGACATCCAAGTTATTTATTTTATTTCATTTATTATACCCTTATACCTCAATTAAAGTCCCAACTCAACTACCTTCCTGTTTTTTTACATAACATTTAGGGATGGAGGTATTCTGGTATGCTTTTAGGCTGGGATGGGTCTCCCCTATGACTATGAAACAACTCTGACTGCATAAAACTACATATAAGCATCTGAATATCTGTTTCAGAAGGAGAATCAAATTGTATGTCAAGTTCCCTAGCAAAGTTGGTCCACCTATGCCATGTGGCTGAATATTCAGCCCATGTACTGTCTGCAACAGAATGTCCTATTGAATTTGCAAGAACTTCTAAATTAAGCTCCACAGATGTTCTGGACAGGTGTGACTTTCCTTGTCCACAAAATCCCTGGCTGGCAGCTGAATGTGCCGGGAGGGGATAAGTCATTGGTTGTTAGAATGCCAACAGGTACCAGCTCTCTAACAACCAGGAGGAAGCTGTTACATTTATATGTAGGGGGGATTCTGGTGCTCCAAATGGTGTTAAGTCCTAAGACAATAGACAATGGCTATAATAGTGATTCCTGATAGTTCAATACTATTGTCTAGTGTTTCTAAGAGAAGGAGTCAGCCATTCTAAGAGGGTGTCCAGTACCTCTGTGAACAAGTGAAATACAAAGGGAGGGGGAGGTGCCAACTGGATGTTTAAAACAGAGTTCAGCATAAAAAGTGCACAAAATGAACAATTATATAGTTCAATTGAGGAAGAATGCCCATCAGGATATGATCAGTCCTGGGGTAATCCAATGCTGCTCTGCGGGCTCCGTTGCCAGTCCCCCGGCTGTTGGGATTGTGGTTGTTATTTTACTGGTTGTATGTATGTTTCAAGATGTCAGAAGGCTCCATGCTGACCATTCTGGAACGCGGAAGCGGATATGACATCACCGGGCAGGGCGGGCATCCGAGCTGGGGGCTGTCAATCAGGAAAATACACAGGCACCCCAGGACTGATCATATCCCGATGGGCATTCTTCCTCAATTGAACTATGTAAGTGTTCATTTTGTGCACTTTTTATTCTGAACCCTGTGTTATACATCCAGTTGACGCCTCCCCCTCCCTTTGCTTTTCTAGCTGTCACATTTAGCAGTGGTAATAAAAAAGATCTGCTCTTTTTGGGACTAGCACCTGTAGCAGAGGTAGAAGCTGTTGGGACATTACACACAGTAGGCTTGGAGCGATGCTGTCAGAACTACATGTCATTGGGTTCTGTTTGAGCGTTGTTTGGCTATCAAATTAAAAATGCCCATTTTCTAGGCTACTAGGCAAGGAGGTGTAAAAATAACATGGATGGTGGGCACTGCCCTGGGCAAAGTGTACCAATACAAAAATATTTTTTTAAAAATCCACTTGACCAGGAGCAGTGATTTTTTTTTCAAATGCTTAAAGTGAAACAATAAAAATGCAAAATTCCTTTAAATAACTTCCCGGGGTAGGGGGGTATCCCAATCTTACCTGTAAAGGGGTGCACCTCTATCATGTTCAGAAGTGCTGAAAGTTTCTGTTTGTTTTTTTTTTGTTTTTGTTTTTAAGAAGTTGGCAGTAAGATGTCACTTGCTTTCAATTTAACCTTTTTTTTCTTTGTAAAAGTCACTTTTCTTGTAGCGTATCCTAAAAAAAATTGTATTTTAATATGGAACTCGACAAAACAAAAAAAATGTGGGCGGTCTCCCTAAAAATTCATACTAGACCCTTAATCTGAGCGTGCAGCCTGGCAGCCAGGAAAGGGGAGGGATGAGCAGGCACCACCCCCCCCCAAATTAAACCAGGCCACATGCCTTCAACATGGGTTGTATGTCTTGTTGATAAGAACAAGAGCCTCTTCCCCACAACCCTGGTCAGTGATTGTGGAGGTCTGTTGGTGGGTTGGCTTATCAGAATGTAGAAGCCCAATATAATGACTACATAGAATCCCTACTCATTCCCAAAAAAATGGACAGTGGTCATTTTCTTGTAAATGAAAAATGCTTAAATATGGCCAGTTGTTGTCACTGCTTGATGTCAATGGTTCCTAGAGATGCCCCGGGAGCAAGCATGCACTGCTTCCTTAGGAATGCCACCTCTCATACATGTATTGCATCAGTATTGTATATACACATTAAACTTGATTATTTTCATCTCTACCCCTACCTGTCAACTGCTTCATTTAAAGTCCCACCGCCCCCTCCTCTGTACCTGGGATGGAAGCACTTCCCCATGTTTCACTCAAAGTCCCACAAACCTCCTTTTGCTCCTTAGGAATCACTGATATCATTAGGTTGTCATATATAGAAGCTGTAGAAATATTGCTTCTGTATGTGATTATCCACTCCAATCCAGAAGAAGGTTGAATGGGAAAAAGTTTGGCCACTTGTCTGAGGCTGGGTTCACATTGAAGACGGCCGTGAATCACACAGGAATGCTGTGCGTCCCTGTTCTCTATTTTAGGGGTGAATCAGGGCCTAATCTTTGCCTGAGTTTGGCCCTGAAACGTAGCCAAATACGTACAAGTCTCTCCGCAGCCACCCCAGAGATATGTGGATAGAGAGCCGGTCACAATCTCCTATCATGCGAATTTGGTGCGGGGAAACCCGCATCCAATTCACATAGGTGGGAACCCAGCCTTAATGCCCAAAAAGCCAATATTTATACCAGACCATTGTCTCATCCTGACTAAGCATCCATTTGGTTTTCTGTTCACACAGGATTTTCCATAGACTGCCCACAGTGCAGAGATCTTCCCCATATTTCCTCTGCTGGTCCAATGTTCTCAGCCTATAATGTTAGGCCATTTTCTCTATTGGTGAATGGTAACTTTCATGATCAATTGTTTCTGAAATGTTAGAGAATGTTACATTTGCCCGGTGAAAGGCAACAAAGATACCATTACACACATTTTACAAATATTATGGTATTATTCATTACGCTAACACAAATGTTAAGACAATCATAGTTTATATAGTTTAAAAGATTGAAAAAAAGACACAGCTCCATCCATTTCATCCTGTGTGTGTGTGTGTGTGTGTGTGTGATTTTATTCTTTAAAAGTTCCCATAGCCCCATATATTCTGCATTCTAAAGAAGACATGTAAAATGTTTTAAAGTTGTCAGTACTCTCAGCTTGTACCACTTCCTAGGGAAGGGAATTGCACATTTTTACTTCTCTAGCAGTAAAGAACCCTTTCCACAATCTAAGGTTAAGCCTCCTTCCTTTTAACCTCAAATCATGGCCACATGTCCTTTTCAGGATCTTACAGTAAACAGTTTATTACTGTTACTGAAGTCACTTTTAATATATTGTACATTGTAATCATGTCCTCTCTTAAAGAGTAACTCTGGGTGATCCATGTACTTCTAGAAACTTGTAAAAGATTCTAGAAGAATGGGAGTGAATGTGAGCAGGAGCTGCCTGGGGTATTCATGAGGGCCCTGACCCATCCCCAACAGATAGGTTGGCAGGGGGCAGGCCCCCTCAAATACTCAGGGTTAGCCAAGCTGGGGAAGAGAAGTTCGGGTGGAAGCTGGAGATGGAATGTTTGGCTGTTGGTGGCCCTTAAAGGTGCCCCATAGTCTTGGGGGGTGACCTCAGGCCTGGGCTCATGTGTGAAAGGAACCCTATTCACGACACACAGAGGTGTCCTAAACCGGAGGCATGGCAAATCTCCAGGGAGGAAGACAGCCAGGTGGGCTAGCAAGTGTTGCAGTTGGAGAGGACTGAGAGGCATGCCTGAGAGGACTGAGGAGAGCAGTCTGGGATAGATGCAGAGTCAGTCTGGAAGGACTGTGGAGTCTTGGCAAGGAGGGCTGGAGAAAAGGGCAGCTGCAGCCAGGTGGGCTGGAAATGCCTGAAAAGGTGATTCTGGGATCAGTAGTCACAAGAGGAGGACAGCTAGGCACTAGGACTTTGCTACACAAACATCTGTAAAGGGATTCTGCTACTCATTGGACTAAGCCTTTGTCAGATCATCCAAATAGTGCCAGCTGGTCCTGGTAGTTGTAGTTCTACAAGCAAGATTTGTGCTGCAGGTAGAGGAGAAGTGTATATACAGACTGTGTAAAGTTGTGTCCCCGAAGAGTTCTACTGCTTTGATCAAGTGGGCATCCCATAATATCCATATCCAAGTTTATTTCCCTCAATTAAATTTAAAACAAAGCACTGGACTGTTCTTCTGAATCAATTGTGCTGTGAAGATGCGGTGTGCCACCTAAGACCCTCATTAAGGTCTAAGGAGGGCTACTTTATATTTAAAACTATGCAGAGCCTGCTCACAGCATGTACCCAGGTTGGGGTGACAGGCTACACCTACGATTGAGGTAATGTCTAGCTCTGATTTCAGTAGTCCAAGGATTATCAAGCATATATGTAAGTTTGATGTTTGATGCAGTCTTTGTACATGCTCTGTGATACTTATAATGCTGTATCTGTTACGTGTAAGTTGTAAAAATTTATTAATAATAAAAAAATCTATGGTATAAAAAAAAAAAAAAAAAAAAAAGATGCGGTGTGCCAGGCTGTGCAGGGTGGGGGATCACTTTACACTTGCGGCTCCTGCGCTATATAATTGTCAATCAGCTGCTGGACCTGCACGGCTTTAATGGGGAAAGTGGATGAGTCTGCATCCCTTTAGACGTGATTTCCCTTTGGAAATAGCTCATCAAAAATGACATTTTTGTTGCAGGGGATGCACAAAATATGATTTGTTTCTTAACCACTTAACGACCCCCCCATGTACATATACGTCGACAGAATGGCACGGACAGGCACAATCACGTACCTGTATGTGACTGCCTTTGTGCGGGTGGGGGGTCCCTCCGGTACATGAGGCAGTCGTTTTTGGTTCAGCGGAGATCCAAGATGAGGGTGCTGCCATTGGTTTCTGGCCACACCCTCGCGATCGCTCCCTGCGAATGATATGCTTCCTCTGCCTGTGTAATGTAAACACAGGCAGAGGAAGTGATTTCATCTCTCCATGCGGCGCTCTTTTCGTCCGGAGCGCCAAGGAGAGAAGACATCCAAGTAAGTGCACCAATAGTACACTGACACCAGGTACACATAGGCACACATTTCACCCCCCAGTCACCCCCAGATCACCCCCCCAGGTCACCCCTTGCACCCCCAGTCACAGTGTCACTGATTGCAGTGATCATTTATTTACTGATCACTGCATTTAGTGTCATTTGTGACTGTAAAAAGTGTCAGGGCAGTTAGGTTTAGGCCCCTTTAGGTCCAGGGTAGCCCCCTAACCCCCCCAATAAAGGTTTAACCCCTTGATTGCCCCCCAGGTAACCCTTTTACCCCCTATCGCCAGTGTCACTAAGCGATAATTTTTCTGATTGCTGTATTAGTGTCGCTGGTGCTCCTAGGTAGCCAGCTATTTTTTTAGGTTCGCCGCCATGTTTTTATAGCATCAGGTACCCCAATATATTACCTAATAAAGGTTTTAACCCCCTGATTGCCCCTAGTTAACCCTTTCATCAGTGATCACTGTATAAGTGTTACGGGTGACGCTGTTTGGTTAGTTTGCTTTTTATAGCATCAGGGCACCTGCCGTATATAACCCAATAAGGGTTTAACCCCCTGATTGCCCGGCGGGTGATATCAATTAGGTTTTAGCATCAGTTAGGATCTGTGTCGCCCCAGGCAGCGGCAGGTTAGTGCCAGTAACGCTAACACCCACGCGCAAAGCATACACCTCCCTTAGTGGTATAGTATATTAACAGATCAATATCTGATCTGATCAGATCTATACTAGCGTCCCCAGCGGTTTAGGGTTCCCAAAAACGCAGTGTTAGCTGGATCAGCCCAGATACCTGCTAGCACCTGCGTTTAGTCCCTCCGCCCAGCCCAGCCCAGCCCACTCAAGTGCAGTATCGATCGATCACTGTCACTTACCAAACACAACACACATAACTGCAGCGTTCGCAGAGACAGGTCTGATCCCTGCGATCGCTAACAGTTTTTTTGGTAGCGTTTGATACAGTTGCTGACAGTCAGGTGCATTTTTACCTGTGAATCTTGCTAATGTACCACTAAATTTAGAGCCCAAAATGGCAAATCGAAGGTACACTAGTAAAGAGGCCTACGAGATTCTGAGTATGACAGATAGTGAAGAGGAGGTCACGTATCTGTCAGGTTCAGGCTCAGAATACATTCCTGTAGAAGACAGCGGCTCCATGTCAGATAGCACTGATGACGAAGATGAGGTCCCTGCTAAGGTCAGGCGTACCCGACCCCGATCTTCTGATGTTGTTGAGGAGCAAGAACCGCAGGGCTCTCGTATTATGGAGCAGATGTAGTACTAGCGCCACTATTCCTTCTGGTGAACTGGCAAGTACCAGCGGCCTAGTACAGCCTGGACGTACATCCAGCACTGCAGTATCACGTGGTGACATGGAGAGTCCCATAAGTGCAGGTCAAGCTGGCGAGGTGGCAAGCACAAGTAGTCTCCCGCTGCCACCAAGAAGAAGACAAAGGCAGGCCCATCGTGTCCACAGTGCCCTTCCTGCAGAATTTGACTATCCTGATTGGGTGCCCAACACTTCTGCAGAACCCGTACTTCCCCCATTCACTGGCCAACCCGGTATTCAGATGGAAACAGCTGATTTTAAGCCACTTGATTTTTATTCACTGTTTTTCACGGAAGATCTCTATAGATCTATTGTGGACCAGAATAATTTATATGCTGGTCAATTCATCGCCGCTAGTCCCCAATTGCCTTCCATTGCCAGAGATTGGAAACCAATTACGGTTTCCGAATTTAAAACCTTTCTGGTCCTTTCCCTCAACATGGGCACACATAAATTCTCGTCATTGCGCCCAATTGACCATATGCCCGTGTTCTCTGCCTCCATGTCCAGGAAACGATACAAGCAGATCTTGCGGTTCGTGCACTTCAACGACAATAAACTTTGTCGTCCACGTGGAGATCCTGAATTTGATCGGCTCTAAAAAAATTTGGCCCCTCATAAACCACTTCAACAAATATTTTGCAGCCTTGTTGACTCCCGATCAAGTTGATGAGTCCCTGATTAAATTTTCTGGCCGCTTGTCTTTCAAACAGTACGTTCCCAGCAAGCGTGCCAGATATAGGGTCAAGCTCTATAAGTTCTGTGACAGGGCAACAGGCTATGTATGGAGCTTTATGGTTTATGAGGGAAAAGACAGTCACATAGAGCCAGAGAACTGCACAGATTACATAGGGAGCGCTGGCAAGATAGTGTGGAACTTGGTGTCACCCTTATTCGGAAAGGGGTACCACTTGAATGTGGACAATTATTACACGAGCGTGCCACTGTTTAGTCACTTGTTTGATCATCAGATTGGAGCATGTGGCACCGTGCGACCTAATCGGCGGGGATTTCCCCAGGGGCTTGTAGATTTTTGTCTTAGGCTGGGGGAGAGAGCCTGCTTGAAGTGTAATATTTTGCTCGCTGTGAAGTGGAGGGATAATAAGAATGTTTTCCTTCTTACCTCCCTTCACGCAGACACGACAGTCCAAATTCGTACGGCGACTGGTGTTGTGGAGAAACCCCTCTTTGTCCACGAATAGTGTTGAGCGAACCCGAACTGTAAAGTTCGGGTCCGTACCAAACTTTAGCTTTTTCCCGAACCCGAACCCGGACTTTGCGCAAAAGTCTGTGTTCGGGTTCGGGTTCGGCAATCTAATTACGCAGTTAGAAATGCTTCAGGGGCCAGCCAATCACCTTTTGATTAGCTGGTGTGCCCTTAGAAGCCATCATAGCCATGCCTACTAATGGCATGGCTGTGATTGGTCAGTGCAACATGTGACCCAGCTTCTATATAAGCTAGAGACACACAGCACACACGTCACTCTGCTTCAGAATAGATAGGGAGAGGATCTTGGCTGCTGCTGTTGCTAATAGGGAGAGATTGTAAAATACATGAGGGAGTCCTGATTCTGCAATCTGAGGGAAAAGATAGAGAGATAGTGTAGTGTAGGGCCAGGTTCCTGTTGGTGCTTTCAGGGAGAGAGAATATTATATAGGAGTCCAGATTCAGAGATTAAAATCAGCGATCTGCATAGGTTTACCTGTTTGTGTTGCAGTGCACAGTCTTTTTACACTGCCATGAGCCCAGTGTCAGAGAAAATCTAACTTTTATCTGCAAGCTCAGTGCACCAGCACTGCATATATTATGTTGAGAGATACACCGTTTCCATACTGTGGGTGTATTCTGCTCTTTGAAAAAGATCCATTTAGGGGGAAAAAAGGCACTTTATTGTGCTCTTTTCCAAAAGACCCATAGGGCAAAAAAAATTTAAAAATTGCATTTTATTTTGCTCGCGCAAAAAAAGACCCGTTTAGGGCAAAAAAAAATAAAAATAAAATTTGCACTTTAATGTACGCTTGCAAAAAGAGCCATTCAGGGCCACAAAAAATTGTTTGCAGTGTGTTATACATATGTGGAGGTGTGTGAAATAAACAATTTCTATATAGTTTTCTCCTACTGTGCTATACTAAAAAAACAACATTTTTTTTGAATAGCATTTTCTGCAGTTCTGTAGCTGTGCGATTCAGCGGTTACGTACTGTGGGTGTGTTCTGCTCTTCCAAAAAACGCCATTTAGGGGCACAAAAAAGTTTGCAGTGTGTTATACATATGTGGAGGTGTGTTAAACAATTTCTATATAGTTTTCTCCTACTGTGCTATACTAAAAAAACAACTTTTTTTTTTAATAGCATTTTCTGCAGTTCTGTAGCTGTGCGATTCAGCGGTTACGTACTGTGGGTGTGTTCTGCTCTTCCAAAAAACGCCATTTAGGGGCACAAAAAATAGTTTGCAGTGTGTTATACATATGTGGAGGTGTGTGAAATAAACAATATCTATATAGTTTTCTCCTACTGTGCTATACTAAAAAAAAAACATTTTTTTTGAATAGCATTTTCTGCAGTTCTGTAGCTGTGCGATTCAGCGGTTACGTACTGTGGGTGTGTTCTGCTCTTCCAAAAAACGCAGTTTAGGGGCACAAAAAATAGTTTGCAGTGTGTTATACATATGTGGAGGTGTGTGAAATAAACAATTTCTATATAGTTTTCTCCTACTGTGCTATACTAAAAAAACAACATTTTTTTTGAATAGCATTTTCTGCAGTTCTGTAGCTGTGCGATTCAGCGGTTACGTACTGTGGGTGTGTTCTGCTCTTCCAAAAAACGCCGTTTAGGGGCACAAAAAATAGTTTGCAGTGTGTTATACATATGTGGAGGTGTGTGAAATAAACAATTTCTATATAGTTTTCTCCTACTGTGCTATACTAAAAAAACAACATTTTTTTTGAATAGCATTTTCTGCAGTTCTGTGGCTGTGCAATTCAGCGGTTACGTACTGTGGGTGTGTTCTGCTCTTCCAAAAAACACCATTTAGGGGCACAAAAAATAGTTTGCAGTGTGTTTTACATATGTGGAGGTGTGTGAAATAAAAAATTTCTATATAGTTTTCTCCTACTGTGCTATACTAAAAAAACAACATTTTTTTTGAATAGCATTTTCTGCAGTTCTGTAGCTGTGCGATTCAGCGGTTAATTACTGTGGGTGTGTTCTGCTCTTCCAAAAACACCTATTTAGGGCAAGATCCTAAATTTGGAAAATATGAGGAGAAGGTCAAAGGGACGTGGTGGCCCCGGTCGTGGTGCTGCTGGTGGAGCTCCTGTTGCAGGGAGAGGACATGGTGGATCTGTGCCAGATACACGCACAAGTGAAACACCTTCCTCAGGTGCGAGTAGGCGACCGAGCCTGCGGCGATATTTTGTCGCGCCTAATGAGGCTGTACGAATGTTTAGGCCAGGACAAGTACAGGCGATAGTAGATTGGGTTGCTGACAGTTCCTCAGGTTCCTTCACATTGTCTCCCACCCACTCTTCTGATGAAAGATCAGAGTTGGCACCTGAAACCCATGTCCATCAGTCTTTCAGCTCACCCCCTTGCAAATCAGCCAAGCAGTCTGAGCCCCAAATCATGCAGCAGTCTCTTCTGCTTTTCGATGACTCTGTTAGCAGGGTTTCCCAGGGCCATCCACCTAGCCCTGCCCGAGAAGTGGAAGAGATTGAGTGCACCAATGCCCAACCACTTTTGTTTCATGATGAGTACATGGGAGGACCATCGCAGTACGTCTCGGATGATGACGAAACACAGGTGCCAACTGCTGCTGCTTTCGCAATTGTGCAGACAGACAAGGAGGGCAGGGGTGAAGACTGGGTGGAAGATGATGTGGAGGACGATGAGGTCCTCGACCCCACATGGAATCAACGTTATGCAGGTGACCAGTGTAGTTTGGAGGAAGAGGCGGTGGTCGCACAGAGCCACCAGCACAGCAGAAGAGGGAGCAGGATGCAAAAGCGGAGCGTCCGTCCCCTAGACAGTATGTCTGCTACTGCCCAACGCAGCAAGGGACCGAGCACACCAAAGCCAGGTCCAAGGAGTTCCCTAGCGTGGCAGTTCTTCACACAATGTGCTGATGACAAGACACGAGTGGTTTGCACGCTGTGCAATCAGAGCCTGAAGTGAGGCATAAACGTTCTCAACCTGAGCACAACCTGCATGAGCAGGCATCTAAGTGCAAAGCACGAGCTGCAGTGGAGTAGACACCTCAAAAACCAAGAAAGGTCTCTGGCTCCTCCTGCTTCCTCTTCTGCTGCAGTCTCGGCCTCTTCATCCACCTCTGTAGTGACAGTGGCACCTGCCACCCCGCAAACAGAGGATCTGCCAGCAACACTACCACCTGGGTCACCAACCATCTCCACAATGTCCCATGGAAGCGTTCAGCTCTCTATCTCCCAAACATTGGAGCGGAAGAGGAAGTACCCCCCTAGCCACCCGCGATCCCTGGCCCTGAATGCTAGCATTTCAAAACTCCTGGCCTTTGAAATGTTTTCATTCCGTCTGGTGGAGACGCAGAGTTTTAAAAGCCTGATGGCATTGGCTGTCCCACAGTACGTCGTGCCCAGCCGCCACTACTTTTCCAGGCGAGCCATCCCTTCCCTGCACAACCAAGTGGGGGACAAAATCAGGTGTGCACTGCGCAACGCTATCTGTGGCAAGGTCCACCTAACTACGGATGCATGGACCAGTAAGCATGGTCAGGGACGTTATATCTCCCTAACAGCACACTGGGTAAATGCAGTGGCGGCTGGGCCTGAGGCAGATAGCAGTTTGGCGCATGTCCTTCCACCACCGAGGATTGCAGGGCGCTTCAGTTTGCCTCCTGTTGCTAACTCCTCCTACTCCGCTTCCTCATCCTCTACCGCCTCCTCATCCGGTCAGTGTAACACATTCACCACCAACTTCAGCACAGCCAGGGGTAAACGACAGCAGGCAGTTTTAAAACGTTCCTGTTTGGGGGAAAAACCCCACACCACGCAGGAGTTGTGGAGGGACATGGAACAACAGACCAATGAGTGGTTGCTGTCAGTGAGCCTCAAGCCCGGCCTGGTGGTGTGCGATAATGGGCGAAATCTCGTAGCAGCTCTGGGCCTAGCCGGTTTGACACACATCCCTTGCCTGGCGCATGTGCTGAACTTGGTGGTCCAGAGGTTCCTTAAAAATTACCCCAATATGCCAGAGCTGCTGCAGAAAGTGCGGGCTGTGTGTGCGCACTTTCTGCGTTCTCACCCTGCTGCTGCTCGCCTGTCAGCGCTGCAGTGTAACTTCGGCCTTCCCGCTCACCGCCTCATATGTGACGTGCCCACAAGGTGGAACTCCACCTTGCACATGCTGGCCAGACTGTGCGAGCAGCAGCAGGCAATAGTGGAGTTTCAGCTGCAGCAATCACGCGTGAGTCGCTCTGCGGAACAGCACCACTTCACCACCAATAACTGGGCCTCCATGCGAGACCTGTGTGCCTAGTTGCGCTGTTTCGAGTACTCCACCAACATGTCCAGTGCCAATGACGCCGTTCTCAGCATTACTATCCCAGTTCTATGCCTCCTTGAAAAAACGCTTCGGGCGATGATGCAAGAGGATGTGGAACAGGAGGATGAGGAGGAGGAGGAGGAAGCGGGATCATTTCAAAGGCTTTCAGGGCAGTCTTTCACAAGTGGCTACGAGGGTGGGTTCCTGCACCAACAAACACCAGGTACACAATTGTCCGGCAGAAAGGGCACAGTTCTGGAGGATGACGAGGTGGAGGAGGAGATGGAGGAGGAGGAGGAGGAGCCATTTTTACAGCAGGGTGGCACCCAGACCAGCTCGTGGCCATCACTGGTGCGTGGCTGGGGGGATACAGAGGACACAGATGATACACCTCCCACAGAGGACAGCTTTTCTTTGCCTCTGGGCAGCCTGGCACACATGAGCGATTACATGCTGCAGTGTTTCTGCAATGATCGCCGAGTTGTCCACATTTTAACTGGTGCTGATTACTGGGTGGCCACCCTGCTGAATCCCCGTTACAAGGACAACGTACTGTCCTTAATTCCCTCACTGGAGCAGGATCGTAAGATGCGCGAGTTCAAGCGCACGCTGGTAGACGCGCTGCTGGTGGCATTCCCACCTGACAGCGGGCGTACGGTGGATGTACAAGGCGAAGGCAGAGGAGGAGGAAGAGGTCGCCAATGCAGCCGGGGCACCGGCAGCACCTCAGAAGGTAGGGTTAGCATGGCTGAAATGTGGAAAAGCTTTGTCAGCACGCCACAACAACCAGCACCACCAGCTGAGATGGAACATCTTAGCAGGAGGCAGCATTTCACCAACATGGTTGAGCAGTATGTGTCCACAGGCCTACACGTACTGGATGACGGGTCTGCCCCCTTTAACTTCTGGGTCTCCAAATTGGGCACATGGCCTGAGCTTGCCCTTTATGCCTTGGAGGTGCTGGCCTGCCCTGCAGCCAGTGTATTATCTGAACGTGTATTTAGCACGTCAGGGGGCGTTATCACAGACAAGCGCAGCCGCCTGTCCAGAGCCAATGTGAACAAGCTCACGTTCATTAAAATGAACCAGGCATGGATCCCACAGGACTTGTCTGTACCTTGTGCAGAATAGACATGTATACCGGTGTTGTGAGAAAAACTGTCCGGCCATCGGATTGTGTCCGGCCCATACTGCGAAGGCGCAGCGCTTGCGCAGTACAGAGGACAAGGAGATTCACAAAATCTCCGAAGATGAACGGCGCCTGCGCCGTGAGTGCAGGTTCAAGCCCCACCATCCAAGTGGACATACGGTAGCACATAGTAACAGGGCCCCTCACGGGCTCGGTTCGATCGCCACGCTTCGGGCACGGCCTCACTTGGCTCGGCTTGACCCACAGATGGTGTGGCCTTCACCTGAACTCACCACGCAGGCGCCGTTCGTCTTGGGAGATTTTCGAAATCCCCTTGTCCTACATACTGAGCAAGCGCAGTACAGGGTGGACACTATTTGACGGGGGACAGAATTCGACACATCACCGGCCTTACCCAGCCATTGTTGTATTTTTGAACCAGTGTTGGCTACCTCGTCCTCCTCCACCACCGCTTCCACCTACACAGCCACATCCACCGCCACCTCAACCTCCTACTCCATATGGACCTCGTCCTCCTAGGTCAAGATTATAATTTTTATTTTATTTTTTTGTAGCGCACAGATCCTTTCCCCCTTACCTGCCTTTATGTTGTTGGCTCCTCGCAGGAGGGAGAAAGGCACACCGCACTACCAGCCCGTACCCTCCTATATAAAGAGGTTAAGTGGTGTACTTGACGGGCCGTGTCCACAGCCGGAGTCAAAACTCCTCCAGAGGATGATTCTCACCTCTACTGTAGGTAGAGGCAAGTCCTTTAATTCCCAGTAAAGTCAATGTCCACACCAGCTGAAATTACAACTCTTATTCTCTCATGGCAAAATAAACTCTACTCGGATAGAAAAGGTTAGAGCAAAGAAACAGGACAGCTTAAGGTGTGGAGGAGGTCCAGGCACAAACGTAGCACATTCACTTCACTGCTTAGGTTTCTCAAACAGTTTTAGGTGCACGGTCTCTGCCACAGACCTTGAGGTTGGTCTCTGCCACAGACTGGGTGTACAAGGCCCCTGCCACGGACCTGGAGAACTTTGGTCTCTGCCACAGACCAGGGTGTATAAGGCCCCTGCCACGGGCCGGGTGAATAAGGCCTCTGATACAGTCAAGATGACCTTGAGCTTCTCCTTCTACGAACCTAGCCCATGTCAAGGGGAAGACATCTCTCCAGGGAGTAAACAGACCCTTCCTTCACCGTGACTCCCGCATCGGTCCATCAGAATGATCCTCCCTTCCCTGGAACATGGTCCCCTACACGAGGCGGCACCCTAAGACTCCTCGACCCTTAGCGGACTCCAGACGAAGGCTCTGGACTCCAGGCTTTACTCCCGCACCTAGGCCTCCATACCCAGGGCAGCAGGAACTCCAGGATAGTACCTCACCCCGGGCTAAAGGTACCCGAGATGGAACAGGAACACATGCACCCAGGCCGAAGGCACCTGGGCGTGGACCCCACTGGACATCAGCCCCCAGGCCAAAGGTCTGCCCCTTTTATATGCTCTCCCGGCATGCACAGCAGGTTCCCCGCCCCGCTGTACTACTGCCAAGAGGGGACACAAAAGGCACAGCACTGTATCAGCGGTTCAACCCTAGCCTACCATGGCAGCGCCACCTGTAGGCCGCAGGGAACTGCACACCAATACTGTCCCCCGAGGACAAAATGGTCCATGAATCCTACAGAATTAGGGTGTTTGAGCCTATTTACCACTCAAACACTTCCCTTAAATTTAGCACCCCGCTACATTTTTATTTCAAAGTATTTTATTTTCCCACTAGCTTATCCATTAAATTGAATAATTTATTCCAGAAAGGGCGTATTCTGGGGCATTCCCACCATATGTGTGGCATCGTGCCGTTGAGTTTCTGAGGTTCTTAATGACTTCCCGTACCTCTTCTGCTGAAAAGGGGGCCTCCAGCATATTTTTTTATTTTTTTATTTTTTTTTATGTTATTTTAAGTTATTTCCCTATCCACATTTGTTTGCAGAGCACTTGCCATGCTCTTAAAAACATTTTGCTACCATTTGCAGCCCTCTAGCCCTTTCCATGACTTTTTTAGAGCCTTTTTAGTCCTTAGAAGTCCGGGTCCCCATTGACTTCAATGGGGTTCGGGTTCAGGTTCGGGTTCGGGTTAAAGTTCGGTCCCGAACCCGAACTTTTTTCCGAAGTTTGGCCGAACCCGTCGAACCCGAACATCCAGGTGTCCGCTCAACTCTATCCACGAATATAACCAAAGTATGGGAGGGGTGGACCTCAATGACCAGTTGTTGGCACCGTATCACATTGCCCATAAGGCGAGATGCTGGTACAAAAAAGTGTCTCTATCCTTATTTCAATTGGCTTTGCTGAACGCTCATGTGCTATACAGAGCTTCAGATGAGATGTTATCCGCCCTTAAATTCCAGGATGTTATAGTCACAGACCTCCTGTATCCAGGCGGTTCTGCACCTCACCATCCCCAACCAAATGCAGTAAGCCGGCTGCATGAGAGGCATTTTCCGTATGTCCTTGAGAGTACCCCTACCAAACGAGCCCCCCAAAAAAGATGTTGTGTCTGTAGCAAGCACGGATTTAGGCGTGACACCCGTTATTTTTGTCCACTCTGTCCTGACAATCCTGGCCTGTGCATTTGTAAATGTTTTGAACGCTTCCACACAAAAGTGAAGTTTTAGCGTAGGGTACAGCATTTCACAGACTAGGACACACTTACACAGGGTCTCCCAAGATGCCATCGCATTTTGAGAGACCCGAATTGTTACAGTTGTTAAAGTAAAAAAAAAAAAAAACACAAAAAAAAAAAAGTAGTTGTTGTTTTATTGCTCTCTCTCTCTCTCTCTCTCTCTCTCCCTCTCTATTTTCTCTCTATTGTTCTGCTGTTTTTTACTGTATTCTATTCTGCAATGTTTTATCATGCTTGCTTCTCAGGTATGTTATATTTTGTTTTCAGGTGCGCCATTCAGCTTTCACCACCACAGTTAAAAAAAAGAGCATATATGCCGAAGCATGGGGGCAGCAGGGGTAGAGGAGCGATTTTGCTCCTAATGCTGCGTACATACGATCGAAATTCCGACGGAGGCTTGCCCATGGAAAAGTCTGACCGTGTGTACGCAGCATAACTTTTTTGCGGGAGGATGCCCCAATGCTTCGTCATATATATATTTTAGGCACAGGTTGCGTTAAAAAAATGTTTTATTTTTTACTAGTTTTTTTTTGGATATTTGCTTTGCAGGTATGGTATGGTATGGTAAGGTCTTACTGTTATACTGTAATGTTACTTTGTTTTATAGTTACCATCATTTGCTTAGCAGGTACGCCATTCAGTTGCAGCGCGGATTTATTTATCTTGACAGCAACAACATTTGCTCCTACGATACATAAAGCCGTGACTCCAACGCTGTAGGAGGTGATTTCACCACCACAGTTAAAAAAAAGAGCATATATGCCGAAGCATGGGGGCAGCAGGGGCGGAGGTACGATTTTTGCTCCTAATGCCGCGTACATACGGTCAAAATTCCGATGGAGGCTTGCCCGTGGAAAAGTCCGACCGTGTGTACATGGCATAATCTTTTTACGGGAGGATACCTCCATGCTTCGGCATATATAAATGGTGCATGTATGCCCATCTTTAGAAGTGGGTGGATGAAGGGAGGTATTCTAATGGTGGGCATACCCACCGATCAATCTCTTTTTTTCGTTCAGCCAACAGGCTGCATGAGAAAAAAAAGATTACAATACATGTCCAACAAGGACCAGCAACGTACTGGTATCTTGCTGGACTTTGAATGGTTATACCAGAATGATGCCTGCGGGTCTTGGTATCAATCTTTTCAAGAAAAAAAGAAAGAAATTGCGCTCAAGAATTAGAGTGGCAATTAATGGCTGGCGTCAGAATGCCTAAGTTTCGGTCCTATGCAGCTACTAACCTGAAAACATAATCAGTGAGAACTCAAAAAGGAAAATATATATAGTAGCGCTAAACTAAAACTAAACGAGGTAGACAAAAAATTATTTTGTCGTGCTTGTATGGGGTGCATATACCTCCTATTAATACCATATGAATAATTAGTGATAGTGAGTGAACCTACACCATAAATAACATATACCAAACATCAATAGAAATAAATAACACAATACACATACATATTATATAAATAAACAATGATGCATAAGGTGTCTCACAATTATGAGACACTAAATTATTAGTCCATATGTGCAAAGCAAACTGGTTATACAACCAAAGCAATGCTATGAAACACTCGTGCAAAAACAATTTCCAAGTCTCCACCGTATTGGTCTGAAGGCCGGAGTGACTTCCACCACCATAAATAGGTCAGCAGCTTACCCAAACTAGTTGGTCCCCTGTTACGGACTTTGAGTAAGCACTACAATAGTGTGAAATGCGTTAGCCAGATGTGACCAGTTTGTTTTGTTGTACAGTGTGTGTTTTGGTTTCCTGAACCTTTTTTGGAATAAAGGCTTTTTAACCGGAGTGCTGCTATTCAGAAGACTTTCCTTTCTTTGATCGCAAACAAAATTGACGTCCTTTTTTCCCCACAAATAGAGATTAATTTTGGTGGTATTTGATCACCAAAAAAAATGGCTGTGTCTCCTCACCGCTCTGCACATAACCAGCACAGCACCCTACAGTGGACTAATCAGAGATTACACCCCACATCTTCTTCATCGTACCTCCATTGAAGAGACAGAAGTTAATGTGACAATTCTACAACCCCCAGGACTCCTTAAGCACAAAAAATAAAAACCGCAGAGGTGATCAAATACCACCAAAAGAAATCTCTATTTGTGGGGAAAAAAGGACGTCAATTTTGTTTGCAATCAAAGAAAGGAAAGTCTTCTGGATAGCAGCACTCCGGTAAAAAGCCTTTATTCCAAAAAAGGTTCAGGAAACCAAAACACACACTGTACAACAAAACAAACTGGTCACATCTGGCTAACGCGTTTCACACTATTGTAGTGCTTACTCAAAGTCCATAACAGGGGACCAACTAGTTCTGGTAAGCTGCTGACCTATTTATGGTGGTGGAAGTCACTCCGGCCTTCAGACCAATACGGTGGAGACTTGGAAATTGTTTTTGCACGGGTGTTTCATAGCATTGATTTGGTTGTTTAACCAGTTTGCTTTGCACATATGGACTAATAATTTAGTGTCTCATAATTGTGAGACACCTTATGCATCATTGTTTATTTATATAATATGTATGTGTATTGTGTTATTTATTTCTATTGATGTTTGGTATATGTTATTTATGGTGTAGGTTCACTCACTATCACTAATTATTCATATGGTATTAATAGGAGGTATATGCAAGCACGACAAAATTAATATTTGTCTACCTCGTTTAGTTTTAGTTTAGCGCTACTATATATATTTTCATTCTTTTCAGCCAGCGGTCAGCTTTCATGTAAAAGCAATCCTAGCAGATAATTAGCCTCTAGACTGCTTTTACAAGCAGTGTGAGGGAATGTCGCCCCCCCCCGATATAAACAGCGCCATTGGGAAATTGGGAAAGCATTTTATCACACCGATCTTGGTGTGGTCAGATGCTTTGAGGGCAGAGGAAAGATCTAGGGTCTAATAGACCCCAATTTTTTTCAAAAAAAGAGTACCTGTCACTACCTATTGCTATCATAGGGGATATTTACATTCCCTGAGATAACAATAAAATTGGTAAAAAAATAAATGGAAGGAACAGTTTAAAAATAAAATATAAAAGCAAAATAAATGCTCTTGCGCAAAGGCAAATGCAAGCGTCGGTCTGGCGTCATATGTAAACAGCAATTGCACCATGCATGTGAGGTATCACCACGAAGGTCAGATCGAGGGCAGTAATTTTAGCAGTAGACCTCCTCTGTAAATCGAATGTGGTAACCTGTAAAGGCTTTTAAAAATGTATGTAGTTTGTCGCCGCTGCGAGTTTGTGTGCAATTTTAAAGCATGTCGTGTTTGGTATCCATGTACTCAGCCTAAGATCATCTTTTTTATTTCATCAAACATTTGGGCAATATAGTGTGTTTTAGTGCATTAAAATAAAAAAATGTGTATTTTTCCCCCAAAGAAATGTGTTTGAAAAATCGCTGCGCAAATACTGTGTGGAAAAAAAAAATGCAACACCCACCATTTTAATCTGTAGGGCCTTTGCTTTAAAAAACTATATAATGTTTGGGGATTCAACGTAATTTTCTTGCAAAGAAAAAAAAATGTTTTCATGTAAACAAAAAGTGTCAGAAAGGGCTTTGTCTTCAAGTGGTTAGAAGAGTGGGTGATGTGTGACATAAGCTTCCTAATGTTGTGCATAAAATGCCAGAACAGTTCAAAACCCCCCCAAATGACCCCATTTTGAAAAGTAGACACCCCAAGCTATTTGCTGAGAGGCATGTTGAGCCCATTGATTTTTTTTTTGTCCAAAGTGATTGAATAATGACAAAAATAAAAAAAATGTACAAATAGTTGTCACTAAATGATATTTTGGATATATTGCTCAAACATGCCATGGTTATATGTAGAATTGCACTCCAAAATACATTCTTTTGCTTCTCCTGAGTACGGGGATACCACATGTGTGAGACTTTTTGGGAGACTAGCCGCGTACAGGACTCCGAAAACCAAGCACCCTCTTCAGGCTTTCTAAGGGTGTAAATTTTTGATTTCACTCCTCACTGCCTATCACAGTTTCGGATGCCATGGAATGCCCAGATGGCACAAAACCCCCCCAAATGACCCAATTTTGGAAAGTAGACACCCCAAGCTATTTGCTGAGCGGTATGGTGAGTATTTTGCAGATCTCACTTTTTGTCACAAAGTTTTGAAAATTTAAAAAATAAAAAAAATATATATATTTTCTTTCTTCATTTTCAAAAACAAATGAGAGCTGTAAAATTCTCACCATGCCTGTCAGCAAGTAGCTTGGAGTGTCTACTTTCCAAAATGGGGTCATTTGGGGGGGGGGGGGGTTGTGCTATCTTGGCATTTTATGGCCTTCAAAACTGTGATGGGTAGTGAGGAGTGAAATCAAAAATTTACGCCCTTAGAAATCCTGGAGGCGGTGCTTGATTTTTGGGGCCCCGTACGCAGCTAGGCTCTCAAAAAGTCCCACACATGTGGTATCCCCGTACTCAGGAGAAGCAACAAAATGTATTTTGGGGTGTAATTACACATATAACCATGGCATGTTTGAGCAATATATCATTTAGTGACAACTTTTTGGATTTTTTTTTTCTTTTTGTCATTATTCAATCACTTGAGACTAGGGATGAGCTTCGAGTTCGAGTCAAACTCATGTTCGACTCGAACATTGCCTGTTCGCCCGTTCGCCGAACAGCGAACAAATTGGGGTGTTCGCGGCAAATTCGAAAAGTCTATGGGAGAAATCTAAAGTGCTAATTATAAAGGCTTATATGCAAGTTATTGTCCTAAAAAGTGTTTGGGGACCTGGGTCCTGCCCCAGGGGACATGTATCAATGCAATTTTTTTTTTTAAAAACGGCCGTTTTTTCGGGAGCAGTGATTTTAATAATGCTTAAACTGAAACAATAAAAGTGAAATATTCCTTTAAATTTCGTACCTGGGGGGTGTGTATGATATGCATGTAAAGTGGCGCATGTTTCCCATGCTTAGAACGGTCCCTGCACAAAGTGTCATTTTTGAAGGAAAAAAAGTCATTTAAAACTCACTCGCGGCTAATAATGAATTGTCGGCTTTTATCAATACATACAAAAGTCATTGATAAAATAAAAAATAAAAGTGTGGGGGTCCCCCAGAATTCAATTACCAGGCCCTTTAGGTCTGGAATGGATATTAAGGGGAACCCCGCCGCAAAAAAAAAAATGGCGTGGGGTTCCCCCAAATATCCATACCAGGCCCTTCAGATCTGGCATGGATTTTAAGGGGAACTCCACCCCAAATTAAAAAAAAAAATGGCATGGAGTCCCCCCAAAAATCCATACCAGACCCTTATCCGAGCACGTAACCTGGCCGGCCACAGGGGAAGAGGGGGGGACGAGAGAGTGGCCCCCCCTCCCTTCTGAACCGTACCAGGCCACATGCCCTCAACATGGGGAGGATGTCCCCATGTTGATGGGGACAAGGGCCTCATCCCCACAACCCTTGCCCGGTGTTTGTGGGGGTCTGCGGGCGGGGGGCTTATCGGAATCTGGAAGACCCCTTTAACAAAGGGGACCCCCAGATCCCGCCCCCCCTATGTGAATTGGTAAGGGGTACATTGTACCCCTACCATTTCACGAAGAAAGTGTCAAAAAATTTCAAAAAAAACACACAAACACCTTGAAAAAGTCCTTTATTAAAAAAAAAAAAAAAACATTCCAGCGGTGAAATCCAGTGTCCCGCGGCGATCCGATGTCCAGCGCTGTCTGTCACTGGTTTTGCCTGAGCGGACCTGATGGGGAACTTCCTCCTCAGTGTTTTAAATGTATAGACCCGCCCCTTCTAAAGTTCCCCATCAGGTCCGCTCAGCGGACCAGATACGGAACATGACAAGGGGCGGGTCTATACATGTATTACCAAAGTGAGAGCAGTTCCCCATCAGGTCCGCCACCTCGGTATGTCAGACCCGCCTACGTCATTGGCCTGAGCGGGGAACTTCCTTCACTGTGTAATTTAAATTTACACAGTGAAGGAAGTTTCCCGCTCAGGCCAATGACGTAGGCGGGTCCGACATACCGAGGGGGCGGACCTGATGGGGAACTTCTCTCACTGTGGTAATACATGTATAGACCCGCCCCTTGTCATGTTCCGCATCTGGTCCGCTGAGCAGACCTGATGGGGAACTTTAGAAGGGGCGGGTCTATACATTTAAAACACTGAGGAGGAAGTTCCCCATCAGGTCCGCTCAGGCAAAACCAGTGACGGACAGCGCTGGACATCGGATCGCCGCGGGACACTGGATTTCATCGCTGGAATGTTTTTGTTTTTTTTTTATATTTTTTTAATAAAGGACTTTTTCAAGGTGTTTGTGTGTTTTTTTTTTACATTTTTTTACGCTTTCTTCGTGAAATGGTAGGGGTACAATGTAGCCCTTACCAATTCACATAGGGGGGGCGGGATCTGGGGGTCCCCTTTGTTAAAGGGGTCTTCCAGATTCCGATAAGCCCCCCGCCCGCAGACCCCCACAACCACCGGGCAAGGGTTGTGGGGATGAGGCCCTTGTCCCCATCAACATGGGGACATCCTCCCCATGTTGAGGGCATGTGGCCTGGTACGGTTCAGGAGGGAGGGGGGGCGCTCTCGTCCCCCCTTTTCCCCTGCGGCCGGCCAGGTTGCGTGCTCGGATAAGGGTCTGGTATGGATATTTGGGGGGACTCCACGCCATTTTTTTAAAATTTGGGGTGGAGTTCCTCTTAAAATCCATGCCAGATCTGAAGGGCCTGGTATGGATATTTAGGGGGAACCCCACGCCATTTTTTTTTTGCGGCGGAGTTCCCCTTAATATCCATTCCAGACCTGAAGGGCCTGGTAATTGAATTTGGGGGAACCCCCACGCTTTTTTTTTTTTTATCAATGACTTTTGTATGTATTGATAAAAGCCAACAATTCATTATTAGCCGCGAGTGAGTTTTAAATGACTTTTTTTCCTTCAAAAATGACACTTTGTGCAGGGACAGTTCTAAGCACGGGAAACATGCGCCACTTTACATGCATATCATACACACCCCCCAGGTACGAAATTTAAAGGAATATTTCACTTTTATTTTTTAATTTTAAGCATTATTAAAATCACTGCTCCCGAAAAAACGGCCGTTTTTAAAACTTCTTTTTGCATTGATACATGTCCCCTGGGGCAGGACCCGGGTCCCCAAACACTTTTTAGGACAATAACTTGCATATTAGCCTTTATAATTAGCACTTTAGATTTCGAACGTTCGAGTCCATTGTATTTAATAGGGTTCTAAAGTTCACACGAACATTTTGTCTGTTCGCAGGTTCTGGTGCGAACCGAACAGGGGGGTGTTTGGCTCATCCCTGCTTGAGACAAAAAAAATATTCAATGGGCTCAACATGCCTCTCAGCAAATAGCTTTGGGTGTCTACTTTCCAAAATGGGGTCATTTGGGGGGGGTTTGTGCCATCTTGCCATTTTATGGCCTTCAAAACTGTGATAGGTAGTGATAGGTAGTGAGCAGTGAAATCAAAAATGTATGCCCTTAGAAATCTTGAAGACGGTGCTTGGTTTTCAGGGTCCCATATGCGGCTAGGCTCCCAAAAAGTCCCACACATGTGGTATCCCCGTACTCAGGAGAAGCAGCAGAATGTATTTTGGGGTGTAATTTCACATATGCCCATGGCATGTGTGAGCAATATATCATTTAGTGACAACTTTGTGCAAAAAAATGTCATTTGTCATATTCCCGCAACTTGTGGCAAAATAATATATTCCATGGACTAACATGCCTCTCAGCAAATAGCTTGGGGTGTCTACTTTCCAAAAATTGGGTAATTTTTGGGGGTTTTGTGCTATTTTGGCATTTTATGGCCTTCGAAACTGTGAAATCTTGACGGCGGTGCTTGGTTTTTGGGGCCCCGTACGCGGCTAGGCTCTCAAAAAGTCACACACATGTGGTATCCCCATACTCAGGAGAAGCAGCAGAATGTATTTTGGGGTGCAATTCCACATATAACCATGGCATGTTTGAGCAATATATCATTTAGTGACAACTTTTTGTACATTTTTTATTTATCATTATTCAATCACTTGGGACAAAAAAAATATTCAATGAGCTCAACATACCTCTCAGCAAATAGCTTGGGGTGTCTACATTCCAAAATGGGGTCATTTGGGGGGTTTTGTGCCATCTTGGCATTTTATGACCTTCATAACTGTGATGGGTAGTGAGGAGTGAAAACAAAAATTTACGCCCTTAGAAATCCTGAAGGTGGTGCTTGGTTTTTGGGGCCCCGTACGCGGCTAGGCTCTCAAAAAGTCCCACACATGTGGTATCCCCGTACTCAGGAGAAGCAGCAAAATGTATTTTGGGGTGCATTTCCACATATAACCATGGCATGTGTGAGCAATATATCATTTAGTGACAACTTTGTGCAAAAAAAAAGTTTGTCATATTCCTGAAACTTGTGGCAAAATATAAAATATTCCATGGACTCAACATGCCTCTCAGAAAATAGCTTGGGGTGTCTACTTTCCAAAATGGGGTCATTTGGGGGGGTTTTGTGCTATTTTGGCATTTTATGGCCTTCGAAACTGTGATAGGTAGTGAGGAGTGAAATCAAAAATTTGCGCCCTTAGAAATCTTGAAGGCGATGCTTGGTTTTTGGGGCCCCGTACACGGCTAGGTTCTCAAAAAGTCCCACACATGTGGTATCCCCTGTACTCACGAGAAGCAGCTAAATGTATTTTGGGGTGCAATTCCACATATAACCATGGCATGTTTGAGCAATATATCATTTAGTGACAACTTATTGTACATTTTTTATTTATCATTATTCAATCACTTGGGACAAAAAAATATATTCAATGAGCTCAACATGCCTCTCAGCAAATAGCTTGGGGTGTCTACATTCCAAAATGGGGTCATTTGGGGGGTTTTGTGCCATCTTGGCATTTTATGACCTTCAAAACTGTGATGGGTAGTGAGGAGTGAAATCAAAAATTTACGCCCTTAGAAATCCTGAAGGTGGTGCTTGGTTTTTGGGGCCCCGTACGCGGCTAGGCTCTCAAAAAGTCCCACACATGTGGTATCCCCATACTCAAGAGAAGCAGCAAAATGTATTTTGGGGTGCATTTCCACATATAACCATGGCATGTGTAAGCAATATATCATTTAGTGACAACTTTGTGCAAAAAAAGTTTGTCATATTTCTGAAACTTGTGGCAAAATATAAAATATTCCATGGACTCAACATGCCTCTCAGAAAATAGCTTGGGGTGTCTACTTTCCAAAATGGGGTCATTTGGGGGGGGTTGTGCTATTTTGGCATTTTATGGCCTTCGAAACTGTGATAGGTAGTGAGGAGTGAAATCAAAAATTTGCGCCCTTAGAAATCTTGAAGGCGATGCTTGGTTTTTGGGGCCCCGTATACGGCTAGGCTCTCAAAAAGTCCCACACATGTGGTATCCCCGTACTCAAGAGAAGCAGCTAAATGTATTTTGGGGTGCAATTCCACATATAACTGTAGCGGGCACTCGTCCCACACTCCCAATCCCCTCTATTAAAGTTCTCGCTCGCAATGTCTCTGGTCTAGGGGTATGATGGGAAAGGGAGTGCGGCCGCTACGCCAGGCTTCCACCACAGGCAAAATAAAAGATCAAGTCTTCTGGACAGCAGCACTCCAATAAAAAGCCTTTGATCAAGACTTGATCTTTTATTTTGCCTGAAATTGCATTGCCTGCACCCTTGGCTGTTGGGAGGAGATAGTCACCTGGAGAACGTCCACACCTGAGCGGTTTCTGTTTTTGTTAGGCTTCCACCACAGATGTATAAGTGGTATTGGCCAGAGTTATTTCTTTACCCTCGGGCCTGTATTGTGCATCGAATCCAACTGTCTGCTAGGAAACTGAGTCTCACACCGTTGCAAGTTCAACACTCCTTTATTCAAAGACTTACTTGCTTACAACAGAACAGGAGGTGTGAAAGTGTAGATACATAGGCCCAGACACAAGTTCTTTCCTCCACTCTCCACTCTCCTCCAAAGAGTGGGCTATGGTCTCCGCACGAGGGAAATTCACCTTCCGGACGGTCTCCGACAAGAGGCTCACCCGTCACCGGCAGTATGCTGCACCGGGTCTTCAGATGAGGAGCTCTCCCCGGTCCATTACGTCCACCTCGGATTAAGGCGTACACCTCCGGAGCACCCTAGGATCCTTCCCTCACGGAACTCAGTGTTGGGCACTGAGTTCCGGACCTCCGTCCAAGTACCTCATCTCAGGCTAAAGGTGCCTGAGATGGAACGCGACCTCCGGTGGTCCTCCAGGCCTAGTGCCCAGAGGACGAAAACACGAACTCCGTCCGCAGGCTAAAGGTGCCAGGGACAACGAACCCCGTGACAAAATGGCCGGCCCCCTTTATACCCCTCTCCAGCGTGCGTAGCGGGTTCCCCGCCCCACCACATGGCTGCCAAAGTAGGACAAAAAGGGATTCGACCCAGCAATGATTCGTCCATCGGCCCAAAGTGACAGCGCCACCCGGCGGACCACCGGAGATACACCACTGGTGTCATCGCAAAAATTCTAAATTACTGGCGGGAAAGTAGACACCCGCTACATACTCCCCTCTGTCTTTTGACACTGGTCCCCAGTGTCTGGAGTAAACCACATCCTCAACGGCTGACATGATTCAGTCCAGAAACCGTTAACATTTTGAAAAACACAAAAACTTTTGGAAACACTATCTTTTTGCAAAGTTGTGTCTGAGCCCCTGTAATAAAAAGAAAAGAGGAGCCAAAGACATAATCAAACATTTCAAGATTGCATATTAACATTTACTTTTTCCCTCCCCATCCTGACTAAAGACCTCCGCAGAGTCTAAAATCTTGCTGGGATGTTCTCCTGCAGAGGGAAAAAACAAAAGAAACCAACATGTAAATCCTGACACATGTATTCGTGTGTGGGAGTAAAAGAAATTTCTCCTAAAAGAAATCCCTCTTTCTCCAAAGAGTGGGTGCGTGAAAAGTGTTCGTAACTTTGCGCAACACTGCCACCTGGTGACAGCATCACGGTAACTGCACCCATGGAAACTCTTCTCTTTCTTTCCCTAAAGCTAACTACCCCAGAGTCTATGATCTCTTGGCGGGAAAATATGACCAGGAACAGTTCCTTTCTCTTTTCTTTCGAGCACACAAAACACAATTGCATCAGAAAGTTCAGTAGCATAACACAAACGGAGTCTCTTTCTCCTAGAGGTAGAAACGTGGGTGCGGCAGAGTTAGTGGCTTTAGGTGCTGATCTACAGTCTCTAGATGATATTCCACATCTTCGCCTTCCTTGCGTTTGATCACTACTCTATCTGCGTGGATGTGTCTTCCCACCATCCATTCCGCCTTGCAGTCTTTAAAGCGCTGTGAAGCCTTTGGAGAACACGCTAAGTATCTGCGAGCGTGCGGGACTTTGAGATGGGTCCAAACAAAATCATTGTACCAACGCTCCCTGCATACCTCCACCTCATACAGCAGGTCCTTCGGCAAGTAGAGATACTCCCATCTATATTCTGCAGCAACTTTTTGACCAAACAGTCTCTGTAATCTTGCCAAAGGAGGCATGGTTGATCTGAACCCTTCCCCGGGCAGAACGACCGCATCTGGGTGGTGCGGTGCCTTGACCACCTCTAATCTAGGCATTGGAGGCCTCAATAAAAGTTTCTTTGCCCCAGTGTCAGATGCGTGTGACACCGGTGATACTGGAACAAGTTCAGGGAAAGATTCTCCTTCAGGCGCTGATGCCTCCACCTTTGGTGTGCTCTCTCCCACAGACATAGGCGAATTCCGAAACCCCCTGAAGGCAGCAAGCGGTGCCTTGTCCCAGCCCTTCTCGGCAAACAAATTGTCTATATGGACATCATCTCCCATATCAGAGAGAGACTCCAGGTCAGAAGTGTCACACTCCTCCGCGGGTATGTAGCCCTGTGTGGAAACAGAACACCCACACTCCGGAGACTTGCTAGGCCATGCCTTCCTGACACATCCTCCCTCACACCAAGTCTTCCCAGCCGGCTTACCTTGGCCTTTCCTGGGATGTCCGGAACTCTCGTCTACAGATCCATCCGGGCCTGGCGTAAGCGCGCGAGGCGGTCCACCACCACCGCTGGTCGGGGCTACCACACTGGTTATCTTCTTCGGTGGCGGACGCTGTGAGACAGTGGTGACCGAGTCAGCATCCTCGGATTTCTCCCGTTGGTGCTTCACGACCTCTTCCGCGGTCGTTGCAGTGTGCGCAGGGGCGACTCTCAGGGCTGTGACTCCTGACTTCTGTGTAGCGATGCCTGGAACCCGGCCTGGGTAGATGGTTTTCGGCCTCGCCACCGCCGGATCCACCTCGAACATGAACTCCCCACAGGCCTCACACCATCCAAAGGGCTTCAGCAAACGTACCAGTCCCGAGCACCCAGGACAAATCATGCCCAGGGCCTCCACGTCCATGCAGGAGTATAGGGCGAACCGACCCCTTGGCTTCAGCCGTATCCCCGTATCCGTGATCGGAGCAGCAGCAGTCAGGGTTGTAGTTGCCGGGTGAACCGGGATCCACGAGGCGGGTCCAAACATGGCGACCTGTTGCTGTTCCATCGTACACTGCTGAGTTTTCGTGCCAATGTCCCACGTGTAGTTCGTCACACGTATTGGACTCCTCCCCTTTTGCTCCAGTTCGCGGGCTTTCCACTTGGTTGCTTGAGACACGACCATGAACTAAGCGGCGGGGGCTTGTGTCTGATGGCGCAGTGCAATTAAAACCCCCCATGTGTAGTCCATCACACGGCTGGGCTTTCCCCCTTTCACCACTCTGCCTGCGCGGGCCTTTCCTCGTCTGAGGTCATGTCCACGACTTTCGAGCAGGGCTGCACTTCGGCCTATGCACTTGACTCTTCCCGGCAGACACACTCTTCTAACAAGTGATGCATAACACACATCCCGGCCCCGAGCCCCCACGTGTAGCGGGCACTCGTCCCACACTCCCAATCCCCTCTATTAAAGTTCTCGCTCGCAATGTCTCTGGTCTAGGGGTATGATGGGAAAGGGAGTGCGGCCGCTACGCCAGGCTTCAACCACAGATGTATAAGTGGTATTGGCCAGAGTTATTTCTTTACCCTCGGGCCTGTATTGTGCATCAAATCCAACCATCTGCTAGGAAACTGAGTCTCACACGGCGTGCGTAGTGGGTTCCCCGCCCCACCACACGGCTGCCGAAGTAGGACAAAAAGGGATTTGACCCAGCAATGATTCGTCCGTCGGCCCAAAGTGACAGCGCCACCCGGCGAACCACCAGAAATACACCACTGGTGTCACCGCAAAAATTCAAATTTACTGGCGGGAAAGTAGACACCCGCTACATAAGCATGGCATGTTTGAGCAATATATCATTTAGTGACAACTTTTTGTACATTTTTTATTTATTTTTTTGTCATTAGTCAATCACTTGGGACAAAAAAAATATTCAATGGGCTCAACATGCCTCTCAGCAAATAGCTTGGGGTGTCTACTTTCCAAAATGGGGTCATTTGGGGGGTTTGTGCCATCTTGGCATTTTATGGCCTTCAAAACTGTGATAGGTAGTGATAGGTAGTGAAGAGTGAAATCAAAAATGTATGCCCTTAGAAATCTTGAAGGCGGTGCTTGGTTTTCGGGTTCCCGTACACGGCTAGGCTCTCAAAAAATTCCACACATGTGGTATCCCCGTACTCAGGAGAAGCAGCAGAATGTATTTTGGGTGTAATTTCACATATGCCCATGGCATGTGTGAGCAATATATCATTAAGTGACAACTTTGTGCAAAAAAAAAAAGTTTGTCATATTCCTGCAACTTGTGGCAAAATATTAAATATTCCATGGACTCAACATGCCTCTCAGAAAATAGCTTGGGGTGTCTACTTACCAAAATGGGGTCATTTGTGGAGGGTTTGTGCTATTTTGGCATTTTATGGCCTTCGAAACTGTGATAGGTAGTGAGGAGTGAAATCAAAAATTTGCGCCCTTAGAAATCCTGAAGGCGGTGCTTGGTTATCGGGGCCCCGTACATGGCTAGGCTCCCAAAAAGTCCCACACATGTGGTATCCCCGTGCTCGGGAGAAGCAGCAAAATGTATTTTGGGGTGCAATTTTACATATAACCATGGCATGTGTGAGCAATATATCATTTAATGACAACTTTTTGTAATTTTTTTTTGTCATTATTCAATCACTTGGGACAAAAAAAAAAATTTAATGGGCTCAACATGCCTCTCAGCAATTTCCTTGGGGTGTCTACTTTCCAAAATGGGGTCATTGGGGGGGTTTAGTACTGCCCTGCCATTTTAGCACCTCAAGAAATGAGATAGGCAGTCATAAATTAAAAGCTGTGTAAATTCCAGAAAATGTACCCTAGTTTGTAGACGCTATAACTTTGCGCAAACCAATAAATATACACTTATTGACACTTTTTTTTACGAAAGATATGTGGCTGAATACATTTTGGCCTAAATGTATGCCTAAAATTGAGTTTATTTGATTTTTCCTATAACAAAAATAGAAAATATCTTTTTTTATCAAAATTTTCATTTTTTTATCGCAAAAAATAAAAATCGCAGAGGCAATCAAATACCATTAAAAGAAAGCTCTATTTGTGGGAAGAAAAGGACGCAAATTTCGTTTGGGTACAACATTGCATGTCCGCACAATTTCCAGTTAAAGCAGCGCAGTGCCAAATTGTAAAAACACCTCTGGTCTTGCTGCGTATTGGTCCAGGGCTTAAGTGGTTAATTGTGTCCGACTGATTTGTATTTTACTTCTCGAAAATCAGTGAGCCAATCACATAGGCAGGAAATTACATTTCTGGTTGAGGGAAATTCTGCACAACATCTGTGTAAAGAACGCCTCCAGGTGGCCATATTGCATTTTACAGAACATTACAGAGCTGCAGATTGAAAGAAAAGGTAGTTTTTAATAACATTCAATTACAACAATCGAATATGCTATATTATTTTGCATTTTTTTTTCTCATTAAAGTGGAATTGCCCTTTAAGTGCCTCTTCTCCAGAGTGAATATCTGTAATCTATCAGTCCTCATAGATGAGATCCTCTGCCCTTCTTTTTAATTTTGTTGCCCTTTACTGAACTCTTTCTAATTCATCGACATCTTTCCTGAGGATTGGTGACCAAAACTGAAGTGTATATCCAAGATGAGGCTGAGCCAGTGTATTGTAAAGGGTAGAATTATTGATTTAACTCTGGAACGTTCGCATTCGCAAAGGAAATTGTTTATAAATAGTCCCATTAAAATGTATCTGATTATAAATACTCAGCAAACAGGTCATCTGACCCCAATGACATTATCTGATTGAGCTATAACTAGATAAGCAATCTATAATCAAAATAATTATTAAACAGTTTATATACTTGTTACCTATAATTATTACTGTAATTTTTTAAGCTGTCCCGCTATGTAAAAATAGTCCAGTACAAGGATCCGAATGGCAAGGTCATAATTTTTAATGATAAAGGAGAACTGCCCTGCCCACTGGACATTATAAATTGGATTACAAGAATTAAAGGTACAAATATCACTGATTGGATGCATGTGGGTCACTTTGATGGGTCCCTTTCAGAGGGTCAGCAACTTACACTAGAACCAGAGCAAATATCATGGAAAGGAGACAAGGTGAGTTACACTGGGGAAGCTGATCCAGAACTTATACAAGAAACATACTAGTTTTCACCCTAAACCCATCTCCAGACTAAACCTAACCCCACCCCCCATCCTGTTCATAGACGGCCGACATTTGCCCTGACTCATTCCATGGTGATTAGATAAAGGTGTCAGGTCTGCTGAATGTGACTGACTACTACTACCTCCAGGGACGCCATCAGGAATTTTGGGGCCCCTTACCACAGCTTCATGCATGGGCCCCCTGGAGCAGAGAACTGGGGGGGGGGGTGCTGCCAAAAATGCAAGTGAATGCCATCTCACCTCTCCCTCCTCCAGCCGCGGGTTGAGAAGTGGGGGGGTGCTGTCGAAAATACAGGTGAATGCCATATCTCACCTCTCCCTCCTCCAGCCACGGATTGAGAAGCGAGGGGGGGTGCTGCCGAAAATGCAAGTGAATGCCATCTCACCTCTCCCTCCCCCAGCCGGATCTCTCCCTCCTCCTTCGGCGCCGGGCCTCTTACAGGTTTAATGCCTGTACCCCCCTCATGGCGGCCCTGACTACCTCCCCCCTCCTCATCACACAGACCGGGACATAGACACTCATATAGGGATCCCAACTAGAGTGTACAGAAGAAGATAAAAGACTTTGGCATGGAATGATCACCAGTATTATCCATGTTCTGATTCTTCCCAGACCTTCTGAATTCATCTCACTGTAAAAAAGAAGAAAAAAAAGACAAAAACTATTTAGAGTAGTAATTCCCCCGATCTGAGATTTGCTGTTACTCTAAATACATTAAAAAAACAAAAAACATGGAGCTACCTGGATTTCTGTATGAGTGACTCCTAAAATGCGGTTGATTTTCTCTTTTCTCTGATTTTTAAAGCAGTGTTTATGCTTGGGACAAATTTTTAGTGGTTAAGTGAAATCACTGTGAAAACAATGTTAAAGGGCAATTGAATAACAAACTTCATGTGGTGGAAACAATAGTGTCAAAATCTAAATTTTCAATGTGAACTCAATTTTAAAAGTACAAAATGAATACAAATTGTGTTCCCGTCCAAGAATTGCGAATGTGAGGCTTGATTTCATGCAACCCTCAGTGATCACAGGGTGTCTGGCACATTTCTTTCCACAGGTAAAAAACAGGTTAAACAGGATATGGATCCCAACTCACCAGACAGTGTTGACCCTCTCTATCATATGACAGGAAGAGTCAAATCAGGCTTGTGTGGTCACTGTGATCAAATGATATGTCTACAACCAAGCTTCCCATCCACTCCGTCTGATTGTACTAGGTATCCTAGACTCGGGTCCTCACAGACACCTGCTCTGATCCAACCTGTGTGGTCACAGCGAGTGGATGTGTTGGATGTCTCCGATGCGGGTTCTCACAGGTGTTCACTCCGATTTTGCCCGTGTAATCACAGTGAGCAGTTGTGAATCATCACACACAGCCCTTCCATCCAGCCATAGACTCTCAATTAGCAGGTTGAGCCAGGGGAATTTTAAAAGGAAAAAGACAAAAAAGAGAGATTTCTCATAGCGTAAAAAAGTCTTCATCTATTGTAAAAAAATCCCATCGGTACAAATTACCAAGGTAGGAAATCTGTGTACTATAAAACTTGATAAAAAGTTGGTCTAAGGGTTAACAAGCACTCATCCTAATGCCACGTACACACAACCGTTTTTAATGTCATTGAAAAAAACAGCATTTTTCTCTACGTGATTCTTCTCAAGCCTGCCTTGCCTACACACGATCGTGGAAAAAAATGCTTGAGTAAAGCGCAGTGACGTACAACACGTATGACGGCACTATAAAGGGGAAGTTCCATTCAGATGGCGCCACCCTTCATGTTAGTAAAGTTTGTTGAGAGACAATTTGCGCTTTTCAGCCTTGTGCTTTTCAGTCCGTTACAGCTATCTCCATTACGAAAGCTAGTTTTACCAGAACGAACGCTCCCATCTCATACTTGATTCTGAGCATGCGTGTTTTTTTTCACATCGTTAAAGCCTACACACGGCCGTTTTTCATGACGAGAAAAACGACAACGTGAAAAACGACGAGAAAAATTAGAGCATGTTCCAATTTTTTCATGGCCATTTTTCACGTCGTGAAAATTGCTCTGAAGACCACACACAATAATTTTTAATGACCATTTTAAAAAATTGCATTTTTATTTTCATCATTAAAAACGGTCGTGTGTACGCGGCATTAGACTTAACTGCAACACACTGCACATGCTGTTTTACAGTTGAGTCTTAGGCCTAATGCCCTCGGGTCGTTATAAAAAATGGTCTGTAAAGCTAGTACCAACGATTTTATCAGCATTTTGCATTGACATCAATGCACGTTTAGCCACCCTATGGGAGCCCATTGATTTGAATAGAAGTCGCACCAGAAGTTGGTTCATAATGATTCGACTTGCAAAGCGACTTGTGTGCTGAGGATCTTGACTTGTGTGCTGAGGATCCGCCAAAATGAAAAAAAAAATTGACGTGGGATTCCCCCCAAGGACGATACCAGCCCCCACGGTCTGGTAAGGATTTTAAGGGGAACCCCTCACGCCATAAAAATGGCATGGGGTCCCCCCAATATCCATACCAGACCCTTATCTGAACACGCAGCCTAGCAGGTCAGGAAAGGGGAGGTGAGCGATAGCCCCCCTCCTGGACCATACCAGGCCATGTGCCCTCAACATGGAGGGTGGGTGCTTTGGGGCAGGGGGCCCTGCGTCCCCACCCTAAAGCACCTTATCCCCATGTTGATGAGGACAAGGGCCTCCTTGGCCATTGGTTGTCGGGGTCTGCGGGCATGGGGTAATTGAAATCTGGAAGCCCCTTTAATAAGGGGGCCCCCAGATCCCGGCCCCCCACCCTAGGTGAATAAGTGTCAAGAAATAAAAACATACACACGTTTTTTAAGTAATTTATTAAATCAGCTCCGGTGTCTCTTCTGATTGTTTCTCCCCTCTCCGGCTCTTCTCCCTCCTCTGCGCTTTCTTCTCCCTCCTCTGCCGGGTCTTCTCGCTCTCTTGCCAGGTCTTCAGTCAGTGGGTGGCCCCGCCCCATGCCAATATAAGTCATAGCACATGGCGGGTCCAGCATTACACCGCGTTGAGCCAACATCGGAAGAAGAACAGAGCGAGAAGACTCGACAAAAGTGCTAGAAGACCTGGCAGAGGAGGGATAAGAAAGCGCAGAGAGGAGAATAACCAGAGAGGGAGAAGACATTGCCAGTGGAGGGTGAAGAGCCGGAGAGTGGAGAAGAAATTGGAAGAGACGCTGGAGCTAATTTAATAAATTACTTTAAAAACCTGAGTAGTGTTTTTATTTCTTGACACTTTTTTTGGGTGAATGGGTACAATGTATCCCATAATCATTCACATAGGGTGGGGGGCCGGGATATGTGGGCTCCCTTGTTAAAGGGGGCTTCCAGATTCAAGGGTAAGACCCTGCCTGCAAACCCCGACAACCAATGGCCAGGATTGTCTGGAAGAGGCCCTTGTCCTCATCAATCAACAAGGTGCTTTAGGGGTGGGGGGACGCAGGGCCCCCTCACCCCCAAAGCACCCACCCCTCCCATTTTATGGGCATGTGGCCTGGTATGAGAAGCAAATTGTTACCACAGCTCCACTGCCAATATGAATGTCCACAAACTGTAATCCAGTGCTCTAGCCAGGACGTTCAGGCCCCACAGATACAATACTTAAATCAGGAAGGCTGGCAACTCAGCCTCCACCAAGGTATACTGTACATTCTGCATCATTTTAAACATCAGAAGCTTGGCTTACCTACACTATTATATCTGTACTTTTGCTCTTGAATAGATCATATAGCTCTATATTATTTCAGGTCCCAAGAGGTCAATGCTCCGAGGAATGTCTTCCAGGATTCAGAAAATCTGTAAGAGAAGGATATCATCCATGTTGTTATAATTGTGCTCCATGTTCTGAAAGAGAAATATCAAACCAATCTGGTAAGCTTTATGTTTCGTTAACCACTTGTCCACCGCCCGCCGTCAAATGACGGCGGGAGGAAGACCCTGTTGTTCTGGGCCTACGTCATATGACGTTGCACCTTCCAAAGCCACTAGGGGGCACACGCACCGCGTCACTGGGGACACGATGCGCCTGCCCATCTGCCGCGATGGACGCCGGGCACCCGCGATTGCCCAGTAACTGATCAGGACCATGGATCTGTGTATGTAAACACACAGATCCACATCCTGTCAGGGAGAGGAGAGCGTTGGTGTGTCACTTGTACATCGGGACAACCATCGGTCACCTCCCCCAGTCAGTTCCCTCCCCCCACAGTAAGAATCACTCCCTAGGGAACACATACCCCTTGTTCGCCCCCTAGTGTTAACCCCTTCCCTGCCAGTCATGTTTATACAGTAATCAATGCATTTTTATAGCACGGATTGCTGTATAAATGTGAATGGTCCCAAAAATGTGTCAAAAGTGTCCGATGTGACCGCCGCAATATTGCAGTCACGATAAAAATCGCAGATCGCCGCCATTACTAGTAAAAAAATAAAAAATAAAAATGCTATAAATCTATCCCCTTTTTTGTAGCTGCTATAACTTTTGCGCAAACCAATCAATATACGCTTATTGCATTTTTTTTTTACCAAAAATATGTAGAAGAATACGTACCGGCCTAAACTGAGGAAAAAATTTGTTAAAAAAAAATAAAAATGGATATTTATTATAGCAAAAAGTAAAAACTATTGTGTTTTTTTCAAACTTGTCCCTCTTCTTTTGTTTATAGCGCAATAAATAAAAAACGCAGAGGTGAGCAACTATCACCAAAAGAAAGCTCTATTTGTGGGGAAAAAAATGATAAAAATATCATTTGGGTACAGTGTAGCATGACAGCGCAATTGTCATTCAAAATGTGACAGCGCTGAAAGCTGAAAACAATTTTGGGCAGGAAGGGGGTGAAAGTGCCCTGTAGGCAAGTGGTTAAGTATAAACTCTGATATTGAATTAGAAAATTTTAATACTTAAAGTCCTTTAAAGTTATTCTGTACACACTTTACACTTTGCAGGCTGAACATCTCCCTAAATTGTATGAAATTAATGAATACTGATGAGGCCTTTCTGCACTTTTCTTCTACCTCTGACACTAGTAAAAGCAGCACACACAGTACACAAAAACATTGGCTAGGCACACAGTTAACCCTTTTATCGCCCCTGATTTTTAAACCCTTCCCATCCAGTGTCATTAGTACAGTGACTATGCATACTTTTAGCACGGATTACTGTATTAGTGGCACTGGTTCCCGCAAAGTTTCAAACGTGTCAGTTAGTGTCAGATTGTCCATCACAATATCACAGCCCCTCTATAAGTCACTGATCACCGCCAGTACTAGTATAAAAAAAAATAATAAAATAAAAATTCCATAAATATGTACCACAGTTTATATACCACAGATTACATAAACCAATCAATATACGCTTATTGGAATATATTATTTTTTTTACCAAAAACATGTAGCAGAATACCTATTGGCTTAAAATTATGAAGAAATTTGTTTTTTTGTTTTTTTATAATTTTTTATTGAATGTGTTTTATAGCAGAAAGTAAATGTTATTTTATTTTTTCAAGTTTGTTGGTCTTTTTTTGTTTATAGCACAAAAATCGCAGAGGTGATCAAAAAATGGCCTGGTCATGAAGGGGTTAAATCTTCTGGTTAAGGAAAAATACAGAAAAAAAATATTTAATACTGTCAAATAGCTACCATGCCTAATGTTATTTTAACTTATTTTTACTCTACAGACAGTGAACTCTGCAAGAAGTGTCCTGAAAATGAATGGCCTAACAAAGCTAAAACTATTTGTATTGACAAGGTCAATGAGTATTTATCATACGAGGAGGGCATTCTAGTTTTATTTTTTTCTTTAACTTCAGTCATATTTGCTACAACATCTCTCCTTATACTTGGACTATTTGTTTGGTTTCGGAGCACTCCCATAGTCAGAGCCAATAACCGGAACCTCAGCTTCATTCTGCTCCTCTCCCTCATACTGAGCTTCCTTTCTGTATTCCTGTTCCTTGGCCGTCCTGTGGATATTACCTGTATGCTGCAACAAGTCACCTTTGGAGTTCCCTTCACCATCTCAGCATCTTCTATCCTAGCCAAAACCTTCATGGTCTTCATTGCTTTTAAAGCCACCAGACCTGGAAGCTCTTGTAGAAAATGGGTGGGAGTCAAACTTCCCAATACAGTCATGTTATTCTGCTCATCCATTCAGGTTATGAATTGCATTCTCTGGTTGTCCATCTCTCCACCATTTCAGGAGTATGACATGGACTCCTATCCTGGGAAGATCCTCATTCAGTGTAATGAAGGGTCAGTTATCGGGTTCTACTCTATGTTGGGTTATATGGGGTTTCTGGCAGCTGTGAGTTTTGTTCTGGCTTTCATAGTGAGGACATTACCGGACAGTTTTAATGAGGCCAAGTACATCACCTTCAGCATGCTGGTGTTCTGCAGTGTCTGGATTGCCATGATCCCGGCCTATCTGAGCACCAGAGGGAAATACATGGTGGCTGTGGAGATATTCGCTATACTGACCTCCAGTGCTGGAATATTATTGTGTATGTTTTCTCCAAAACTCTACATTTTACTTTTCAAACCTGAACTGAACACAAGAGGGACAATGCTGGGGAAAAGAATGTTGTAAATGTAACACATTGATTCAATGTATAATGCTGTAGACCAGATTAAACAAATTCAGCCATAATGTTAAATTACCATCATTATCATCATTATGAATGACATGATCTTCAGCATTATGATTTTTTGGGTACATTGACTGCCTTCTGTCTTCCTATTGTACATAAGTGGATGGAAGGTGAATGTTATAGGATTGGATGCTATTTTAGAGCTTCAATGTTTTCTTAGCATGCACAAGCAAAGTACTGTCACTGCATTGTCCATTAGACAGTGCTGATCACAACAAAAAAAACTGTGACCAATCAAAGCATTGCACAATGTAATCAACACCTGAAGTTAGCAGCTTGCCCCCACCTTTCCCTCACACACTGATTGGAGAGTGATAGAAAAGAAAGATTCCAGATCACCAGCCAGTAGAAGTGCAATCCAGTACCAGCAGTACCAGAAACAGCTTCAGTCTTCCTTCTATTATCATTCATCCCTCTACAGAATAGATATCATTCACAAGGCCCACGGGCTGAATACGGCTCGCCAGGCCTTGACATGTGATCCTCAAACCCAGTTTTGCAGCCGGAATGTGGAACTCCATTCTAGTTCTCACCCTCCGCTCCTCACTGTCACTTGTAAACACAGAAGCCTTCTATGTTTACAAGGGACATCTTTACTCTCAGTGATTCCTGGAACTAACAGATCCCTGTACACACTCACAGTGGGGCACAGCGGGGACAGATCTCCAGAATCTGAGAGAGAAAACGATCTCCCTGCAGGGTGAGGCAGAGCCACCTACACAGGGAGGTACTAGAGTCAGGCCAGGTAGGAGAGAGAGATGTGAGGAAGCTTTGGAGAGGGGGTGAGGTTGCACACTGTGAATAGTGTTCCCCTGAACCCTGCACTCTGTACATTGTGCACTCCTGAATTCTACACTCTATACATAGTGTAATCCTGAACTCTGAATTATATATGTAACACACTCTTTAATTCTGAACTTTGTACATAGCACACCCCAGATACAACTGGCCCTTTAAAGGTAACCATACTGCTGATGTTGCCCACAATGAAATTGAGTTTGACATCCCGCTCTACAGTATATGTAGGTGATTGTTTTATTTCAACTTTTCTGTTTCAGCATGACTGTCCTCCTGGACACAAATCCAGCTCCATAAAGACATGGATTGATAAGTTTGATGTGGAGGAACTCAAATGTCATGAACACAGTACTGACCTCAGCCTTATTGTGAGTCAGGTCTTCTCATCCAACATCAGTACCTGACCCCACTAAGGTTCTTTTGGTTGAATAAACACAAATCCCCACAGATGCATTCCAAAATCTTGTGAACAATCTTCCCAGAGAAGTGGAGACAGTTATAGGCACAGATGTAAGGGGGGGGCACTCCATATTAATGACCATCATTTTGAAAGGGGATGCCCAATCAGCCCATATAGGTGTGAAGGTCAGGTGACTACACATATTTGGCCATTAAGCCCTTCAGCTCTGGAAGGTTCCCCCCTTCCTGACCAGCCCATTTTTTGCGATATGGCACTGTGTTGTTTAACTGACAATTGCGCGGGCGTGCGATGCTGTACCCAAATAAAATGGTTTTCCTTTTTTTCCCAAAAATAGAGCTTTATTATGGTGGTATTTGATCACCTCTGCATTTTTTATTTTTTGCACTATAAACCAAAAAAATTACATTCTGCTATAAAACACATCCAATAAAAACATTTAAAAAATCAAATTTCTTCATCAATTTAGGCCAATGTGTATTCTGTTACATATTTTTGATAAATAAAATCCCAATAAGCGCATATTGATTGGTTTGCACAAAAGTTATAGCTGCAAACTATGGGACAGATGTATGCAATATTTTTTCACTAGTTAGCAGGACTGCGACATTGCGGCAGACAAATCTTACACTAATTAACACTTTTTGGGGACCAGTAACACCAATACAGTAATCTGTGCTAAAAAAATGCATTGTCACTGTACTAATGACACTGCCAGGGAAGGAGTTAACATCAGGGGCGATCAAAGAGTTAAATGTGTTCCCTGGGAGTGTTTTTTTACTGTGTGGGGGATGGTTTAACTGTACAAAGACAGAGATCTATTTCTCTCACAAAATTGATGTCTTCCTTACTAGTAGATCGACAGTCTGCCTTGTTTACCTAGGCAGACTGGCGTTCTACCTCTCTCCGAATGATTGCCGGGTTCCCGGCGGACATTGCGTCTGCCGGACCTGCTAATTGGCTCCCGCTGTGTCCAATCACAGGAAGAGCAGGTCTATGGCGGCGTGCACACACCCAAGACCTGAAGATAAAAATCATGTACAGGTAGGTGATTTTGTGTTTAAAGGCCGCCCTGCCGCAGTATATGTACGTGGGGCGGTCCTTAAGCAGTTACACATATCTGTTGAATGTAATTTCCTGATGAATTTGCATTTCTGAATATTATTTCTGTAAACATTTCTACCTATATCTCATTGTGCTGCTTGATTCCTTCATTGTCTCTTTCACAAAGTTAGATTCATCATTTTTCAATGTTGAACAGTATGTCAGGTGGCCCATACCCGCTTAAATCTAGTGACTGGTCTCAGGATGTTCAGATAAACTCTTAATCATCTCTGTAGGTGCAGAAACTGTGGAGTAATTAATCATCGATTTTTCCAGAAGTAGTTTTATTCTGATCCACCTTCCATTCTTGACAGCCTGCCAGACTTCTAATCTCTTATGTAAACACAGATCAGATACACAGGAAGAGGGGAGAGCAGAGTGCTAAGCCCTGATTAATGGCTACATTGCTTCTATTAGGAATTTAAGGATGAATTGCTCCATGAAGTTAGGTTATATTGGGACAAAAACAGAGCCCCCCACCCCAAAGCACCCCCCATGTTGAGGGCATGTGGTCTGGTATGGTCCAGGAGGTGTGGCACTTGCTCGTGCCCCTCTTTCCTGACCTGCTGGGCTGCATGCTCGGATAAGGGCCTGGTATGTTTTTTTGGGGGGACCACAAGCCATTTTTTTTTTACTTTTTTTTGCCGGCACTTTGTTGTTTACATCTCAGCTGTCAGTGGGGAAGCTCGCTGACAGCTGACGAGTCATTGGTTGTTAAGGACAAGGTGGTTAGCTTCCAGACCTGCTGTTTAACAACCAGCTATTCTTCACACAGAGTTCACACAGAGTTCAAATCTGTCAATCATTTTTTGAGTGTTCCGACTTGTAATATTCAGATATAGCCAAGTCTCTGAATAACCCAAAATTTGTCCAAATTTGTATTCGGACTGAAAAACAAATTGCACATGTCTAATGAGCACTGCTTGGTTTCCTCCAGACTTAACATTTAGAATTGAGGCCAAACATTTCCATTTTGGTTTCATCAGATGAGAGAATCTTGGTCCTCACAGTCTGAGAGTTCTTCAGGTACTTTTTTTGCAAATTCCAAGAGAACCTTTATGTGTTTTGCACTGAGGAGAGGCTTCCATCTATCCACTACACATGTGCAATTCATTTAGTTACTAATCAAAATTCAGACAAAATTTTCATTAATTGGAGATTCGGATGTGTCTGAATTTCCAAATCACAAACGTAACAAATGTCAACTAATAAATTATAACAAAATGAATTATAGAAATTTGAAATTAACTTTAATTTGAAATAGAAACATATTGCAATAACACTGGTCTACAAAGAGTAGAAATGAAAGGAAATGAAAGTAGCGAAATTTTGCCAGAATTGTGTCACTAATAAAGGAAAACAAAGTCCTGAGTATTCATTGGCTCCAGTTTCCAAGATACAGCTTCAGGTCAAAACTGCATCAAAATTAATTCAAGATTATGAGGGGGATGTGCGATTATACACCATGGGGTAAAAGACGCAGTGCGGATGGAATGTTTGGATATTATTTTTTGAGATCACTTTTACAATTGGGGGAACGATACAAAAATATCAGTCACTACTATGATTGGTGGGTTCCCTCCACACCATTGGGACTGTGAAAGGCATGGACTTTTTCTTCTTTTTTTCTTTTAGCCAATGACTCACATAAGTTCCACAAGTTATGCAACAATAATGAGGGGCCCGACTCTTGTCCTGATCCCTTATTTTGCATCCAAAATATAGGTGGTATGTCTTTTTACCACTGCTGTCACTTTTGCGGTACAAATGTAACGTTGCCACAAATGTATCAGAAGTTATCTGTGTTGTTTACATAGTTTGGAGGCATCTTGGCTAGACATGTGCACTGCCGAAAAATCCATTTGTTTTTGTTTCATTTGTTTTATTTTTGTTTTTCGGGTCATTCGTTATGATCGCAATTCAGAAATTCGTACATTCATAAATTTTAAAATTCATAAATTCCTAAATTCAAAAATGTGAAAATTAAAAAATCCGAAAATAAGAAAGAATAACTAACTAACTAACTAACTAACTAACTAACTAACTAACTAACTAAATAATAATAACTAACTATTACATTATAGGTATTGGAATTTCCTTTCAAATTTGGCTGTTAGTGAACGTAACGATTACGATATTAGCCGAAGTTAAGATTTATCTGAAATAAAGAATGCTGCATCTAAATAAATGGAACGGAACAAATTAATAATAAATAATAACAATAATAAAAAGTTTTTATTATTATTACTGTTATTTATTATTATTAATATTTTGTTCCGTTCCATTCATTTAGTTACGGCATTCGTTGTTTCGGAAAATTCATACCTTTGGATACATTTGTATTCGTTACGTTCACTAACAGCCAAATTTAAAAAGAAATTCCAATACCTTTAATTTAATAGTTAGTAATAGTTAAGTTATTATTAGTTAGTTATTATTTTAGATTTTCAAATTTTCGGGTTTTCGGATTTCCGGATTTTGAATTTCCAAATTTCCGAATTTTTGAACTTCTGAATTTCTGAATTTTCAAATTTACAAATTTATGAATTTACAAATTTATGAATATTCAAATTTACGAATATTTAGAAACATTTGTTAAACAGATTTTCATTAATTTGGATATTTCCAAATTAATGAATTTATCAAAATCCGTAAAAAAAATCATTCTGAATGAAACAAATTGCACATGTCTAATATTGGCTTCTGAGGGAAAATATCACACAACTGTTCCTTGGAATTGTTAGGCAATGACACTTTCACAAGTCTCCAGATGTAACTGTATGAGGCGTAGATCTGACCAAGACAAATGTACCTTGTAATAAAAGAATAAAAGAACAATAAATGACAGTCAGGTAATAATATTTAGTCTCACAGTGAAGATACATTTATACTTCCATGTGGTGCCATTTTCATTGTTCTACCACACTTTGTGGAGAAGTTACGAGACATCATGACCATCAGACACCTCCCTCCCTTGTAGGCAAATATCTTGAAAACTTTAGCTAACCAGCACCTTTATCATCTGTTTTCTAATTCATCTAATCAAAATATGTGCGAATAAGAACATTTTATCGCAAAGGGGGATAATTTCCCAAAATTTGCAGACCAATGTTAAGGTTTTAAAGAAAACATGATGATGATTCCTACTTAGACTGCTTTATAGTATAGAATAGAATAGAATAGAAAATTATAGCGTAAAACAGAATAAAGCAGAATAGAATATAAAATAATAGAATAGAATAAAACAGAATAAAATAGAACGTAATAGAAAGGAATAGAACAGAACAGAAAAGAATAAATCAAAATAGAATGGAAAATAAAAGAATATAATAGAATATGATAGGAAAGGATATATTAGAATACAAAGTATATAAAGAACAGAATAGCATATAAAAGAATAGCATAAAACAGAATATAATAGAAAATAAAAGAATAAAAAAGAATAAAATAAAAGAACAGATTAGAATAGAATATAATAGAATAGATAATAGATTAGAATATAATAGAATAAAAAGAAAGAATATAACTGTATATTTGAATTTCAAATTTCGAATACAATTAAATTATATAGAAAGAATATAGCCATCTTACGAAAATCTAAATTTAAATAGATTAAAATAGAATGGAGTAGAACAAAATAGAAAGAATATAGTCGTCTTCCCAAATTGGAATTTTGAATAAAATAGAATAAAATAGAAAGAATATAGCCACCTTCCCAAATTAGAATTTTAAATAGAATAGAAGAAAACCTAGACCTAGATGGCAGCATAAGCTGAGAGCTCCTGCGATCCGGGGTCTGAATCTTGCTTTTTGGGGAATCTACGCCCAGCTAATACCATGAGCAGAATCACACGGAGCTCCTCTACCTCCAGGTCGACCGGTGACTCAGGTACGCAGCTCAGCAGAAATATACCGAAGCTGTTTCGGTCCCAACTCATGGCTGCACACGCGGCCTCACAGGCCCCACAGGCCCAAACCCCGACCTTGCCTAGTGCGGACCCCGCTACTCCATCACATGGGGATCTGATGCGAGCATGGGGCGCGCTCATCCCCCCAACCTGTTTGACCTAGATACAATTGCTGCTGATATTAAAAATACGGTCACGAAGGCGATCGCTGACCTTAAGGCCGAAATTCATGCGGTGGCTTATAGGATTGATGGGGTGGAACAGACTACCCAGCGGCAAGCAGCGGCCATCCGACCAGTCCAGACCACCTATGATTCCCAACTCTCCCAGCTCCTGGATATACATAGACATGTCGAAGACCTCGACAATAGGGGACGGAGACATAGCGTTAGAGTGAGGGGCATCGCTGAGACTGTTGACCCGGCCTCCCTACAACAAACATTATGCACCATCTTTAATGACTTGATCGGGCGCCCAGCAGATTCTCCCATAGATATGGAAAGGGCCCACCGCGCTCTACGCGCGCTACTCCATGACAATGAATCACCGAGGGATGTAATATGTTGTGTGGTCAACTTTCCACTTAAGGAGGAGATTCTCCGCAAAACCAGAGAGAGAGGCCGTATCCTCCATAATGGCGCCGAGATCAAGTTTTTTCAAGACCTGTCTAAGATCACGCTCCAGAACAGGCGTGCCCTACGCCCCCTGCTGGAGGCTCTGCGATCCAGAAACATTCAATACCGCTGGAAATTTCCTTTTGGGCTCTCAGCATCTGCTAGGGGTCACTCTGCGCTCCTCCGCACACCTGAGGACTTGCACGGCTTCTGCGAACAACTCGATCTCCCACACGTCGAGCTTCCGGAGTGGTACACCTTCTACTTTCCTGCTGAACCGTGGCTCCCGGTCTCTCTTCATCCGTCACCGAAGGTGCAACGACACAGATCCCAAAGGTATAGAGCCGACCCGTCCTCCCCGGGGAACCATGCCGCTCGCCGCAACTTACACCACAGCAGTCCGGGCTCCCCTTCCACGCCTGCTCGGAGGAGGGACCATGCAGATGCCTAATGTCCCTGGAGTTCTATCTGCCAAGTGCCATCTCCCGTGAGTAACTGTCACCAACCGTTACCCTTCTCCCCCCCGCATCCTTCTGCCTCTTGTCCCCTTCCAGGAACTCTGCCTATGCTGTTTCCTTTGGCAAACTTGTCGGTCTTACCTGCATCATGGAGCGCCCGCTGTGCCAGCGAGGGGCTGACGTCAGAGGCCCTTCCAGACTGCATCATCCTCATTCGCCCTTCCTGGACATCTTCTCCTGCACTGCTCTTCGCAAAACGACTGGCATGGCACAGGACTGACCCTGCTGATGTCCTCTTGATCCATAGGAGGTAACGCTTTGCACCGCACACTTGACTGTCTGGAATGCCTGTGCCATCGGTCGGTCTGGCAGAGCACCCACACTCTGACTTAGCGTGCCTTCCCCTCCAGACTCTTATACCGTGTCTCCCTCCTTGATGCAGGGTACTCCGCATCTTTTTGGCTTTTTGATTTTGATTTTGATTTTTCCCATTCCCTCACTCCCCCCTTCCCTCTCCCCTTTTTTTTCTCCATCATTTTTTTTTTGCCCAAATTTTGACCCTTTTTTTCTTTTTTCTTTTTTCATTTTTCCATTTTTTTTTCAATTTTTCATATTTCCATTTTTCTATTTGTGTGTTTTCCCTTTTTTTCTTCCCCTCCCCCCCTCCTGTGGAACGAAATTGAGCTACGTGACTTTCTATGTCAACCTTGCTCTAAGGGCAAGAATGTGTTTTACTCTAACTGTTTGTGTTGTTGATTAAGCTTGAACCCATGGGGTGGGGGGTTTTATCTCTAACATCATGGGCTCAGACGGGGTGCCGTTGGAACCTACCCTTAACTAGAAGGTAATGTTGGTCTGCATAGGGTGACTCCCCTTAACTTCATGAGAGGTTCCAGTCTCTTAAGTTATCGTGCAATGCTACGAGTCGTCCTCACCCTTTTGTTAGAGTAAGTTCTATTATGTTATGCTGCGATGAGATGAGATAAACACTGTCGGCACTTGGCAGAAATGTTTGAATTGTTTGAAATGTTTACATAGTTCTATATGTTTTAATTGTTGTTTGCAGGGCCCCCTGGCCTCCTGAGTTCAAACTGCACATGGGCTATCACATCATCAGTCCTCCTATAATAGTAGGTTCCCCACTATTAAAACAGGTTACTGACCAAGCTCAGTCTGTCACTCCCTGAGGCGCGACCCCTCTGTGGTTTCTGTCCCTTTTCTCGTCCCCACACAGCAATCCTACTGGGATTAGCTGACCCTCCAGGCCCCCCATTCTTTCTTTTTCTCTAGGTGATTTAGTGAGTATATCATCACCTCTGGTTGATTTTCTATCCCTCTATCCCCCTCTTTGTCCTTTGCTCTATTTGTGTCCCCTCTCTCTTTCTTCCCTGTTCTTCGCCCCCCCCCGCTTTTTTTTTCTTTTCTTCTTTTTTTTTTCTTTGGCTGGATCCGCGTCTCCCCCTCCAGGTGCTTGTGACATCCTGGTTCCTCTAAATACCCGTTGTTCTTTGTAAGGAGCAGCAGTTTGCTACCTTTTATCGTATAAGGGTTTGTGTCTCTAACTGCAAGCCATGCCTTCCCTGACTCTGAAATGCCTATCTCTTAATCTGAAGGGCCTTAACCTGCCAGAGAAAAGGTCACAAGTTTTGTCCTTCCTCACTAAACACAGAGCTCACTTAATTTTTCTTCAGGAGACCCACTTTCGTTCGGACGCTATTCCTTAACTTTCTAATCACACTTATCGAACAGCTTTCCATGCCACCAACCCTGAGGCCAAGACGAAAGGTGTATATATTCTCATATCTAAAAACGCAAACTTTCACCTATCAGATTCCCTGATTGATCCTGAGGGTAGGTACATATTCCTCAAGGGTTCATATGCCTCAACACCGATCACGCTAGCTAACATATACTGCCCAAATGAGCGTCAGGTGGCCTTCTTTAGGAAAATTGGGGATTAACTTGCCTCCTTCAAATCAGGTGTGGTACTTATGGGAGGGGACTTCAATGTCCCCCTGAATCCGCTATTGGATTCTTCTACAGGATCCTCCACTCTAACCTACAAGGCGCTACGCCAGATTACATTGCAGCTCCAATCCTTGACCCTACACGATCAAAGGCCACCTGTCGGACGCCTTTCACGTCAGGAATGGCACTCATCAGGGATGCCCCTTATCCCCGCTGATTTATATCCTTGCCCTGGAACCCTTCCTTAACAGACTAAGAGACAACTCGAGCATACAGGGGATTACCGTGAAAGGCAGAGAGTTTAAAGTGGCGGCCTTTGCCGACGACATCCTCCTATCTTTGCAGGCCCCGCGTATTTCCCTTCCTAATCTTCTCAAAGATTTGGAACATTTTGGCTTCTTGTCCAATCTCAAGATCAATCACTCAAAATCGCAGGCGCTAAATGTCTCCCTCCCCATGCAGGAGGTACTACACTGTCAAGGGTCATTCCCTTTTAGGTGGGTACAGGACGCACTCACATATCTTGGCATTCGTATCCCCTCTTGCCTGACAGATTTGTATCTGAAAAACTTCCATCCCGCCCTGCTTCAGATCCAGAAACACCTCAAAGACTGGATGGGCCTGAACGTTTTCTGGTTTGGGCGTGCAGCCCTGATTAAAATGATTTCATTACCGCCAGGGTTCTTTGCATCTTACCAGAAAACATGCTCTGCCTTCTTATGGCGGAACTCCCAGCCACGCATTAAGTTTTGTCTCACTTTGCCCAAATATAGAGGGGGAATCGGTCTACCGGATATTCGCCAATACCATACCGCATGTCACCTCACTAGGATCGTTGACTGGAATGTCCATGCCTTTAAAAAGGTATGGGTGTTCCTTGAGAAGGCCTTCTCGTCAGGACCTTTACATTTACTCCCATGGTTGCCTTCCAACAATTGGCCCCATTCTCTGTCTTCTCACCCACTCATCTATCCTACACTTTTGGCATTTAAAAAGTCTGCATTACATGGGTCCCCACCCCCTCCCCCGAGCCTTTTGACAACGCTGAGGGTGAACCCAGACTTCCCTCCTGGGGTATCTGAGGGGTTTTTGAGTCGAGAGGGGCCATATGAGGACGTGATAGCACTCCAGTTTTACTCTGGGGGAAGGCCTCTGTCCTTTGAAGCACTAAAGACTTCCAGCAAGACGTCCTCTCTATCTTTCTGGACTTACAGACAAATCCGACATTTTCTCACGACCTATGCAAATCAGTCAACCTGGACACGATGACATACACACTTTGAATCCCTTTGTCACCATAAAACACTGCAAAGGCACCTGATCTCCCTTCTATATACCCTCCTCTCAGACACCCCATCACTGACCCCTACCCCCTCACAGATTTCCTGGAATAGAGACTTCCAAACGCCCTTGTCTACGGAGGACTGGGACACTATCTATGAATATGCTCATAAAGACTCGTTGAACAAGGCCATCCAGGAGAATAGCTATAAAATTATCACTAAGTGGTACAGGACTCCGTCTCGTCTACATAAATTTTCCTCTAGCATTCTTGACACATGTTGGAGATGCGGGGCGGGAGTGGGAACTATGCTTCATGTGTGGTGGGATTTTGGGGCCCTTCAACCCTTTTGGATGGAGGTCCACGATCTCATCTCACATGTCACAACTTATACCCTAGACTTTACCCTGTCCCGGTTTCTTTTACACCATACTTCTCTCCCTACGAAGGATTACTACAAATCCTTGGCCATGCACATGGTTAATGCTGCCAGACTGTATTCCCAGACACTGGCGCTCCACCGGCATTCCCACAGTCAGGGAGTGGCTTGCTCAGATTTCTTCCATAAAGGAAATGGAGAAATTGATTCTCACTTTGCAGGATAGAATGCACAAATTCTCAATTAAGTGGGCCTGTTGGAATCACTTTGTCACCACCGACAGTTACCTCCAGTATCTCTCATAAATTTGTCTTGCAATGATGGAGCTACCCCTCTAACAGAGGGGAGATGGGGGGAGACCTGGATCCACTCATGCCCTTTCTGATTGTCCCCTGCTAGACTCCTCCCCCCCCTTTTTTTGTTTTTTATCTTTTCCTTACTTTTTCCTCTTTCTTTTTGGTTTTCCTTTCTCTTTCTTCCCCTTTTCTGCTTCACTTTCTCTTTCTTTTTTGCCCTTTCCTCTTGAAACTTCCTCTTTGAACGAGGGTACCCCGTATTTGTGCTGTCACGATACCATGCACCCCGAATATTGGTCATGATCGAGGCTCTAAGCCAGATTATCCCCTCAACATGCAACGGGGGGTTCTGGGGGGAGGGGAGAATAGAAAATACGATCCTCCGCCCCTATTACACTACATCACATTGCTGCTCCTCGACTGTGGTCTGTTTGTCTCAATTGAGCTTTCTATATCGTGGTATGCCATAGGTACTTTTCATGTCTCTCTGTTATATGTTGTATTGTGCCCATTGTTGGGTCTTGTATGTCATGCTTTCTTTTTACAAAATAAAAACTTTTTTATGGAAAAAAAGAAAATAATAGAATAGAATAAAATAGAAAGAAAATAGCTGTCATCCAAAATTCAATTTCAAATATCAAAATTAGAATTTTGAAAAAAAAATACTAAAATAGAAAGAATGTAGCTGTCTTCCAAAAATGAAAAGATTAAATATAATGGAGTTGAATAAAGTAGAACGTTTATAGCCGTCTTTCCAAATTTGAAATTTGAAAAGAATAGAATAAAATTAAAAGAATAAAGCCATTTTCTAAAATGTGTATTTCAAATATATTAAAATGAAATATAAAAATATATATCTGTGTTTGGAAATTCAAATTTTGAAATATGAATTTTGAATAGAAACAAATAGAATAGAGTAAAAAAGAAGGAAAATAGCCAACTTCTTAAATTCAAATTTCAAATAAAATAGAAAAAATACATAGCTAACTTTCAAAATTTGAATTTTGAAGTTCAAATTTTCAATAGAAAAGAAGAAAGAAGAAAGAATGTAGCTGTTTTCCAAAATTAGTATTTGAAATAGAATAAAAAATAAGAAAAAATATATCTGTCTTTCAACATTCAAATTTTAAATTTCAGAATTAGAATTTTGAATAGAAAGCATGAAATAGAATAAACTAGAAAAAAATATAGCCATCTTTTGAAATGCAATCTTTAAATTTTGAATATAATAAAACAAAATAAAATAGAAAGTATATACTAAGAATGTAGCTGTCTTCAGAAATTAAACTGTTTAAAATTGAATTTTGAAAGAATACAGCCATCTTTTAAAATTCAAATTTTGAATAGAAAAAAATAGAATAGAATAACATAGAAAGAATATGACTGTGACGCCATAAGGGGCGGGGTCACCGGGTGACATCACCCGGTGACCACGCCCCATGCCTATATAAGTCATTGCGCACCGCGCACACGGCATTACAGTGGGAGAAAGCGTTGTGTCAACATCGGAAGAAGAGAACAGGGAGGAAGACGACAGAGAAGACAGGGACATTGCTAGCAAAAGAGCAGAAGATAGCGGAGGAGCCCGGTAGAAGAACTGGAGAGCGTGAGAAGCACCCCCGAGGGCGGGAGAAGAACCAGGGATCGGGAGAAGAGGCCGAACAGCGGGAGGAGAGAGCGGAGAAGTCGGAAGAGACCCCTGAAGCCGGAAGACCCCCGGAGCTGCCTAATAAATTACTTTAAAAACCTGTCAAGTGTGTTTTTTTATTGACACTTTTTTTCCCCAGATGAATGGGTAGGGGTACGATGTTCCCCATACTCATTCACATAGGGTGGAGGGCCAGGGTCTGCGGGATTCTGGTAAGCCCCCGCCCGCAGACCCCGACAACCAACGGCCAGGGTTGTCGTGAAGAGGCCCTTGTCCTTATCAACATGGGGACAAGTTGCTCTGGGGTGGGGGGGCCGCAGGGCGCCCCCCTGCCCCAAAGCACGCACCCCCCATGTTGAGGGCCTGGTACGGTTCAGGAGGGGGGGCGCTCGCTCGTCCCCACCCCCTTTCCTGACCGGCCGGGCTGCGTGCTCGGATAAGGGTCTGGTATGGATTTTGGGGGGAACCTCATGCCATTTTTTGGTGTAGGGGGTTCCCCTTAAAATGCATACCAGACCTAAGGGCCTGGTATGCTCTTGGAGGGGAACCCATTGCAGTTTTTTATTTAAAATTTGGCGTGGAGTTCCCCCTCATGATTCATACCAAACACAGTGCCTGGTATTGGCGGGGATCCAATTCGGATCCCCGTTCATTGAAAGAAGGACGAGTGTCGTGTCGCACCAGTGTGAATCCGGCCTCAATGTCAGCAATGCTTGTCGCTCATTGGGAAAGGAAAAAACTAATTTTTCCTTTCCAGATGAGTGAGCCATCTCGGCGCTGGCTCCCGCGACGGGGCTCACAGGTGTCAATCTCGCCGATAACAGCGGCAAGATTGACACAATATCTCGGTCACCTACTGTAAAGCCCACTTCAAAAATTCAAATTGAAAAATTTGAATTTCAAATTTTGCATAGAATAGAATAAAATACAAACCCAGGGAGGTAACTCCAGACTTCTTTTCAGCACACATTGCGGTAATTCTAAAAATAGGTAAAGACCCCATGGACTGTGCCAGTTATCGCCCCATATCCTTGCTAATCCTAGACGTCAAACTTTATGCAAAAATCCTCGCTCTACGATTAGGGCCACTTCTTCCGGAGCTCATTGGTCGGGAACAGGTGGGCTTCATGATTGGTAGAGAAGCCAAAGATAACGTGACCAAAGCCCTCCTACTAATTCATTCGGCGAGAGCACAGGACGTCAAAGGCTTTCTCCTCTCTACAGATGCGGAGAAAGCCTTTGATCGTGTTGCCTGGGATTTCCTGTTGGCAGTATGGATCACTGCGCTACACCAAAACCCCTCAGCGAAATTAAAAACAAACAGCATACTGTCTGAAAAGGTGCACATAAAGAATGGAACTAGACAGGGCTGTCCTTTATCACCCCCGCTATTCATCCTGTCCTTAGAACCTTTCATCAGAAGGATTAAAACAAACTCTGCAATCACTGGCTTCCGGGTTCAGGACAGGGAATTCAAGTTAGCAGCCTATGCAGACGACCTTCTGTTCTTCTTAACAAACCCGACAATAACTCTGCCCAATTTGCTAAAGGAATTTGCCCATTATGGTTATGTCTCAAATCTGAAGATAAACTATACAAAATCCGAGGCGTTAAATGTTTCACTTCCGGACAGAATACTTACACTGACTAAGACCAACTCACACTTTAGATGGGATCCTCGGGCAATTAAATACCTTGGAATATGGTTGACCCCACAACCACAAACCATCTTTGAACAGAACTCCCCCTCTTCTTAAGAACTGTGAAAAGGATCTTAACTGGCATTTGGGATTATTTTTCCTGGTTTGGACATGCGGCAATTATCAAAATGGTGATCTTGCCCAAGTTCCTCTATCTGATGCAAACTCTACCCATTAGAATTCCTCTAAATTTATTCAAGGCACTAAACTCTATTCTACTGAAGTTCCTACGGAATCAGCTGAGACCTAGAATCAGACTTAACTGTCTGACTAAACCCAAGGAATTGGGTGGGATGGGCATACCGGACTTCAAACATTACTATTATGCTTCACACCTGGCTAGAGTAATTGACTGGCACTGCCATGGCCATATGAAAGACTGGATATCACTTGAGGCAGTCTTAAACCCGACACCATTGAAATTCTCTCCCTGGATCCCATGGACCAGTTACCCCCTTAGTTTACGCAGGCACCCCATTACAGGCAACACATTGGAGATGTTACACTCCATTGCCAAAAGTCCATAACCACATTAGCCCTTTGACACCACTAAAAGACAACCCTGCCTTTCTCCCGGGTATCCAAAACACAATGTTTCAGCCAATACAGCATAACGCCCCACTATTGACAGGTGACTGTTACACTGGGGGCAAAATCAAAGAGTGGTACCCCCAAGTTAGAAAACAACCTTCCTCATTTGCGTCAATGGTCCTTCCTTCAATTACAAAGCTATTTGGAAACAAAGGAAATCCACAGGACTGACAGACCATTAACTGACCTGGAATTGGTGTGCCATGTCAGTACCCCACCTACTGTACCAAGGCCACCTCAATAGCCTATTCGTGGCTACGACATTCTAAGAATGCCAGGACGGATGGACACAGGAGGAAGTGGTCGGAGGAACTACAGGAGGAAATCACTGACAAACAATGGAGGTACGCCCTCATATTAGCCCATAAGTCTTCCATATAAGCACAACAATGCAGGAAACGGGTTATAGGATGTTGACACACTGGTACAACACCCCTGATAAGCTTCACAGATGGGATCCACAAACATCGCAATGTCAAAAAGAAACAGGCACACTGACCCACATCTGGTGGCAGTGCTCCTTAATCACACCCTTTTGGAATAAAGTCAGGGAACTTATTAAAAAATGACAGAGACCAAACTAAATGTGAACACAGCCTGCTGCTTACTACAAATGTTACACTGAGGCTCCATGCACACCGGAGATCATAAACTCAAGTTTTCTGGAGTTTGGGCATTTTTTTTTAAAGCCCATTACCTCCCCTCTATGTTATCCTATGTGTCACACACATGGATGTTTTTGGACGTTTATCAGCAGTGGAGTTTATGGGCTGTTTTCTGAACGCCCTAAAATCACGTTCAGGAGTTGTTGTTCTGACCACAAAAAACGACAAACACTCATATACGCTCATAAACGCTCATAAACGTCGATAAACCCTCATAAACGTTGATTAATGCTCCAGAGCGTGGCTCGCCAGCGTGGCTCACCAGCGTTTAACATTTTTGAACCATTGAAAAAAAAACAAAAAAAACAAAAGAATTAAAATAAAAAAAATGCTAAAAAACGCTAACGTGGAAAAACACAAAAAACGCTAATAAACGCTATTGCAAAAACATTAAAAAACTTTGAAAGACTCACTGCAAAGCTACTGCCATTTTTATAACATTATTTTACCGTCCGGTGTGCATGGAGCCTAAAAAGATATAAACGCTCCTTAACCAAACCCCTCCTAAGGCCTCATGCACACCGGACTTTAAAATAACGTTATAAAAATGCCAATAGCTTTGCAGTGAGTTTTTCAATTTTTTTCAAAGTTTTTGCAATAGCGGTTCTTAGTGTTTATTAGCATTTTTTATCGGTTTTCCGCGTTTTTTAGGGGGGTTTTTTTGAAGATTTTTTTTTTAGCTTTTTTTTACGTTTTTGAGCGTTTATCAGCATTACAGCATTTTTACAGCTGAAAACGTCTCTCAGAACCCACTATTTTTTTTATTTTTTTTTACTGTTTAAAAATGCCACTGCCCAAAACTGCTGATAAGAGCCTATGTGTGCATGGACACAGGATAACATGATGGAGAGTTTAATGACTGTAGAAAAAAAAAACGTCTACAGCCAAAAACAGCTGCTGTAAAAATGTTCAAACACGTCCAGTGTGCATGAGGCCTAAATGTGTCCAAATCATTGATTCCTCTACACCGGAAGTCTCCTCGGGTTCCGCCCCTCCCAGACTGGCTAAACAAGGTCAGAGACATCTGTGAAGTGGTAGATTCCCCGGCACAGGATACAGGCGGTGTAGAGAGATTTCACAAGACCCGGCAACCCCAGTTTGTCTTTAAATATTCCCAGGATTTTGAGGACCCCACGCCCTCCCACACCTCATAATGACGGAAGGAATGCATGACTTCACAGGACCAAATCTGTATTTCACTCTGTTTGAGTGGAACTGAAAGCCAACAATCTACCTAAACTTCTTCCTTTCCTTTCTTCTATTTCCCCTTCCCCACCCCCTACAATAACAAGGGCAGAGGACGGCAAGAAACCAAACTACAATAAGGTTACCCATGTTTATTAAAAATGAAAAAATTGAGTAAATCTAAAAGACCCCACACAGCGGCGCTAAAGAGCAATATCCCCCCGTGTCCGTACCCTATGGACTAAAGGAAATATTGTTCAAAACAAATTACACCCTGTGACATAAGTGAAAATGTGCACAAACTAAATAAAGTCCACACAATGTATAATTAGATCCAAATGCGTGTAAAATTTTCCAATCTTCCACCACACACAGTGTTCAGTGTTCAGTGATCCCTCTCCCGTCAGATGGACACTCACCACAGCAAGTTGCCTCACACTCTCGTGCTTGGCGTGAAAACGTAAACAAAATCTCACAAAGTCGTGCAATCGATCCTCCAAGTTTCAATTAAGTGTTTTAAGGGATTAATCCATATGCAAATATAAAGAAGGCTCCAAATAGTGCGATAACGTAAAATCAGTTTAATGACACACTAAAAAAACACTCCAAAATTTGCACTCACATAAAACCGAACTCAATAAACGTTTAAAACCACTGCAGATCCACAAATGCACCAAAAGCGAGTGTATAGGTCGCGGCAGACCCTCGGTAATCACAATGATATCTCACCGCCTTCCCGCTGCCACTCACTACCCCTCCGCTGCTACACTCGATCCTGTGACGTCACACGTTCCGTCAGACGATTGCCGCACAGCCATGCCCCGACATGTTTAGTCGAATAGACTTAATCATGGGATTGGCTGTGCGGTGCGGCAATTCCTCCTTATATCTCTCCCTGCTTTGGGCGGAAATCCACTCTCTAGTCCGTCCGTATTGGGCGGATGTATGTCATTCTCGTACGACTTTGTATTTCCACCCCTCTTTCCAGCCCAATTGAGGGCGGAAGCTCGTCATTCGTCGTTCACACCATGGGCGGAAGCCGGATGTCACTCCGAGTGATTCACTCGAGTGTCCCCGCTATCCACATACACTCGCTAATGGGAATATCATATGCTTAAAGGGCACATAAACTATATCATAGTCTCTACCATTATAGCAATAGTATAGTGTGAATAACCTTCGGAATGTGTTTCAATGTTAATATACAAATTAAAAACATCCATTAATATAGCAACGTCTTTATGTCGTATACTTCAAATATAATGCATGTATGTATTTAAAAACACATTGAGCACTATGAGAACTTAGTGATACTCATTTTTTGGACAAAACTTCAATCATTACCACCATTCAATATTCTATAACCTCAAATACAAAATCAGCATATTGAGCACCCTAGAAAAGAATATACTAGGTACTAAAATTCATCATATGTATAAAAATGACTATATACACACAAACTATCCTATATCGCAAATACTTTATACATGCATCTTAATCGGAAGAGTTGCATGTATGAATAAATGAATGAACCTATTTACTGGAAAGCAAGTCTGTAACATACATTCACTGATTGTATGTACTGTCAGACATAGACCGTACTGGAAAGTTATATATTACATAAAATAGAAATAACAACATTACTCAATAAAACTATATATATATCATATTAGAATTATTAAAAATGATATTTTAAATGTTTTAAAATTATTTTAAAATACTCCAAATTATTTAAAAATTATTAATAAAACAATAAAGATCCAATTCTATGTTGAGGCCTCTAGGATAAAGGCTCTTTAAAATGAATATCCGTTTTGTCTCTCTTTGTGATAAATCTCTGACGCGATTTGAGCCTCTCCAAGATGGATGCCCATAATCTATGCCGCAGAATTGTATAAGAGAGGGGTCCTGCTGATGTCTCTCCCTAAAATGTAGTGATATACTATGGTGATTAAAACCATTTTTGATATGTGTAAGGTGCTCAGCTATACGTACCCAGAATGGCCTCTTGGTTCTACCCACGTAGTATAATCCACAAGGGTATACCACATGAGGTTCACCACATAGGAAGAGTTACAGGATATAAATTTCTCAATATCCAATGTCTCCTGGTCATTATTAGTGACACTCATTATCCCTCTATTTTGTACTTTCACTGTTCTGCAGCATTTACATCTCCTACATGAGTAAAACCCTTTAAGGTCAATTCTCAGGATACGTTCATTTGGGGGATTCAAAATTTTGAAAACCACCCTATCACCAAAACTTGGGGCCCTTCTGTATATGAATTCTTGTATATTGGGTAAAGATTCTCCCAAATGTCTGTCACGTCCCAAAATATGCCAGTGTTTTTTAAATATGGTCTCAATCTCCCATGTTTATTGTATTGTTCATATAGCGGATTATTCCCCTTTAAGACAGAGAGACAAGAAGTTCCAGGTGAGAGGTGAGTCGGGAGGAAGTAAAGAGACATTACTGGAAGTGAAAGCAGAGGAGAGAGAGAGACTACATCTCCCAGTACATCTTGCAGCACCCAGGGTAGATTGCTCCGGAACAGAGACTGCTGGGGCAGACTTTATAAAGGGGAGGTGGAGTTTGTTCGGTCTCTTTGGACACCCCCTCTCCTAGCAAGAGGATCTCTGTGCTGAACTGCTGTGTGCACAAGGCCTGAAGCCTGGGCCTTGTGCTCCTTTCCAAAGAGCCCCTCTGCCAGCCTAGCAGAACCTTAGAGACATCTTCTAATCCTTGCTGCAGTACACCAGAAGGATTGAAGACTTGGATGTCGGTGGATTCCTGTTCCTAGACGAATCGATGGAGGAAAGGGACTTGGACTTGTCCGGGTGGTGAGAGCTGTTTAAAGACAGATACTTTATCTTTACTATTCGTTGGGATTACAAAGTTGTTCTTCAAGTGCACCACCGAAAGATTGCTAGCGAATATTGTTTCACTGAACTTCCATTTAGATCAGTCAGGCCTGACTGCATAGGTAGACATTGCTGGGTGTTAGTCTACCCATGAGGGGAAGTAGCTGTAAAAGGGCAGCGCTAGAGTTGCATAGCAATACTTAATTATTCTGATTACTCTGTTTATCTTTATTACTGTTTATTGCAGGGATCTGCAACTTGTTATACTGTTGTTTATTACTTGCCCATTAGTCTCAGTAAAATATCTGGGTCAAGTACATTGGTGTCAGTTTCACTTACTTTAATAGAAGTTTTAAAGTATATCACTGTGTGTGTCTGCCATAGGACTGCGTCACCTAGAGTTGCGGTCACGCGGTCCTATCTCCCCTTACTAGCTGTGCCAGTAGGGGGTTGAGCATATTGCCGGGGGTTGGCGGAGCTGTCTTCAGGGCCCAACTAAATCTGCGGCCTTCTTAGTTGGAGGTATCGCTACACGTGGGGGCTCGTCCGGGATCCTGATACAGCAAGCGAACACGCCAAAAGACCGGCATGGACCCGCTAGAAGTAGGACAGTGGTACACAATGGCTGGCGCAGATCCGGCCTCGGCGGCAGTTATTGAGCTCCCGGGGATCTGGCAAAGAGATGCGATAAAGCAGCTAATGACATCCCTATCACCATGCCAGAAATCATGGGTGATGGATGTGAGACCACATGCTTCGCGTACATACGCATTAATAGAGTGGAAAGACGAAATTCCAGAGCATTTTAAAAGCCAGAGCATACAAGCTATGGATGGGCAGACCTACCATCTGACACATGCGCTGCCACATAAGGGAGATCGGTTCCAAATAAGAAAGTCATCATCTCCACAGATACCTTCCCCGCCATCCCCTAAGGCACAAGAACAAGGGGATACAGAGAGTCCCAGATCATCACCGGCCACCCTTAGCACAGAACTATGCGCTGTACTGGGAGAGATTGTGGCCCAGTGCAAGAAGAATCCCACAGATTACCCAGTGTCGGGGTACAGAAAGCTCCGGATATTCTCAGGGAGAAAACCTGTGCCCTCAGGGGAAGAAGGATTTGAGGAGTGGCTAGATGGCACCACTCAGGCCTTAGAGGAATGGGAAGTTCCAGAACGCAGCAAGAAACAGCGAATTGCTGAAAGTTTGAAGGGGCCTGCTCTGGATGCCATACGCAACCTGAAGATGAGCAGGAAAGACTGTACTGCACAGGAATACTTGGACATCTTGCAGAATGTGTTCGGTGGGACAGAATAAGTTACCGGGCTCACCTATCAGCTGGAGCACTGCTACCAGAAAACAGGAGAGAAACTGTCAGAATATATGGGACGTCTAGACAAGATCCTGCATAGAATTATTCTGAAGAAGGGGATCGACCCAGGGAAGGTAGACGAGGCCCGGGCTCAGCAGGTATTGAGGGGAGCTCAGCCCCTGGATCCTATTGCATTGGCGCTGCGCACCCGACAGGACGGGAAGAACCTGGAATACCCCGACCTCATTCGAATGGTCAGAGAGGAAGAGGCCATGTGGGAGGAGAAAAAGAGGGAACAGCCAGTCGAGCCAACCAAACCTCTGGTGGTGATGGTCAGCCCAGCCATGACCCCCGAAAGAGATGCAGAAATGGACACCCTGAAATCGCAGATGTCCCAAGTGTTGGAGATACTGACCTCTTTGATGGAAAAAGATCAAAGGAAACCAGAAAAGAAAAGTCCAAGAAAGGAGTTGTTCCCGAATACCCCAGCGCCCGCTTCTCTACAGGATCATGAAGAAGAGGTGATTTGTTACAACTGCGGAGGGATTGGTCATTTTGCAAACATATGTTCCAGTCCCAGGAAGAAAAAGACAAATAACCGCCAGCCGGCGGAAAACTTCAGAGGGCCCCGGTGAAGGAGTCAACCGGGCGCCCATCATCTTCAGTGAGCTCCAAACTGAATGAAAAACAGAAGAAGAGAGAAAATAGAACACCTCAGAAGAGACACAGCACTCCCCAGAGGGGGTGCACACTTAAGAAAAATAACAGTATCACTCAGCAGGTTCCTACACCCATAAAGAGGAGGGAAGTCAATGCATACCAGGCTCAAGAAAGGTTCAAGTCCAAAGGGAATAGGACAAGAGAGAGTCCAAAAGGAAAAGGTCTGAAGAAGGCGACCCCTGCCTGGCCATATCCGGAGAAGCTGGTGGGCCCATCTCCTATAGTGCCCATTCAAGTGGAGGGAGTCTACACCAGGGCCCTCTTGGATACCGGGGCACAAGTGACCCTACTATACCGGGACTTCTACAATAGGCACTTGAGTCATCTGCCTATCCAGAAGATGGAAGAGCTGGAAATATGGGGAATTGGAACCCAGAGTTTCCCTTACGACGGCTATCTTCCCATCAGGATGACCTTTGACCCGTCCGTGGCTGGGAAGGTCGAAGTGTTTGACACCCTGGCAGTCGTGTGCCCTAGGCCGCCTGGAGCCAACAAGAATTCCCTTATAATAGGGACGAACACGGACCTGGTCCGAAGACTCCTGACCCCTCTGGTGAAAGAAGAGGGGCGAACAGCCACCAAGATCCATCCCATGCTGAAGACGGCCTACCAGCGGCTGGTCCAAGAGCAGGAGACCCCTGGAGAGGGTATAGGGAAGGTGTGGAGACTTGGAAGAGAAGGGGTAGTGTTGCAGCCCGGCGAAGTAACCTGTCTCAGAGCCACTGTGAAGCTTACTTGGGAGCAGCCTGGTCCCTTTGTCGTGCTGGAGTCAGAGCCAAGGGGTGAGTCCTCAGGTCTGGAAGTGATACCGGAAGTGATTCCGCTGAAGGTCCTGAAGAAGGCCCATTGTAGAGTTCCAGTGAGTGTTAGGAACACTACCAGAGACCCCATGGAAATCCCAGCCAGAATGCTGCTAGGCCAGGTGAGCCCTGCGGTCCCTGTTACCCTGTCAGAAGTGAAGAGGACAGGTGAAGGAGGAGATGCTTGGGAGAAGCTGTCCATGGAAAACCCGAATCTGCCAGGAGCTTGGAAGGAGAGAGCCAAGGCCCAGTTGAATAGATGGGAGAAGATCTTCTCCAAGGATGAGTTCGATGTGGGGTGTGCAAAGAGTGCCACCCATCGGATCCGCCTCCAGGAAGACAAGCCCTTCCGAGAAAGGGTCAGGCGGGTCCCCCTAGCAGATCTGGAGGATCTAAGGGAACAACTTGCAGAACTCAAGAGGACTGGTGTGATACGGGAGTCCAGAAGCCCCTATGCCTCTCCCATAGTGGTGGTCAGAAAGAAGAATGGATCATTGAGGCTCTGTATCGACTACAGGACTCTCAACAGGAGAACCATACCTGACCAATACACCACTCCGAGGATAGAGGATGCCCTACAGAGCTTGTCTGGAGCCAAATGGTTCAGCGTTATGGATCTCAAGAGCGGGTACTATCAGATCCCTATGCACCCAGAAGACAGGGAGAAGACAGCTTTCATAACCCCAGTAGGGTTCTTTGAATTCAATCGGATGCCCCAAGGTCTGTCTGGAGTCCCAGCTACTTTCCAACGTCTTATGGAGAAGACTGTAGGAGACATGAACCTTATTGAAGTCCTTGTATACCTGGACGATGTCATTGTCTTTGGGAGAACCTGGGAAGAACACGAAGAGAGGCTGGAAAAAGTGTTGAGAAGACTAAGTGAGGAAGGACTCAAGCTTTCGCCTGAGAAGTGTCGGTTCTACCAGTCTTCTGTGAACTATCTGGGGCACATAGTGTCTGAAGAGGGGGTGGCCACAGACCCTGAGAAATTGGAGGCAGTTACCTCCTGGCCACGACCCACCACAGTAACAGAACTCAGATCCTTCTTGGGGTTCTGCTCCTATTACAGGAGGTTTGTGGAAGGATTTGCCTGAATTGCTAGACCATTGAATGAACTACTCAAGACCGAGGGGGAAGAGGACGACTCAGGGCCCAGGAAGCCGGGAGAGTCAGTCAGAGATCAGTGGAACCAGAAGTGTTAAGAGGCCTTCCAGGCATTAAAAGAGAGCCTAACCACTGCCCCGGTCTTGGCCTACGCAGACCCAACCAAACCCTATGAACTGCACGTGGATGCTAGTCATGACGGTCTGGGAGGAGTACTTTACCAAGAACACGAAGGGCAACTGCGGCCTGTTGCCTACAAGAGTAGGAGCCTGAACCCCTCGGAGAAGAACTACCCCACCCACAAGCTGGAGTTCCTGGCCCTTAAGTGGGCGGTAGTAGACAAACTCAAAGACTACCTATATGGGGCGGAGTTCACTGTGAAGACCGACAACAACCCCCTTACCTACCTTTTCACCACGGCCAAGCTGGACGCCACTGGACACAGGTGGCTGGCCGCACTTTCTGGATTCAACTTCAGCCTAAAGTATAGGCCAGGGACTGGGAATCGAGATGCAGACGCTCTGTCCAGGAGATCTCATATGACGTAGAAGATTGGACCCAAGTGGCACCGGACGGGGTGCGGGCCCTTTGTCAAGGAGCTGAATTCCAAGCTCGAGGAGGTTCCAGAGCAGAGGAAATAGGAGTTACCATGGTGGGAGTCCCCAAACACTGCTGTGGAGTAGCTCAACTGGGAGAGGACAACCTGCCAAGACTGTCCAAGAAGGAGTTGAGGTGTGACCAATTGGAAGACCCCATGGGGAGATTGGTCCTGGAGGCCCTGGAGAATCAGGATCCAAACAGACTCATGCGTCAACCTTCAAAAGAAGCTTGCCTGCTGAGGAAAGAGTGGGACAGGTTGCAGTTACATCAGGGAGTGGTCTACCGAAGGGGCCCCTCTGATGAATCAGAAGATAAATGGCAGCTGTTTCTGCCAGAAAAGCACAGAGAGACTGTTCTAGTCGCCATGCATGACAATCATGGCCACCTAGGAGCTGAAAGGACCTTCCAACTTGTCAGAAGTGGGTTCTATTGGCCCTGCATGAGGGCAGAGGTAGAAGAGTACTGACACTCATGTGCCCGATGCATCCAGAGGAAGACTTTGCCCCATCAAGCTGCCCCAATGGGCCATCTACAAAGTCAAGGCCCAATGGATCTGGTATGCATTGATTTTCTCTGCCTCGAACCCGACCTGAGTGGACTAGGAAATGTTCTGGTGATAACCGACCATTTCACCCGGTATGCCCAGGCTTTCCCGACCAAAGACCAGAAGGCCTCCACCGTAGCCAAGGTACTTATGGAGAAGTACTTTGTCCATTATGGGCTGCCACAGCGACTCCATTCAGATCAAGGGAGGGACTTCAAGAATAAACTGATCCGGAAGCTCCTGGATTCTTTGGGAATCAAGAAGACTCGAACTACACCTTACCATCCACAGGGAGATGCTCAGCCGGAAAGGTTCAACCGAACCTTGCTCAACATGTTGGGGACTCTGGAAAGTGAGAAAAAGCAACATTGGAGCAAACACATAGCAGCCACAGTACATGCTTACAACTGCACCATCAGTGATGCTACAGGCTACTCCCCATATCGACTCATGTTTGGGAGAGAGGCGAGACTACCTGTGGACCTGGCCTTTGGCACCTCTCTGGACCATTCCTCAGTCACATCCAACAAAGGGTACGTGGACAGGCTCAGACAAAGCCTGAAAGTAGCTTATGAGCAAGCTCAAGCAGCTTCCGACCAAAGGGGGGCTAGAAATAAGAGAAACTTCGACTTGAAGGTCCGGGTGCAAGACCTACAGCCTGGGGATCGAGTGCTGTTACGCAACCTGGGGATCCCTGGGAAGCACAAACTTGCAGACAGATGGAGATCTGAACCTTATGTCATCTGTAGGAAGTTGGCGGGCCTACCTGTCTATACGCTGAAGCCAGAAGGAAAGGTAGGCCCACTGAAGACGTGGCATCGAAACCACCTTCTCCCACTTGCTGAGGCAGTTAGAATACCTCCCGTGGGAGACTCCCCTGAACCGGCCTCTATCCTGGATGCTCCTAGGCCAAACACTCGGTCACAGACCTCCCGAGCTGAAGATGGAGAGGCTTCTCAACTCAGTGGAAGTGAGGAGGGAGAACTTGATTGGCTGTGGCCTTCCCCAACTCCAGGAACTTCTACCATAGATCTTCCAGCCACTGAAGACACTCAAGATGGAACACTGAACCCAGAAGCCACAGAGTTCATCCCTTCTAGTCCTTCAGCAGAATACTGGGAAGATGCCCAGAATGGTTGTTCAGAGGAAGAGGAGCCTGAGGCGCCAGAGCCAGAAATCCCAAGAGAGCAAAGGGCTCGAAGAGTCATCCGGTCTCCTAAGAAGCTGACCTACCCTCAAATGGGGAACAGTTCGGAAGACTCTGTAGTCACTGCTAGAAGGAATGCTGAGAATCCGGATCCTTCCACTGTCCATTTAGTGGAGGGCAACCCCAGCTCACTCTCTGGCACAGTTAGACAGGTCGCCCCCACTGAAGCGACCTGTAGACAGGACAGCTCCCCATCCTATGATGATTGGTGGGAGGCTCCTCTGTCAATCCTATGCAACCGCATTGAATCTAAAATGTTTTTCAGATCTAAAAATGTTAGATGTCTTTGGGGACCAAAGATTTAAAGTGGGGGGAGTGTGTAGCGGGGTATTCCCCTTTAAGACAGAGAGACAAGAAGTTCCAGGTGAGAGGTGAGTCGGGAGGAAGTAAAGAGACATTACTGGAAGTGAAAGCAGAGGAGAGAGAGAGAGACTACATCTCCCAGTACATCTTGCAGCACCCAGGGTACATTGCTCCGGAACAGAGACTGCTGGGGCAGACTTTATAAAGGGGAGGTGGAGTTTGTTCGGTCTCTTTGGACACCCCCTCTCCTAGCAAGAGGATCTCTGTGCTGAACTGCTGTGTGCACAAGGCCTGAAGCCTGGGCCTTGTGCTCCTTTCCAAAGAGCCCCTCTGCCAGCCTAGCAGAACCTTAGAGACATCTTCTCATCCTTGCTGCAGTACACCAGAAGGATTGAAGACTTGGATGTCGGTGGATTCCTGTTCCTAGACGAATCGATGGAGGAAACGGACTTGGACTTGTCCGGGTGGTGAGAGCTGTTTAAAGACAGATACTTTATCTTTACTATTCGTTGGGATTACAAAGTTGTTCTTCAAGTGCACCACCGAAAGATTGATAGCGAATATTGTTTCACTGAACTTCCATTTAGATCAGTCAGGCCTGACTGCATAGGTAGACATTGCTGGGTGTTAGTCTACCCATGAGGGGAAGTAGCTGTAAAAGGGCAGCGCTAGAGTTGCATAGCAATACTTAATTATTCTGATTACTCTGTTTATCTTTATTACTGTTTATTGCAGGGATCTGCAACTTGTTATACTGTTGTTTATTACTTGCCCATTAGCCTCAGTAAAATATCTGGGTCAAGTACATTGGTGTCAGTTTCACTTACTTTAATAGAAGTTTTAAAGTATATCACTGTGTGTGTTTGCCATAGGACTGCGTCACCTAGAGTTGCGGTCACGCGGTCCTATCTCCCCTTACTAGCTGTGCCAGTGGGGGGTTGAGCATATTGCCGGGGGTTGGCGGAGCTGTCTTCAGGACCCAACTAAATCTACGGCCTTCTTAGTTGGAGGTATCGCTACATTCAGGTGATGACAAAACCCAAATCTTTTACCTTTAGATAAGATCGCTTATCAGTGACTAAAAAAGATTGGACCTCTTATGACCATCACTACAACGGAGCGTTATCAGATAATATTTCCAGGTTATTACAAGAGATGTGAAGCTTTACCAAAAACGTGTGCAGTTGTGTCTGTGACCCGCGTACTGTGCATCATTTCTTTACTTCTCTCAATAAATGTTCAATGTTTAATATGTCAAAAATAAGAATAGAATAAAATGGAAAGAATATAACTGCCATCCAAAATTTTTTCATTTTGAATAAAATAGACCAAAAAATAAATCCATCCTTCAAAATTCAAATTTTGATTTTTTTTATTTTAAATTCAAAACATAATAGAATAGAAAGAATATCGACATCTTCCAAAATTCATATTTCAAATAGAAAAGAATAAAATAGAAAACCTATATAGCTGGCTTCCGAAATTAAATTTTGAAATTAAAAATTTGAATTTTAATATAACAGAATATAATGAAAGAAAAAGTATATAACTGGTTTCCAAAATTCTAACTTCACATAGAATAGAATAGAAAAAATATATAGCCAACTTTCGAAAATTTAATTTTGAAATTTTAATGTCAGGTTTAGAATAGAATAGAATACAATAGAAATAATATAGCTGTTGTCTGAAATTCAAACTAGACATGCGCACTGCCGAAAAATGTGTTTGTTTTCGTTTTAATTCATTTTTTTGTTTTTTTCAAAAATTTCGGAAATTCGGACTTCGGAAATTCGAAAATGCGAAAATCCAAATTTTCACATTTTCTATTTTCTGAATTCTAAATTTTCACATTTTGTAATTTCTTAATTTTATAATTTTCGATTTCCGAATTTTCAAATTGTAGGATATTCGGATTATTGAATTCCGAATTTTCTAATTTTGCAATTTCCAATTTTATAATTTTGGAATTTAGAATTTTTAAATTTTCAATTTTTCGAATTTTCAATTTTCTGATTTTCAAATTTCCGATGTCTGAATTTTCATATTTCTAATTTTGGAATTTCCGATTTTCGAATTTATGATTTTGGAATTTTGAATTTTAGATTTTCAAATTTCCAAATTTTAGAATTCCAAATTTTTTAATTATGAATTTTTGAATCCCGAATTTTCGAATTTCCGATTTTTTTATTTTTTAATTTCCAAATTTTCTGATTTCTAATTTTTCCATTTCATCTAAGACACGTTCATCTTATTAAAAAAAATCCATCCTTCAAAATTCAAATTTTGAAATTTTATTTAAAATTCAAAACATAATAGAATACAATAGAAAGAATATAGACATCTTCCAAAATTCAGAATTCAAATAGAATAAAATAGAAAACATATACTTCCGAAATGTTATTTTGAAATTAGAATTTAGAATTTTAATATAATAGAATATAATGAAAGAGAAAGAATATAGCTGGTTTCCAAAATTCTAATTTCACATAGAATAGAATAGAAAAAAATATGTAGCCAACTTTCGAAAATTTTATTTTGAAATTTAAATGTCAGGTTTAGAATAGAATACAACACAATAGAAAGAATACAGCTGTCGTCTTAAATTCAAATTAGACATGTGGACTGCCAAAAAATTTGTTTGTTTTAGTTTCACTTGTTTTGTTGCTTTTTTCAGAAATTTGGAAATTCAAAAATTCGGAAATTCGGACATCGGAAATTCGAAAATACGGTATTCCAAATTTTCGCATTTTCAAATTTCCGAATTTTCAAATTTTCGATTTTCGAATTTTCAAATTTAAGGATATTCGGATTTTTGAATTCCGAATTTTTGAATCCATAATTTTCTAATTTAGAAATTTCCGATTTTCTAATTTTGGAATTTTGGAATTTAGAATTTTAGAATTTTAAAATTTTCGATTTTTTGAATTTTTGAATTTCTGATTTTCTAATTTCCGATTTCCTAATTTTAAAATTTCTGATTTTCTAATTTTGGAATTTATGATTTTGGAATTTAGAATTTTAGATTTTAAAATTTCCAAATTTTTAAATTTCCGAATTTTCGAATTGTCAAATTTTCTCATTTCTAATTCTCAAATTTTCGAATTCTGAATTTTTGAATTTTCTAATTCCGAATTTTCGAATCCCGAATTTTTGAATTTTCAAATTTCCAATTTTCGAATTTTTGAATTTCAGAATTTTCGGATTTACAATTTTCGAATTTCTAATTTTCTCATTTTGAATTTTCCATATTTCTGATTTTCAAATTTTCGAATTTCTGATTTTTCCCTTTCATCTAAGACACGTTCATCTTATTTTTTATTAATAGGAAGATTTATTCCCAATATGTGACGTCTTCTAAGTTATAAAAGAAACATCCGACTTCAACATTTTGTGTCTCTATGGACAGTACTGTGCAAAAGTTTTAGGCAGGTGTGAAGAAATAATGTAAAGTACAAATGATTTCATATCTACAGATTTACTTCTTTATTTTTATCCATTTATAAAATGCAGAGTGAGCGAGGAGAAGAGAAATCCAAATCTAATCAATATTTGAATATTCTTCATCAGATCTTTTAGGTCCACTAATACACACACAGTCTATGAAGGGAATGTTTTTATATTTTACATTTGTTTTCAAATTCAAATCCAATTCAACTCAAACTTAATACAATTCAAATTTGACTGCAATATTTTGTTATTTTGGACAAAATGAATTTTGATATTTTGGATTGGTTGAAATTGGTTACTCGGAATAATGAAGATTTTGTCCAATTCTGATTGGGAATGAAATCTTGTGGTTGTCTCAGGTAGAGATGTGTGTGATGGAAAAATCTCTTTCATTTCCTTCCGTTTAGTTTTGTTAAATTTGGTTGATTTGTTCAATTCGGGATTCATATTCAGAATTTATATTCGGAATTTGTTTTATGTGTTTTATCAAATCTTCTTCTAATTTACCGTTTTTCTTTTTTTCGATTCAAAGCGTTTAAATCGCTAAATTTCAAATTGGTCGAATTAAAAATGTACGTTTTTTTATTTTCAATTCTAATGCGGCAACCAAAATGTTTACATTGAAAGCGAAAGGTCCACCCAGAAAAAAGTTTCAACACTAAAATTCCTAAAATAAAAATAAAAAAAAATAATAGAAAAAAAGAAATAAAAGACACTGACATTATGCCTGTTGCTATGCGGAAGCCCCTAATCTGCCTCTTCCTTTGCCTCGGTGGGTCTCCTTCCGCTTCCTCTTCTTGTGAATGGGGAGCACTGCCTTCTGGGGACTGTGTGTATCCCAGGAGACAAGCCGCCCAATCACAAAGCATCGTGCGAGTGGCGCATGCTCAGTAGGAAACGGGCAGTGAAGCCGTAAAGTGTCTTGTTTTGGGGACTGAAGATGGGAAAAGGTTAGAGATTTGCACAACAAATATTAGGGGGGGGGGGAGGGGGAAGGGAGGCTTCTATTTCTGAGTGACAGAATGGGCATCTTACATCTAGAACTAAAAGTTCCATCATTTTTTGTTTTAAATTGGAAGAATAAACTTTGCACCTCACTTTTCAGGCCTTTATTGGATAAGTGACAATTTATGAGGGAAGAGGAAACAGATTACATGAGCAATTAAATAAATGTCTTCCTTATTTACAGACTGAATAAAGTAAAATGTGTCGGTATTGCTGATAAGCGTGTAATTCCTTTCTGGTCAGGACCTCTTTTCTGAGGGAGAGAACAAGTAGACTGCGGATAGAACTAAGACATTATATTTTATTTTTTCCAGCAATGAATCCGGGTGGTTCCTGTTATCAGATTTTCACCACAACTTATAAGCCTGTTTAGGAAGAATACTATATGCTGGCCATAGAATGAGAAGATTGCATCGGGTGAGTTGTCCTCTGAAACAGCCGCCCCCCCACAAGTGTTCAGGAGACGATACAAAGGCTTTAGGCAAAATGATGCCATGCAGTGTTACAGCCAGTATGTCTAGGGGGAGGATCCACACTGGGGCGGACATTGTGTAAGCTCTGCAGGGGCAGGCCCGGAGGTGGCAGTCCATCTTGTGCCAGGAAAAGTGCCACCAGCACCAGCCTGTTGTTTGCCCTTCAGCAGGGTAGGTTCCCATATGTGCCTTCTCTGGGACGTGTTTCCAACCTAGTGGTGCAGCTATTTCTAGATAGGTACTCTGATTATAGGATCTTTTGAAGCAGAATAGAAGAGTTTGTAGCCAACTGATACCACCCTGCATCCTTTCTGTCTGCCAGCAGAGTTGCCCAGTGGGTAATGAATGATATATAACATCTCTACCATGACTTTCTGGATCATGTGTCTGTGGTCAGGTGGACCCTTATGCTGACCCCATGGTGGGGTGACTTATTAATATTACTTCTACATGATGGTGGGGGGCGGGGATGGTCTTACAGGAGAAGAATAGGGATGAGCCGACATTTTGGTCTGAACTTAGATTTGGACTGACCTGTGGCTGGTTGGGCAATTGTCCAAATATCTGAACCTTTTCCCATTCAGCCCCTTGTATGGTGAGAGCCGAGCATCATATGTAGACGTGGTACTTCTACCACCACTATACATTTATCCTGGAGTACGGCTTTAAGTTTGGCTACTTTTTTGTCTATGGCTTGTTTACAAAATAAAAACATTTTTGCAAGGCAATATCAGCAATAAAAGTATTTTTTTTCCTCTAAGAGAAATTATATATGTATTACTCTGGTATACATTTTGTTACTGCATCAAAAGTGAGAAATGTAAACATTGTTCTGGTCCATAGGTGGGGTACAGGTGTGAGAGAGAAAGTGGTAAAAAAACAATAAAACAAGAGGTGTGGCCCTCAAGCCATCCATATATATATATATATATATATATATATATATATATTACATACAATTTCTTCATTAATAATAATAATAATACTAATAATAATAATAATAATAATAATAATTATTATTATTATTATTATTATTATTATTATTATTATTTATATTTTATTTAGCAGTACAGTTATTTTTTTTAATTATAATATACATTTTCTTAATATTTTACATGCTAATAACAATTACATTATTTTGTAATCTTGCATCTATATTTTTAATGTAATATATACTGAATATCCAGCAAGAGAAACGACTAAACTTTATAACTTTTATTTCTCGGCATTGCTGATACTGGAAAGCAGTTCTTTAGTAAAGTATTATTAGACATCTTCTTCAGGGAACAGCCAGAGTTTCTTCTATTGGATGAAAGTTTAGAGTCACATTTAGAATGATGTGACAATTTCTCACACATGGCAGCAGATTGTAGAGAATAGTAAAGCCGGTGACTTCATTCTTTATTATTAGAGTGATTGTAAACCTTCTGTGTGCCGTTCTCCTGGGACTACTGACACCTGAGCTGAGCGCCCCCTAGAGACACCACAAGACCGGCACATGATTACAGTGGTGGGACCGCTCCATTCACAATAGAACAAAAGTCACCAAAGAACAACAAACCTGAGATTTTATTGGATGAAAGTTTCTGCCGCATTTCCCCAGGAAACAGACGCTGAATTTACTGATCACCATCTGCTTTCCAATACAGACTGTCATCATACAAGTCTTACTATGTCTCCTTCACTTTAACTATTCATTTAGATTAGGTGAAAAGCAATAAAATACTAATAAAAATGTTAAATAAATGTTAAATAATCATTATATTAAATAAATAATGCATTAAATAAATTACATTTACATTTAATAAAATTAAATTATTTAAAGTATTATTAAATTCATATAAATGACATTAAAAAATGTATTTTAAGTAAAATTATTATTATTATTATTATTATATGTATTTATTTATTTATTTATTTTTGTAACTAGCACTATGCAAATAAATAATACATTCTACGGGGATGTTTAATGTGTACATTGCAGCTCTAGTTTGTTATTAATGTTGAAATTCCATTAATAGTTTTGGACATTTTGCTCCTATAAGATGCAGTACATAATACAGATCAACATTTTACTTAAAATGAATTAATCAATACATAAATTAATTAATTAATTGATAAAACAATGTGAGTGGCTTCTTGTGTAATAAATAGAGTATGCAGTAATCTAAATGACAAGTCAGAAAAAATCCTGTACACTATGATGTCATAGAAAAAAACAAACAAAAAAACAAAAACAAATGCATACATGTTTATCATCCATCATCCAGTGTATAGCACTAATATACATGCATGAGCAGTACAATACACTCCATATATGGTTTATTAGGGAGTTTTTGTTACAAATTATTATTTTTTTCCATTCTCCTTCAGTAATAGACAGGATTCCTTTTGAAAAACTTGTCTGGCAAAATTACTTAATTTTATTGCACTTAAATACAATATATAAAATTATAAATGATAAAGGACGGGATCACATCGAGTAAACAGACACCAAACATGCCACGCCTTAAAACTGACCACATCTGTAAAAAGATGAAGGGCTGTGGTACCCCAAATTGTCCATAGGGGGCACTATAAAAGTGTTTATAGTGTGTTTGCACTCTCTTGTGTGCACAGAGAGACAGGGTCACTTTTTCATTATTTTACATTTATTTTATTATCTTTTACATTGTTTAACAATGTTTTGTATTTACCTTTATTGCTGTCACAAGGGGGGATAACAAGTCCCAGTGTGAAAGTGTGAACAGGTGACAGGTTCTCTTTATGGAGATATCAGGGGACTATTAGATCTCTAATGTCTCCCCCCCCCAACTGCTGCTAATAAAGCACAGAACATGCTTGAGTAGCCACTTTCCCAGCTATAGAATCCGGGAAATGATAGCTCCGCCCCCTGTGGTGATGACATGCTCATCTCTTCTGGACTCACAGAGGAGATTTGGTACAACCTTCAGGAGAATTACACCCCTTCATGACCAGGCCATTTTTTGTGATACGGCACTTCGTTACTTTAACTGACAATTGCACAGTCATGCGACGCTTTACACAAATAAAATGTTTGTCCTTTTTTCCCCACAAATAGAGATTTATTTTGGTAGTATTTGATCATTTTTGTGGGATTCAATTTTTTGTGCTATAAACAAAAAAGACCAACAATTTTGAAAAAAAAAAATATATTTTTTACTTTCTGCTATAAAACATCCAATAAAAAATTTAAAAAATCTAATTTCTTCATCAAATTAGGCAAATTCTGCTACATGTCTTTGGTAAAAAAAATCCCAATAAGTTTATATTGATTGGTTTGTGCAAAAGTTATAGTGCCTACAAACTACGGGATTTATACTGGAATTTGTATAAAATGTTTAACTTTTTACTAGTAATTGCGGTGATCAGCAAATTATAGCAGGACTGCGATATTGCGGTGGAGAGTCAGGACACTAAATTACACTTTTGATAGTTTGTGGGAACTAGTGACACTAATAGAGTAATCAGTGCTAAAAATATGCACTGTCACTGTACTAATGACACTGGCTGGGAAGGGGTTAACATCAGGGGCAATTAAAGGGTTAAATGTGTGCCTAGCCAGTGTTTGTGTGTACGCAGTGTGGTGCTTTTACTAAGGGATGTGCTTTGCAGGGAAACAAAGTCTTACATATGTTGGGGGTCCTGTTCAAAATGGGGTCATCGTGCAAATAATTTATTCCTGTGGACATAGGAACAAAATATTTATTTTTCTGTGAATAAATGACACTTTAATGTTGATTTCTAGATTTGGATGTTGGGAGTTCTGTTCAAACTGGGGCCTGGGGCAAATAATTTATTATTACACATAAAGGAATAACAATCTTTTTGGAGTTTTCTTTTTTTTCTGTGAATAAATGATGCTCTAGATTTTTAGATCTTAAAATGGCAGTTAGGAGTCCATTTTTTATTTAATTTAATATTTTTTATATTTGAATTGTTATTTATTTTTATTTAATTTTAAATTGGTACCCAGCATGCATAATATAATACACATAGGAGCTACAATACATTGTATTTATGGATTTTTTGTTTATAAAATAAAAATAAAAAAAATAATAATGAAAAAAAAATACTGAAAATAAATGAATTGAAAGTAAAAATAAATATAAAAATAAAAATGAAAATAAAATAAAAATGTGCTGCCATGAAATGTGTATGATGGTACCCCTTAGTGGAGACAGAATTACCTTGCCAATTAGTAATCATATCTACTTGATATACTGTACAGTATGTGTAATGTCTTCACCTATCATCTCAGTTGGTGAATACATGGACCCTCTTGTTTTATTTTGGGTGGGAACTTCACGATTGTCTGTTCTTTAAAATTCTTAAAGCGGGATTCCACCCACGATTGTTTTTTTTTTTTTAAGTCAGCAGCTACAAACACTGTAGCTGCTGACTTTTATAAGGACACTTACCTGTCCTAGGCGCCCGCGATGTTGTCCCCCGAGGCCGACCCCTCGATCCTGGCACCGCCATCCTCACTAAGGGAAACGGGCAGTGAAGCCTTGCGGCTTCACTGCCCATTTCCTACTGCGCATGCGCGAGTCTCGCAGTGTTTTCTGAATGAGCTGCTGCTCTCTGGGATACACACAGTTCCCAGAAGGCAGCATGCCCCATTGCCCAGAAGACACCGCAAGTAGGACGAGGAAGAAGACCTGCCGAGGACTAGGAAGAGGCAGATTAGGAACATCCGCATAGCAACCGCCTTTTCTGGTGAGAACATTTTTTTTTCTATTTTTTTGCAGGATTCTTGTGTATTTTTTTAGGGTGGAACTCCACTTTAATACAATATTAAAAATGTAACTTTAAAAATTGATATAAAACAAATATTGTCTATGTCAATGTTCAGGCCTGCTGGACTGAGTGTACCCAGATCATGTATCCAGCGTGTCTCATTTTGGAATACTGGACGGGTCATCTTAATTCCCCTCCAATGTTGGTCTATTTTGTCCATCCCACATACTTGTAACATACTGGGGTCCCTGTTATGATACATTCTATAATGTTGGGACAGACTTTGGTTTTTATACCCCTTTCTTATGTTGTTTAGATGTTTCCTAATTCTTACACATAATTGTCTAGTTGTCCGGCCAACATATTTCTGGCCACAAGAACCAGCCAGCAAGTCTGTTACATGGGAGCTTTGACAAGTAATCAGTTTGTCTATTTTGTATTCCTTGTTAGTGACTGAGGTTATAAATGTAGAGGTTTTCCTGGGTCTTTCTCTCACTGTCCTGCACACCTTACATTTACCACATGTGTAGAACCCTTTGTGATCCAAAAAAGTTCCCAATCTTTTAGGGGGATCTTGTACTTTATGCACCAATTTATCCCTCAGTTTGGGGGCCCTCCGGTACACAAATATTAGCCTATCCAGTAGGATCTTAGCCAGGATGATGTCTCGGAGGAGACTGGACCAATGTCTATATATTACTTTTTCAAATTCCTTATATTGTCTGTGGTAATCCGAAATTAGTAACATAAACAATAGATGAATTGAGCGCATTCTGGATAAGGAAATACAAAAGAAAAACTAAACATAAAACGGGGCAGACAGAATGGGAATGAAACTAAAATAAGCTGTATAAAAACACACGTTAAAAGTCCATATCAATTAGTCCATGTGTGGAATAGCTTGAAGACTATCCGCAAGGAAGGCTGCCAGCTTACAGATAGAAGTGATCTGAAATAAGACAGGAAGAGGAAAAAAGCAGCGCCTTCTAAGCGTAGTAGTATCAGAAATTTATTAGAGCAATATATAATACAGCGGCAAGAGATACACTCACAAACGAGTATAGTAAGAGGCTTATCTTTAAAGGTTGTCATTCGCTCGACCCGGGAGCTGCGAATCCTGATGTTACAAGCTGGAGTCCCACGTAGTGGTTAGCGGTGGTAAAAGGAACTTCACTCTCGCGGCCGCAGAGATGGGGAAGAATCCTCACTGGAACACAGCTAGTGGAATCGTCACTTCCGGGTATGATGTCAGCGGGGGATGCGCGCGTTCGAAGCATGCATGCTTCTTCATCAGGCTCATAGGGGCCATCTTGGAGTGGGGCAATTTATACCACACCACAATGCAAATGAATTAGCATACTTAGTTGCCAAGGAGATGGATACAGGACACTTACAATATGGATTTAGATAGCACTAATAGGAGTGTTATCAAGTAATGAACATAGGGAGGGAGAAAAAACAAAAAGGAGAAAGAAGAAAGCACCACCCAAATACAATAAATGGATACAAAATAGGGAGTACAATAAAAGTATATAAATACACACATGCATGTATATATACTGTGACAGCAGGAAGGTAAAGTCACCTGGTTGCATCCAGGGGGGTAGATATATTTCGCCCAGATTCAGGCTTTACGCCGACTTATACAACTAGGTGGAGAGTTGTATAAGGCTAGTGGGCTCATTGATGACTCATACCTCTAGGGAGAGGGCTGGGCGTCGTGCAGACAGGGAGTTGATGAGGCCAGCTGAAGCTTGTCAGCTCATTTAGGCCTCTATAAGAACTCCCAGCTTCATTAGATGTTAGCTCATGCCTGGAACCAGACCTGTGTGGACTGTCTAGGGAGAGTGAACCCCTGTGCGGTGAGAAAAAGCCTGTGTGGCTATTTGCTTGGACATTTAAAACCAGGGACTTAGGGACTAGGACAGCACTAGGCTGATCCCAGTTGTTAGTTAGGAAACCTGTATGTTTAGTCAGAGGTCAACTTGACCAGGATTTATTTTGGTTATGTTTCTTTTGCTTTGCTGTGTTTTGTCACTGTAAATAGAAAATAAACCGCACCTTTTTGATTTTGAAAACCACAACCTCCGTTTGCTGGGCCTGTTTTGTGTGGGGAGCCCATCCCGGGGGTCACACACACCCGCTGCCGAGCTAACCCCCTCACAGTTGGTGGAGAACCAGTGGCAGTTTTTTTAAGCCAGCATGGAGGAGATACTGAAACAGCTGTCTCTAGCAAATGCCAATCAACAGCAGACAAATGCAGGTTTGCAAAGGAGCCTTGCAGCCCAGCAGCAGACAAACGCAACTTTGCAACAGAGTCTGGAGGCTCAGCAACGAGCCCAGCAGCAATCTGAGGCCCGCTTCATAGACCTGTTGCAGAAGCAAGAGCAGAGACTACAACAACAGATGGAAGCAGTAATGCAGCAACGTCCGCAGACCAGTGAGGAAAGCCGTCCCACTAATACCGCGTCCTTTGGGGTGAGTCGTTTATTGACAAAAATGACTGGAGAGGATGATCCAGAGGTATTTTTGACCACATTTGAAAGGACCGCTGAAAGAGAAAAGTGGCCTGAGGAGCAGTGGGCTGGACTGGTGGCTCCTCTGTTAACTGGTGAATCGCAGAAGGCTTACTATGACCTAGAGCCTAACCAAGCAAAAGACTATGTGATGCTAAAAGCTGAAATATTGGCAAGGCTGGGTGTCACCCAGGCTGTCCGGGCTCAGCGTGTGCATAACTGGACTTTCCAGCTTGGAAAACCCCCCAGGTCTCAAATGTATGATCTCATTCACCTGAGCAGAAAGTGGCTACAGCCAGAGACTTTGTCCGCACCAAAGATTGTGGAACGTGTTGTAATGGATCGGTTTTTGAGAGCTCTTCCTACTGCCATCCAAAAGTGGGTAAGCCATGGAGACCCAGAGACGGCCGATGGTCTTGTGGATCGTGTGGAGAAATACTTGGCTACAGAGAACCTGACGGCCTCTTCCAGAGACTCTCGGACTTTCCACCCTAAGACCAGACCATCCCCAGGGGCGGATAAGAGGATTCCAAGGGGTGAGGGTGGAGAGAGTGAGAGGGTGGGAGCTCTACCCCAAGTTTGGCGAGAACAGCCTGGGAAATCAGCGGCTCAAGAGGCGGCAAGAAGGATCGTTTGCTACCGCTGCCGGCAAGCGGGACATATTGCAGCCAATTGCCCGGTTGTGGAGGAACCCATGCAGTGTGACTTTCTGACGGGCAGACGTCAGTCGCTGTGTGCGACAGTCGCATGCACTGCCATTCGAGGAACTGAGAAACATTTATGCAAAATGTGTGTTAATGGTAGAAATGTTGTGGTATTGCTGGATTCAGGTAGCCTTGTGACCCTGATAAAGGCTGAGTTAGTTAAAACAGAGGTCTCTGGGAATAGCAAGGTAGCTGTTATTTGTGTGCATGGGGACACCCGAGAGTATCCAGTGACTACAGTGTGTTTCGAGACCCCCAAAGGTACCCTCTCTCATCCAGTGGGCTTAGTATCTCAGTTACCGCATGACGCCATTGTGGGAAGGGATTTTCCGAAGTTCTGGGAACTGTGGGATGATCCTGAGCCCCTCACTGGTGCCCCTATGTACCAGGAATGTGATAGCCAGAACTCCCCTGAGAGTGGTGAGGACTCTCCGGAATTTCCCTTATCAGTATTGGCAGGGGAGACTCAAGAAACTGGAGAGGAGCCCACCTCCTCAGACGAAAACCTACCGTCTGTGGAGTTTTCTGATCTTGAGGTTCACAGGGAAAACTTTGCCACAGAACAGTTGAAAGACCCCGCCCTAATAAAGGCACGGGAAAACGTAGTGAAAATAGATGGCGAGTTAGTGGACCCAGATAATACCTGCACTTACCCATACTTCAGCGTAGAGAAGGACCTACTGTATCGGGTGGCAAAAAGGGCAGAAGAAACCGTTGAGCAGCTTGTGGTGCCCAAACCTTACAGGAAGTTGGTGTTGGAGTTGGCCCATGGGCACATTCTTGGAGGTCATCTGGGGACAGAGAAAACCCGAGAGAGGGTATTACAGAGATTCTATTGGCCGGGGGTGATGAAGGACGTAGAAAATTATTGTTCCTCCTGCCCTGTGTGTCAGAGGTTGGCCCCGATGCCACATTTCCGTAGCCCGCTGGTCCCTCTACCCATCATTGAGGTCCCGTTTGAGAGGATCGCCATGGATTTGGTAGGTCCTATAATCAAGTCCGCTAGGGGGCACCAGTACATATTAGTTATAATGGACTATGCCACCCGTTATCCAGAAGCGATCCCTCTCCGAAATACCTCGGCCAAAACCATAGCCAAAGAGCTATCTCTTGTTTTTAGCCGGGTGGGTATTTGTAAAGAACTGCTTACGGACCAAGGTACACCCTTTATGTCCCGGGTTATGAAAGAGCTGTGTAAATTGTTCAAAGTGACGCAATTGCGTACGTCTGTGTATCACCCCCAAACCGATGGGCTGGTTGAAAGATTCAACAAAACCCTAAAAAAAATGCTGAACTTAGGGGTGATAGAGGAGTCCCAAAGTGATTGGTCTAGTCCCATCGTGTTGGTGCCTAAACCGGATGGGAGCTGGCGATTTTGTAACGATTTTCGTCAGTTGAACAAAGTTACAAAATTTGACACCTACCCCATGCCACGTATAGATGAGTTGATCGACCGGCTGGGAACAGCCCGATACATGACGACTCTTGACCTCACAAAAGGGTATTGGCAAATCCCCCTGGCCAAGTCGGCCAAAGAGAAAACCGCATTTGTAACCCCAGACGGGGCGTTCCAATATAAAAGAATGCCGTTCGGGTTACAGAATGCGCCGGCCACATTCCAGCGGAAAATGGACCAGATGCTGAGGCCCTATCGGAAGTATGCTGCGGCTTACCTGGATGACGTAATTGTCCATAGCACAGATTGGGCCTCACATCTGCCAAAAGTGCAAGCAGTCCTGGACTCTGTTCGGGTAGCGGGGTTTACGGCTAACCCCAAGAAGTGTACCATTGGGCAGGAGGAGGCCAAATATCTTGGGTACACCATTGGGAGGGGAGTAATAAAACCCCAACTCAACAAAGTCGAGGCCATCCAGAGTTGGCCACGTCCCAACAGCAAGAAGCAGGTACGAGCCTTTCTGGGAATCGCTGGGTATTATCGGCGATTCATTCCCCACTTTGCTTCTAAGGCTGTGCCCCTAACCAACCTGACGAAGGGGAAAGGGTCGGTCATGATTAAATGAACCCCCGAGGCTGAGGCAGCATTCCAATTCTTGAAACAAGCCTTATGTAGCCAGCCAGTGTTGTACTCACCCGACTTCTCTAAAGACTTTGTCGTACAAAGTGATGCGTCAGATGTGGGGTTAGGAGCAGTATTGTCCCAGGTCTGGAACGGGGAAGAGCACCCAGTCATTTACCTCAGCAGGAAGTTGAAGTCCCATGAGGTAAATTACGCCACCGTTGAAAAGGAGTGTTTAGCGGTGAAGTGGGCTCTAGATTCCCTTCGGTACTACCTGCTAGGTAGGCACTTTGACATGGTTACGGATCACGCTCCGTTAAAGTGGATGGCTCAAAACAAGGAAACAAATAGAAGAGTGAATATGTGGTTCCTGGCCCTCCAGGAATTCAACTTCACAGTAAAGCATCGCCCTGGCGTTCAAATGGGGAATGTGGATGCTTTGTCTCGAGTACATGAATGCCTGATTGCTGGTGTTCCAACCCCGAGGTTAAAACAAGAGGGGGGGTATGTGACAGCAGGAAGGTAAAGTCACCTGGTTGCATCCAGGGGGGTAGATATATTTTGCCCAGATTCAGGCTTTACGCCGACTTATACAACTAGGTGGAGAGTTGTATAAGGCTAGTGGGCTCATTGATGACTCATACCTCTAAGGAGAGGGCTGGGCGTCGTGCAGACAGGGAGTTGATGAGGCCAGCTGAAGCTTGTCAGCTCATTTAGGCCTCTATAAGAACTCCCAGCTTCATTAGATGTTAGCTCATGCCTGGAACCAGACCTGTGTGGACTGTCTAGGGAGAGTGAACCCCTGTGCGGTGAGAAAAAGCCTGTGTGGCTATTTGCTTGGACATTTAAAACCAGGGACTTAGGGACTAGGACAGCACTAGGCTGATCCCAGTTGTTAGTTAGGAAACCTGTATGTTTAGTCAGAGGTCAACTTGACCAGGATTTATTTTGGTTATGTTTCTTTTGCTTTGCTGTGTTTTGTCACTGTAAATAGAAAATAAACCGCACCTTTTTGATTTTGAAAACCACAACCTCCGTTTGCTGGGCCTGTTTTGTGTGGGGAGCCCATCCCGGGGGTCACACACACCCGCTGCCGAGCTAACCCCCTCACAATACATACACACACATGCACAATCATATGCACACATACATATGGGCAAGATATATAATAAAAACATTATGAAGATAATGTATAATCAAGCACTCTAGGTGCAGTATTAAAATATATTGTATTATATAACATTATATTATAAATGCTACAAATACAATATATATAAATTATTAATGAATTAAAAAATATTAATAAAATTGGGAATCCGAAGTTTACTATAATTTCCCCCAAAAATCACTTTTAGGATCCTTCAATACCTCATAAAAAATAATAAATAATAAATAGAAAATATAAATAAATAAAATAGAATAAAAATAAATATTAAAAATAGATTGGAATAAAGTTAATTGGTTGGTATAATAGGCATCATTATGCTTAAGCTGACGCGTGTGCACCTGATACCTTAGCTATTTATCAATCAGCTCAAAAAGGTCACCCTAATGTGCCATATAAAATGTGCCACAAGAAATAAATGTGGCAAACCTATACTCAATGCACTGAATAACACAATATTATAAGAGTATGTTTATTTCAATACACTCATTAAGGCCCCCAGGAGAGAGGCTATCTAAAGTGTAGATCCAGTAATTTTCCCTCTCACATAGCCTTTTATAACGTTCTGCCTTGGGCAAATGTTTGGAAACGGCCTCTATGACCCAAACACGTAGCCCCTCCGAAGACTGCTGGTGAAATTCTTTAAAGTGCCTTGCAACACTATATTTTTCTAGGCCCTTCTCCACAAAATTACGGTGCTCCCCAAACCTTTTGCGGAGGGTATGAATAGTGCAGCCTACATAAAGTAGGCCACAAGGGCACGTAAGACAATAGACGACATACTCGGAAGAGCACGTGAAAAAATCAGGTATGGTGTATATTTTGTCCTTACACGTAAACTATTTTTGTCTGTGAGTGACATGTTTACAGGTGAGACATAGGGCTTTCCTGCATTGATACATCCCCTTTACATTAAAAAATGTCAGAGAGGTGCTAGCAGTAGGCCCTAATTGTGTAATTTTACTTGGGGCTATGCGTGCCTTCAGGTTTTTGGCTCTTCTATAGCTGACTTTTGGTCTTTCAGGGAGTGTTGATTTGAGGTGGGGATCCTCACTCAAGATTGACCAATGTTTAACCAAGATCCTTTCCATTCGTCTAAACTGACTATGGAATTGGGTAACAAACCTGACCTGTTGTAAGTTGTCATCTGTGGTGGTAATTTTGTCACTCCTAGCCTCAGTGTTGAGGTAATGTTGAAAGGCTCCCTCCACTAACTGATCGGGGTAACCCTTTTCTAAAAACTTAGTCTTCAGGTTTAGGCCATGAGTGGTATAGTCCTGTAGCTTAGTGCAGTTGTGTCTAAGTCTACAAAATTGGCTTTTGGGTATATTATTCACCCAACGTGGATGATGGCAACTCTCGTAGTGCAAAAAGGAGTTACCTGCTGATGGCTTGGTATAGTTCTGGGCATGTATGGTATGATCATCATGAGACAATTCCAAATCAAGAAAAGCTAGAGTGTTCTCGTCAGTAACAGAAGTAAATGATAGACCCATGGTGTTAGAGTTACAGTAATGTAAAAAGTCTGGAATAGACGTATCTGGCCCATCCCAAATAATCACTACGTCGTCTATATAGCGACCGTAAAAGACCAGATTGGAGGAAAAGGGGTTATTATGCCAAATATGAAAATGTTCCCAGTAGCCCATTGTGAGGTTCGCATAACTGGGGGCAAAATTGGCCCCCATCGCTGTACCCTGAATCTGTATATAGAACTCACCATTCGTTTCGAAATAATTATGGGTGAGACAGTATTCTAACATATCGAGGAGGAAGTGTATTTGTCTAGGATTAAGTAAGGGGTCCTCATTTAAATAGTATTGTGTGGCTAACAAGCCCACATTATGGGGAATCGACGTATAAAGAGAAACTACGTCTAGTGAGAGCCAACGATATGAGGGCTCCCATCTATAAGACTGTAACATTTTTAAGAGTTGTATACCATCTTTGATATATGAAGGGAGATTTTGAACTAAAGGCTGTAGAAAGTGGTCTATATAAATAGAAAAATAACTTGTCACACTTTCCATGGCCGCCACAATCGGTCTCCCGGGCGGGTTGGTCAGATCTTTGTGAACTTTCAGGAGATGATAAAAATAGGGTCTTTTGTAAAAATCATGTAACAGAAACGCGACTTCTGTTTTGGTAACAAGTCCCTCTGTCTTGGCCTGATTGACAAGGTCATGGGCCTCCTTAGAAAACCCAGGTAATGGGTCACCGGGAAGTTTTTGGTATATAGTGCTGTCTGAGAGCAACCGAGAGGCCTCCAACTGGTAATCAACAAGATTTTGGACTACTATACCACCTCCTTTGTCAGCTGATCTAATAATGAGCTGTTTATTCTCTGCTAGCTGTTTAAGGGCAATGGTTTCGGCCTTTGAAAGGTTGGAAGATGATTTGTATATTGGCGATTGTTGGCACATGCGTAATATTTCAGTGTATACCACCTGGTAGAAACTTTGAATATAAGGGCCCTTGGCAAAGGTGGGGTAAAATATGGATTTAGGATGAAATTTAGTCTGTAGGATGGGAGGAGAGGTGGGTAGGTGTTGGGTGAGTAACTCAACATAGTCATCAGGATCTTCGGTATATAAAAGTTCCAGATGATCGAGGGCTATACGTTCCAGAGCACTGTTTTCTTGGGTATTATCTATAGATAGATCAGTGTTATCAAGGTCATCTGGTGAACCGCCCCCCGCACCAGAATCTTTTTTGGATTGTAGGTTAAAGAATCTCTTAATGGTAATATTTCTAATGAATCTATTTACCGGTAGGTCCAAAAATAAAGTAAATGGATTTGGGGGTGCTGTGGGAGCAAACGTAAGACCTCGGGCAAGGAGCGACTCCTCTGGTCTAGACAAAGTGTGATTGGACAAATTAAAAATCTTTACAGTCTGCGGGATTTCCCCTTTCTTTCTGTGTCTACATCGTCCCCCTCTCCTGCCTCTATGACAAGCTTTCTTTTTGGGCCGGGGAGGGGGGCAACCGCTAAAAAAGAAGTGGAAGAGGGCAATGGGGAACCTATAGAACCTGGCCCTTCAGCATGCGTCCCAATGATCACACTTCCAAGGGGCGGTACTGGTTCCCCCAATATAACTGCACTATCAGGGTTAGTAATAGTGCCATCAGGGATCTTCACGGAACTGGGAACAATCTCAGAGGGAACAAGGACTCCGGAATCAGGATAGGAGGACAAAGGACAATTAACAAGAGTAGTGTCACTGGATATGATATTTGCTAATGCATTTAAGTTAATAATATGTGTAGATGTAGTCTTATTTGTCATACTAATTGGTAGAGGTTCAATGAGAGGGGATTTATCACCGGAGGGGTGAGACCCTGAAGGAAGAACTCGGTGAAGATTGGTTCGAGTAGTGGAATGGGATACGGGCCTAGGGAGGGGGGGTCTATGTTTATTCACACTAGACCCAGATGGAAATGGGAGCGGTCTGATGGTAGGCCTGGGAACACACTCCATTAGGGGTATAAGGCCAATAGACCCCACCTGACCCTGATCCCCATGATCAGGGCTAGAAGGGTGTATATGAGGGGCCCTAGGTTTTTTCCAACAGAAAACTCTGTTGGTATTATAGTCTCCAAAGTCTCTCTGGATTTTATGTAATTTCATTCCAATGAGTGAATCCTCTTGAAATTTGGTATTTAATTTAAGTTTCTTAAACCATGACAGAGGTAATGATGTAATTTCTAATTGAAGAGATCGAATAAGATCTGATAATTTGGAGAGAAGGTGAGTGTATTGGATATCCCTTTGTTGAACAACAATTTTCATCCATTTCTGGGTACAGAACTCAGATGTATACGCCCATTCACGGGCTAAGTCCGCACCCAGAAAGGAACAAGTTTTGGTGTTTCTAAGTCCTCTAGGGGAAATTTTATACTTAAGGTATTGGTCTAAAAAGAAAGAGTCCCACCACTGTTGGTCAGCTGCAACGATGCTATCCTCTATTTTACGGAATTTAGCACATGTCAACCTATAAGATGATCTAGGGACTGATGTAGAAACTGAGAAAAAATTATCAGGAAACAGAGCATACATCTCATCAAGAATGACATATTTAGCCGATTCAATTCCTAATATAATCTCCATGGCAACAGGGATAGGCTAAAGTAAATGTACACTCTCAGAAAATTAGAGTGTACAAGAGCATTAGACAATTATGATGCAAATATCAAAACGAGATAATCAATCTTAAATGATTAAACAAAGAATACACTAAAAAACACAAAAAAACAACACAAAAAATAAAAACAAAAAATACCTATATCCAGAGGCTGCTCAAAAGTGACTTCAAGTAAAACATATAACATAAACAACAGATGAATTGAGCGCACTCTGGATAAGGAAATACAAAAGAAAAACTAAACATAAAACGGGGCAGACAGAATGGGAATGAAACTAAAATAAGCTGTATAAAAACACACGTTAAAAGTCCATATCAATTAGTCCATGTGTGGAATAGCTTGAAGACTATCCGCAAAGAAGGCTGCCAGCTTACAGATAGAAGTGATCTGAAATAAGACAGGAAGAGGAAAAAAGCAGCGCCTTCTAAGCGTAGTAGTATCAGAAATTTATTAGAGCAATATATAATACAGCGGCAAGAGATACACTCACAAACGAGTATAGTAAGAGGCTTATCTTTAAAGGTTGTCATCCGCTCGACCTGGGAGCTGCGAATCCTGATGTTACAAGCTGGAGTCCCACGTAGTGGTTAGCGGTGGTAAAAGGAACTTCACTCTCGCGGCCGCAGAGATGGGGAAGAATCCTCACTGGAACACAGCTAGTGGAATCGTCACTTCCGGGTATGATGTCAGCGGGGGATGCGCGCGTTCGAAGCATGCGTGCTTCTTCATCAGGCTCATAGGGGCCATCTTGGAGTGGGGCAATTTATACCACACCACAATGCAAATGAATTAGCATGCTTAGTTGCCAAGGAGATGGATACAGGACGTGGCTAAAGGACATAACATGGCGCTTACAATATGGATTTAGATAGCACTAATAGGAGTGTTATCAAGTAATGAACATAGGGAGGGAGAAAAAACAAAAAGGAGAAAGAAGAAAGCACCACCCAAATACAATAAATGGATACAAAATAGGGAGTACAATAAAAGTATATAAATACACACATGCATGTATATATACATACACACACATGCACAATCATATGCACACATACATATGGGCAAGATATATAATAAAAACATTATGAAGATAATGTATAATCAAGCACTCTAGGTGCAGTATTAAAATATATTGTATTATATAACATTATATTATAAATGCTACAAATACAATATATATAAATTATTAATGAATTAAAAAATATTAATAAAATTGGGAATCCGAAGTTTACTATAATTTCCCCCAAAAATCACTTTTAGGATCCTTCAATACCTCATAAAAAATAATAAATAATAAATAGAAAATATAAATAAATAAAATAGAATAAAAATAAATATTAAAAATAGATTGGAATAAAGTTAATTGGTTGGTATAATAGGCATCATTATGCTTAAGCTGACGCGTGCGCACCTGATACCTTAGCTATTTATCAATCAGCTCAAAAAGGTCACCCTAATGTGCCATATAAAATGTGCCACAAGAAATAAATGTGGCAAACCTATACTCAATGCACTGAATAACACAATATTATAAGAGTATGTTTATTTCAATACCCTCATTAAGCCCAGGAGAGAGGCTATCTAAAGTGTAGATCCAGTAATTTTCCCTCTCACATAGCCTCTTATAACGTTCTGCCTTGGGCAAATGTTTGGAAACGGCCTCTATGACCCAAACACGTAGCCCCTCCGAAGACTGCTGGTGAAATTCTTTAAAGTGCCTTGCAACACTATATTTTTCTAGGCCCTTCTCCACAAAATTACGGTGCTCCCCAAACCTTTTGCGGAGGGTACGAATAGTGCGGCCTACATAAAGTAGGCCACAAGGGCACGTAAGACAATAGACGACATACTCGGAAGAGCACGTGAAAAAATCAGGTATGGTGTATATTTTGTCCTTACACGTAAACTCTTTTTGTCTGTGAGTGACATGTTTACAGGTGAGACATAGGGCTTTCCTGCATTGATACATCCCCTTTACATTAAAAAATGTCAGAGAGGTGCTAGCAGTAGGCCCTAATTGTGTAATTTTACTTGGGGCTATGCGTGCCTTCAGGTTTTTGGCTCTTCTATAGCTGACTATTGGTCTTTCAGGGAGTGTTGATTTGAGGTGGGGATCCTCACTCAAGATTGACCAATGTTTAACCAAGATCCTTTCCATTCGTCTAAACTGACTATGGAATTGGGTAACAAACCTGACCTGTTGTAAGTTGTCATCTGTGGTGGTAATTTTGTCAATCCTAGCCTCAGTGTTGAGGTAATGTTGAAAGGCTCCCTCCACTAACTGATCGGGGTAACCCTTTTCTAAAAACTTAGTCTTCAGGTTTAGGCCATGAGTGGTATAGTCCTGTAGCTTAGTGCAGTTGTGTCTAAGTCTACAAAATTGGCTTTTGGGTATATTATTCACCCAACGTGGATGATGGCAACTCTCGTAGTGCAAAAAGGAGTTACCTGCTGATGGCTTGGTATAGTTCTGGGCATGTATGGTATGATCATCATGAGACAATTCCAAATCAAGAAAAGCTAGAGTGTTCTCGTCAGTAACAGAAGTAAATGATAGACCCATGGTGTTAGAGTTACAGTAATGTAAAAAGTCTGGAATAGACGTATCTGGCCCATCCCAAATAATCACTACGTCGTCTATATAGCGACCGTAAAAGACCAGATTGGAGGAAAAGGGGTTATTATGCCAAATATGAAAATGTTCCCAGTAGCCCATTGTGAGGTTCGCATAACTGGGGGCAAAATTGGCCCCCATCGCTGTACCCTAAATCTGTATATAGAACTCACCATTCGTTTCGAAATAATTATGGGTGAGACAGTATTCTAACATATCGAGGAGGAAGTGTATTTGTCTAGGATTAAGTAAGGGGTCCTCATTTAAATAGTATTGTGTGGCTAACAAGCCCACATTATGGGGAATCGACGTATAAAGAGAAACTACGTCTAGTGAGAGCCAACGATATGAGGGCTCCCATCTATAAGACTGTAACATTTTTAAGAGTTGTATACCATCTTTGATATATGAAGGGAGATTTTGAACTAAAGGCTGTAGAAAGTGGTCTATATAAATAGAAAAATAACTTGTCACAATTTCCATGGCCGCCGCAATCGGTCTCCCGGGCGGGTTGGTCAGATCTTTGTGAACTTTCGGGAGATGATAAAAATAGGGTCTTTTGTAAAAATCATGTAACAGAAACGCGACTTCTGTTTTGGTAACAAGTCCCTCTGTCTTGGCCTGATTGACAAGGTCATGGGCCTCCTTAGAAAACCCAGGTAATGGGTCACCGGGAAGTTTTTGGTATATAGTGCTGTCTGAGAGCAACCGAGAGGCCTCCAACTGGTAATCAACCAGATTTTGGACTACTATGCCACCTCCTTTGTCAGCTGATCTAATAATGAGCTGTTTATTCTCTGCTAGCTGTTTAAGGGCAATGGTTTCGGCCTTTGAAAGGTTGGAAGATGATTTGTATATTGGCGATTGTTGGCACATGCGTAATATTTCAGTGTATACCACCTGGTAGAAACTTTGAATATAAGGGCCCTTGGCAAAGGTGGGGTAAAATATGGATTTAGGATGAAATTTAGTCTGTAGGATGGGAGGAGAGGTGGGTAGGTGTTGGGTGAGTAACTCAACATAGTCATCAGGATCTTCGGTATATAAAAATTCCAGATGATCGAGGGCTATACGTTCCAGAGCACTGTTTTCTTGGGTATTATCTATAGATAGATCAGTGTTATCAAGGTCATCTGGTGAACCGCCCCCGCACCAGAATCTTTTTTGGCTTGTAGGTTAAAGAATCTCTTAATGGTAATATTTCTAATGAATCTATTTAGGTCCAAAAATAAAGTAAATGGATTTGGGGGTGCTGTGGGAGCAAACGTAAGACCTCGGGCAAGGAGCGACTCCTCTGGTCTAGACAAAGTGTGATTGGACAAATTAAAAATCTTTACAGTCTGCGGGATTTCCCCTTTCTTTCTGTGTCTACATCGTCCCCCTCTCCTGCCTCTATGACAAGCTTTCTTTTTGGGCCGGGGAGGGGGGCAACCGCTAAAAAAGAAGTGGAAGAGGGCAATGGGGAACCTATAGAACCTGGCCCTTCAGCATGCGTCCCAATGATCACACTTCCAAGGGGCGGTACTGGTTCCCCCAATATAACTGCACTATCAGGGTTAGTAATAGTGCCATCAGGGATCTTCACGGAACTGGGAACAATCTCAGAGGGAACAAGGACTCTGGAATCAGGATAGGAGGACAAAAGACAATTAACAAGAGTAGTGTCACTGGATATGATATTTGCTAATGCATTTAAGTTAATAATATGTGTAGATGTAGTCTTATTTGTCATACTAATTGGTAGAGGTTCAATGAGAGGGGATTTATCACTGGAGGGGTGAGACCCTGAAGGAAGAACTCGTTGAAGATTGGTTCGAGTAGTGGAATGGGATACGGGCCTAGGGAGGGTGGGGGGTCTATGTTTATTCACACTAGACCCAGATGGAAATGGGAGCGGTCTGATGGTAGGCCTGGGAACACACTCCATTAGGGGTATAAGGCCAATAGACCCCACCTGACCCTGATCCCCATGATCAGGGCTAGAAGGGTGTATATGAGGGGCCCTAGGTTTTTTCCAACAGAAAACTCTGTTGGTATTATAGTCTTCAAAGTCTCTCCGGATTTTATGTAATTTCATTCCAATGAGTGAATCCTCTTGAAATTTGGTATTTAATTTAAGTTTCTTAAACCATGACAGAGGTAATGATGTAATTTCTAATTGAAGAGATCGAATAAGATCTGATAATTTGGAGAGAAGGTGAGTGTATTGGATATCCCTTTGTTGAACAACAATTTTCTTCCATTTCTGGGTACAGAACTCAGAGGTATACGCCCATTCACGGGCTAAGTCCGCACCCAGAAAGGAACAAGTTTTGGTGTTTCTAAGTCCTCTAGGGGAAATTTTATACTTAAGGTATTGGTCTAAAAAGAAAGAGTCCCACCACTGTTGGTCAGCTGCAACGATGGTATCCTCTATTTTACGGAATTTAGCACATGTCAACCTATAAGATGATCTAGGGACTGATGTAGAAACTGAGAAAAAATTATCAGGAAACAGAGCATACATCTCATCAAGAACGACATATTTAGCCAATTCAATTCCTAATATAATCTCCATGGCAACAGGGATAGGCTAAAGTAAATGTACACTCTCAGAAAATTAGAGTGTACAAGAGCATTAGACAATTATGATGCAAATATCAAAACGAGATAATCAATCTTAAATGATTAAACAAAGAATACACTAAAAAACACAAAAAAACAACACAAAAAATAAAAACAAAAAATACCTATATCCAGCGGCTGCTCAAAAGTGACTTCAAGTAAAACATATAACATAAACAATAGATGAATTGAGCGCACTCTGGATAAGGAAATACAAAAGAAAAACTAAACATAAAACGGGGCAGACAGAATGGGAATGAAACTAAAATAAGCTGTATAAAAACACACGTTAAAAGTCCATATCAATTAGTCCATGTGTGGAATAGCTTGAAGACTATCCGCAAGGAAGGCTGCCAGCTTACAGATAGAAGTGATCTGAAATAAGACAGGAAGAGGAAAAAAGCAGCGCCTTCTAAGCGTAGTAGTATCAGAAATTTATTAGAGCAATATATAATACAGCGGCAAGAGATACACTCACAAACGAGTATAGTAAAAGGCTTATCTTTAAAGGTTGTCATCCGCTCGACCCGGGAGCTGCGAATCCTGATGTTACAAGCTGGAGTCCCACGTAGTGGTTAGCGGTGGTAAAAGGAACTTCACTCTCGCGGCCGCAGAGATGGGGAAGAATCCTCACTGGAACACAGCTAGTGGAATCGTCACTTCCGAGTATGATGTCAGCGGGGGATGCGCGCGTTCGAAGCATGCGTGCTTCTTCATCAGGCTCATAGGGGCCATCTTGGAGTGGGGCAATTTATACCACACCACAATGCAAATGAATTAGCATACTTAGTTGCCAAGGAGATGGATACAGGATGCGGCTAAAGGACATAACATGGCGCTTACAATATGGATTTAGATAGCACTAATAGGAGTGTTAACAAGTAATGAACATAGGGAGGGAGAAAAAACAAAAAGGAGAAAGAAGAAAGCACCACCCAAATACAATAAATGGATACAAAATAGGGAGTACAATAAAAGTATATAAATACACACATGCATGTATATATACATACACACACATGCACAATCATATGCACACATACATATGGGCAAGATATATAATAAAAACATTATGAAGATAATGTATAATCAAGCACTCTAGGTGCAGTATTAAAATATATTGTATTATATAACATTATATTATAAATGCTACAAATACAATATATATAAATTATTAATGAATTAAAAAATATTAATAAAATTGGGAATCTGAAGTTTACTATAATTTCCCCCAAAAATCACTTTTAGGATCCTTCAATACCTCATAAAAAATAATAAATAATAAATAGAAAATATAAATAAATAAAATAGAATAAAAATAAATATTAAAAATAGATTGGAATAAAGTTAATTGGTTGGTATAATAGGCATCATTATGCTTAAGCTGACGCGTGCGCACCTGATACCTTAGCTATTTATCAATCAGCTCAAAAAGGTCACCCTAATGTGCCATATAAAATGTGCCACAAGAAATAAATGTGGCAAACCTATACTCAATGCACTGAATAACACAATATTATAAGAGTATGTTTATTTCAATACCCTCATTAAGCCCAGGAGAGAGGCTATCTAAAGTGTAGATCCAGTAATTTTCCCTCTCACATAGCCTCTTATAACGTTCTGCCTTGGGCAAATGTTTGGAAACGGCCTCTATGACCCAAACACGTAGCCCCTCCGAAGACTGCTGGTGAAATTCTTTAAAGTGCCTTGCAACACTATATTTTTCTAGGCCCTTCTCCACAAAATTACGGTGCTCCCCAAACCTTTTGCGGAGGGTACGAATAGTGCGGCCTACATAAAGTAGGCCACAAGGGCACGTAAGACAATAGACGACATACTCGGAAGAGCACGTGAAAAAATCAGGCATGGTGTATATTTTGTCCTTACACGTAAACTCTTTTTGTCTGTGAGTGACATGTTTACAGGTGATACATAGGGCTTTCCTGCATTGATACATCCCCTTTACATTAAAAAATGTCAGAGAGGTGCTAGCAGTAGGCCCTAATTGTGTAATTTTACTTGGGGCTATGCGTGCCTTCAGGTTTTTGGCTCTTCTATAGCTGACTATTGGTCTTTCAGGGAGTGTTGATATGAGGTGGGGATCCTCACTCAAGATTGACCAATGTTTAACCAAGATCCTTTCCATTCGTCTAAACTGACTATGGAATTGGGTAACAAACCTGACCTGTTGTAAGTTGTCATCTGTGGTGGTAATTTTGTCACTCCTAGCCTCAGTGTTCAGGTAATGTTGAAAGGCTCCCTCCACTAACTGATCGGGGTAACCCTTTTCTAAAAACTTAGTCTTCAGGTTTAGAGTGCTTGATTATACATTATCTTCATAATGTTTTTATTATATATCTTGCCCATATGTATGTGTGCATATGATTGTGCATGTGTGTGTATGTATATATACATGCATGTGTGTATTTATATACTTTTATTGTACTCCCTATTTTGTGTCCATTTATTGTATTTGGGTGGTGCTTTCTTCTTTCTCCTTTTTGTTTTTTCTCCCTCCCTATGTTCATTACTTGATAACACTCCTATTAGTGCTATCTAAATCCATATTGTAAGCGCCATGTTATGTCCTTTAGCCGCGCCCTGTATCCATCTCCTTGGCAACTAAGTATGCTAATTCATTTGCATTGTGGTGTGGTATAAATTGCCCCACTCCAAGATGGCCCCTATGAGCCTGATGAAGAAGCACGCATGCTTCGAACGCGCGCATCCCCCGCTGACATCATACCCGGAAGTGACGATTCCACTAGCTGTGTTCCAGTGAGGATTCTTCCCCATCTCTGCGGCCGCGAGAGTGAAGTTCCTTTTACCACCGCTAACCACTACGTGGGACTCCAGCTTGTAACATCAGGATTCGCAGCTCCCGGGTCGAGCGGATGACAACCTTTAAAGATAAGCCTCTTACTATACTCGTTTGTGAGTGTATCTCTTGCCGCTGTATTATATATTGCTCTAATAAATTTCTGATACTACTACACTTAGAAGGCGCTGCTTTTTTCCTCTTCCTGTCTTATTTCAGATCACTTCTATCTGTAAGCTGGCAGCCTTCCTTGCGGATAGTCTTCAAGCTATTCCACACATGGACTAATTGATATGGACTTTTAACGTGTGTTTTTATACAGCTTATTTTAGTTTCATTCCCATTCTGTCTGCCCCGTTTTATGTTTAGTTTTTCTTTTGTATTTCCTTATCCAGAGTGCGCTCAATTCATCTATTGTTTATGTTATATGTTTTACTTGAAGTCACTTTTGAGCAGCCGCTGGATATAGGTATTTTTTGTTTTTATTTTTTGTGTTGTTTTTTTGTGTTTTTTAGTGTATTCTTTGTTTAATCATTTAAGATTGATTATCTCGTTTTGATATTTGCATCATAATTGTCTAATGCTCTTGTACACTCTAATTTTCTGAGAGTGTACATTTACTTTAGCCTATCCCTGTTGCCATGGAGATTATATTAGGAATTGAATCGGCTAAATATGTTGTTCTTGATGAGATGTATGCTCTGTTTCCTGATAATTTTTTCTCAGTTTCTACATCAGTCCCTAGATCATCTTATAGGTTGACATGTGCTAAATTCCGTAAAATAGAGGATACCATCGTTGCAGCTGACCAACAGTGGTGGGACTCTTTCTTTTTAGACCAATACCTTAAGTATAAAATTTCCCCTAGAGGACTTAGAAACACCAAAACTTGTTCCTTTCTGGGTGCGGACTTAGCCCGTGAATGGGCGTATACCTCTGAGTTCTGTACCCAGAAATGGATGAAAATTGTTGTTCAACAAAGGGATATCCAATACACTCACCTTCTCTCCAAATTATCAGATCTTATTCGATCTCTTCAATTAGAAATTACATCATTACCTCTGTCATGGTTTAAGAAACTTAAATTAAATACCAAATTTCAAGAGGATTCACTCATTGGAATGAAATTACATAAAATCCGGAGAGACTTTGAAGACTATAATACCAACAGAGTTTTCTGTTGGAAAAAACCTAGGGCCCCTCATATACACCCTTCTAGCCCTGATCATGGGGATCAGGGTCAGGTGGGGTCTATTGGCCTTATACCCCTAATGGAGTGTGTTCCCAGGCCTACCATCAGACCGCTCCCATTTCCATCTGGGTCTAGTGTGAATAAACATAGACCCCCCACCCTCCCTAGGCCCGTATCCCATTCCACTACTCAAACCAATCTTCACCGAGTTCTTCCTTCAGGGTCTCACCCCTCCAGTGATAAATCCCCTCTCATTGAACCTCTACCAATTAGTATGACAAATAAGACTACATCTACACATATTATTAACTTAAATGCATTAGCAAATATCATATCCAGTGACACTACTCTTGTTAATTGTCCTTTGTCCTCCTATCCTGATTCCGGAGTCCTTGTTCCCTCTGAGATTGTTCCCAGTTCCGTGAAGATCCCTGATGGCACTATTACTAACCCTGATAGTGCAGTTATATTGGGGGAACCAGTACCGCCCCTTGGAAGTGTGATCATTGGGACGCATGCTGAAGGGCCAGGTTCTATAGGTTCCCCATTGCCCTCTTCCACTTCTTTTTTAGCGGTTGCCCCCCTCCCCGGCCCAAAAAGAAAGCTTGTCATAGAGGCAGGAGAGGGGGACGATGTAGACACAGAAAGAAAGGGGAAATCCCGCAGACTGTAAAGATTTTTAATTTGTCCAATCACACTTTGTCTAGACCAGAGGAGTCGCTCCTTGCCCGAGGTCTTACGTTTGCTCCCACAGCACCCCCAAATCCATTTACTTTATTTTTGGACCTAAATAGATTCATTAGAAATATTACCATTAAGAGATTCTTTAACCTACAAGCCAAAAAAGATTCTGGTGCGGGGGGCGGTTCACCAGATGACCTTGATAACACTGATCTATCTATAGATAATACCCAAGAAAACAGTGCTCTGGAACGTATAGCCCTCGATCATCTGGAACTTTTATATACCGAAGATCCTGATGACTATGTTGAGTTACTCACCCAACACCTACCCACCTCTCCTCCCATCCTACAGACTAAATTTCATCCTAAATCCATATTTTACCCCACCTTTGACAAGGGCCCTTATATTCAAAGTTTCTTCCAGGTGGTATACACTGAAATATTACGCATGTGCCAACAATCGCCAATATACAAATCATCTTCCAACCTTTCAAAGGCCGAAACCATTGCCCTTAAACAGCTAGCAGGGAATAAACAGCTCATTATTAGATCAGCTGACAAAGGAGGTGGCATAGTAGTCCAAAATCTTGTTGATTACCAGTTGGAGGCCTCTCGGTTGCTCTCAGACAGCACTATATACCAAAAACTTCCCGGTGACCCATTACCTGGGTTTTCTAAGGAGGCCCATGACCTTGTCAATCAGGCCAAGACAGAGGGACTTGTTACCAAAACAGAAGTCGCGTTTCTGTTACATGATTTTTACAAAAGACCCTATTTTTATCATCTCCCGAAAGTTCACAAAGATCTGACCAACCCGCCCGGGAGACCGATTGTGGCGGCCATGGAAAGTGTGACAAGTTATTTTTCTATTTATATAGACCACTTTCTACAGCCTTTAGTTCAAAATCTCCCTTCATATATCAAAGATGGTATACAACTCCTAAAAATGTTACAGTCTTATAGATGGGAGCCCTCATATCGTTGGCTCTCACTAGACGTAGTTTCTCTTTATACGTCGATTCCCCATAATGTGGGCTTGTTAGCCACACAATACTATTTAAATGAGGACCCCTTACTTAATCCTAGACAAATACACTTCCTCCTCGATATGTTAGAATACTGTCTCACCCATAATTATTTCGAAACGAATGGTGAGTTCTATATACAGATTCAGGGTACAGCGATGGGGGCCAATTTTGCCCCCAGTTATGCGAACCTCACAATAGGCTACTGGGAACATTTTCATATTTGGCATAATAACCCCTTTTCCTCCAATCTGGTCTTTTACGGTCGCTATATAGACGACGTAGTGATTATTTGGGATGGGCCAGATACGTCTATTCCAGACTTTTTACATTACTGTAACTCTAACACCATGGGTCTATCATTTACTTCTGTTACTGACGAGAACACTCTAGCTTTTCTTGATTTGGAATTGTCTCATGATGATCATACCATACATGCCCAGAACTATACCAAGCCATCAGCAGGTAACTCCTTTTTGCACTACGAGAGTTGCCATCATCCACGTTGGGTGAATAATATACCCAAAAGCCAATTTTGTAGACTTAGACACAACTGCACTAAGCTACAGGACTATACCACTCATGGCCTAAACCTGAAGACTAAGTTTTTAGAAAAGGGTTACCCCGATCAGTTAGTGGAGGGAGCCTTTCAACATTACCTCAACACTGAGGCTAGGAGTGACAAAATTACCACCACAGATGACAACTTACAACAGGTCAGGTTTGTTACCCAATTCCATAGTCAGTTTAGATGAATGGAAAGGATCTTGGTTAAACATTGGTCAATCTTGAGTGAGGATCCCCACCTCAAATCAACACTCCCTGAAAGACCAATAGTCAGCTATAGAAGAGCCAAAAACCTGAAGGCACGCATAGCCCCAAGTAAAATTACACAATTAGGGCCTACTGCTAGCACCTCTCTGACATTTTTTAATGTAAAGGGGATGTATGAATGCAGGAAAGCCCTATGTCTCACCTGTAAACATGTCACTCACAGACAAAAAGAGTTTACGTGTAAGGACAAAATATACACCATACCTGATTTTTTCACGTGCTCTTCCGAGTATGTCGTCTATTGTCTTACGTGCCCTTGTGGCCTACTTTATGTAGGCCGCACTATTCGTACCCTCCGCAAAAGGTCTGGGGAGCACCGTAATTTTGTGGAGAAGGGCCTAGAAAAATATAGTGTTGCAAGGCACTTTAAAGAATTTCACCAGCAGTCTTCGGAGGGGCTACGTGTTTGGGTCATAGAGGCCGTTTCCAAACATTTGCCCAAGGCAGAACGTTATAAGAGGCTATGTGAGAGGGAAAATTACTGGATCTACACTTTAGATAGCCTCTCTCCTGGGCTTAATGAGGGTATTGAAATAAACATACTCTTATAATATTGTGTTATTCAGTGCATTGAGTATAGGTTTGCCACATTTATTTCTTGTGGCACATTTTATATGGCACATTAGGGTGACCTTTTTGAGCTGATTGATAAATAGCTAAGGTATCAGGTGCGCACGCGTCAGCTTAAGCATAATGATGCCTATTATACCAACCAATTAACTTTATTTCAATCTATTTTTAATATTTATTTTTATTCTATTTTATTTATTTATATTTTCTATTTATTATTTATTATTTTTTATGAGGTATTGAAGGATCCTAAAAGTGATTTTTGGGGGAAATTATAGTAAACTTCGGATTCCCAATTTTATTAATATTTTTGAATTCATTAATAATTTATATATATTGTATTTGTAGCATTTATAATATAATGTTATATAATACAATATATTTTAATACTGCACCTAGAGTGCTTGATTATACATTATCTTCATAATGTTTTTATTATATATCTTGCCCATATGTATGTGTGCATATGATTGTGCATGTGTGTGTATGTATATATACATGCATGTGTGTATTTATATACTTTTATTGTACTCCCTATTTTGTATCCATTTATTGTATTTGGGTGGTGCTTTCTTCTTTCTCCTTTTTGTTTTTTCTCCCTCCCTATGTTCATTACTTGATAACACTCCTATTAGTGCTATCTAAATCCATATTGTAAGCGCCATGTTATGTCCTTTAGCCACGTCCTGTAGCCATCTCCTTGGCAACTAAGTATGCTAATTCATTTGCATTGTGGTGTGGTATAAATTGCCACACTCCAAGATGGCCCCTATGAGCCTGATGAAGAAGCACGCATGCTTCGAACGCGCGCATCCCCCGCTGACATCATACCCGGAAGTGACGATTCCACTAGCTGTGTTCCAGTGAGGATTCTTCCCCATCTCTGCGGCCGCGAGAGTGAAGTTCCTTTTACCACCGCTAACCACTACGTGGGACTCCAGCTTGTAACATCAGGATTCGCAGCTCCCGGGTCGAGCGGATGACAACCTTTAAAGATAAGCCTCTTACTATACTCGTTTGTGAGTGTATCTCTTGCCGCTGTATTATATATTGCTCTAATACATTTCTGATACTACTACGCTTAGAAGGCGCTGCTTTTTTCCTCTTCCAATCCGAAATTAGTACCATCCCATGTTCCATTTTCTTTTTTCGGTTTATTCTTCAGCAATTCCCTCCTGTCCATAGATTCCGCTCCTTTTTCTACATCTCAGAAATTATTTTCCTTATAGTCCTTTACCACAAATCTTTCAATAAGTACCATTGCCTATTTTTTGTACTCCTCTATGTCTTTGCAGATTCTATGGATCCTCATCATTTGACCCTTGGGTATACCTCCTAGTCATCTGGAATGATGGCAGCTGTGTGTGGGGATATACCCATTACGGCCCATCTCTTAGAAGAAAGTACGTATGAATATCTGATCTGCTTTTAGGTATACTACTACGTCTAAGAAATTAGTTTGTTTGGGACTCCATCCTCCTGAAAAAGAGATGTGGTAGTTATTGTTATTGATCTCCTCTAAAAACTCTTTTAGTCTATATGGAATACTCTAAACTGTTACCGATGACTGTCCTGTATCTTATTTAGTTTTATTTAGTTCCATTCTGTTTAGTTTTCTTCTCCTAAAATCAGCAATTTCCTTCCTTTCCCTTTCCTTATATTGCAAAAAGCAAATCAAGATAGAGGTACGTTTCTATATAATCTCAAAATGTTTGCATTTACATTGTCCATTTAGTCAAGGTTATAAGTAATACATGTATGTTTTGATACACATTTAACCTTTATTAATCAGTCCAATGTTCAGGAATAGAATGTACGATGGTTATTTACGGATGTATGTCTCTTTCTATTTGAATGTAATTCATAAGTGCCTTATTGTATGGCAATTTGAATCTGATTATCATTCTATTTTCTGTAACTTGTTGAGATTCATTAAAAATTATTTGAATTAAAAACTCTTTTAAGCCATCCTCTGTTCCCCTCCACAGAATGATCACGTTGTATATATACCTTTTATATAGAGATATTCCAGGCCTAGGTTTATCATATATTTCATCTTCTTCCCACTTACTTATAAATATGTTTGCCACACTGGGTGCAGACTTTGCCCCATATCTACACCTTTATGTAGGTGATAGTAGGTTTTGTTATGAAGAAATAGTTGCTCCTCATAGCCAATTCTAAGTCATCAATGATAAAAGTTTTCTGTGGGGATTCCGGCCCCTGATAGTCTGTTCAAGGCCCATTCCACGTCTCTGAGAGCTTCACCTTGTCTTATGTTTGTATAAAGGGAATCTCCATCTATTGTGACTGGGATCACATTTTCTTCATATGGAAATCTATCTAAGATATTGATTAATTGCTTCCTGTCTCTAAGATAGGATGGGAATTGTTGTGCCAGTGGTTGCAAATATTGATCGATGTACTCTCCCATTCTAGAGAAAAGGGAGTCCACCCCACTGACAATTGGTCTCCCCGGTGGGTCGGTCTGATCTTTATGAACCTTAGGTTCTTGGTAGATTTCTGGCAACCTTGGTGCATCTGGTACCAGATATCTATATTCCCTCTTATATAGGATATTGTGTTTGTGTGATTTTTTTTGTTAATTATTTTAGTTTTGATTTTTACTTCGTAATGGGGTTTGATTTAAATTTTTCACTGTGATAGGTTTGGTGTCATTGTGATAGGTGTGATGTCACTGTGATAGGTGTGATGTCATTGTGATAGGTGTGATGTCATAGTGATAGGTGTGATGTCATAGTGATAGGTGTGATGCCATTGTGATAGGTGTGATGTTACTGTGATAGGTGTGATGTCATTGTAATAGGTGTGATGTCATTGTGATAGGTGTGATGTCATTGTGATAGGTGGGATATCACTGTGATAGGTGTGATATCATTGTGATAGGTGTGATGTCATTGTGATAGGTGTGATGTCATTGTAACAGGTGTGATATCATTGTGATAGGTGTGATGTCACTGTGATAGGTGTGATGTCATTGTAACAGGTGTGATATCATTGTGATAGGTGTGATGTCATAGTGATAGGTGTGATGTCACTGTGATAGGTGTGATGTCATTGTGATAGGTGCGATGTCATTGTGATAGGTGTGATGTCATTGTAATAGGTGTGATGTCATTGTGATAGGTGTGATATCATTGTGATAGGTGTGATATCACTGTGATAGGTGTGATGTCATTGTGATAGGTGTGATATCATTGTGATAGGTGTGATGTCATTGTAATAGGTGTGATGTCATAGTGATAGGTGTGATGTCATTGTGATAGGTGTGATATCACTGTGATAGGTGTGATGTCATTGTAATAGGTGTGATGTCATTGTGATAGGTGTGATGTCACTGTGATAGGTGTGATGTCATTGTAATAGGTGTGATATCATTGTGATAGGTGTGATGTCATTGTAATAGTTGTGATGTCATAGTGATAGGTGTGATGCCATTGTGATAGGTGTGATGTCATTGTGATAGGTGTGATGTCATTGTTGATCATACAGTGTGCAGACATTGGATGGGGATTGGTCAGGTGACATGGGTGGGGATGGGGATTGGTCAGGTGACATGGATTGGGGATGGGGATGGTAAAGTTTGGACCACATTGTAATGTTCCACAATGACCACAATGAAAAAATGCCTTCCATGTACCATAGTGATACTTCCTTCCTTCCATAGACCATAGTGATCCTTCCTTCCTTCCATAGACCATAATGATCCTTCCTTCCTTCCATATGCCATAATGATTCTTCCTTGCTGTCTTCCATGTACCAAATGTGTTTGTTTTTGTTTCATTCATTTTTCAAACAAAAATTGAAAATTTGAAAAAATTTGAAACTTCAAAAAAAATTGGCAATTAGAAAAAATGTGGAAATTCAAAACAATTTGGGAATTAAAAAAAATGTGGAAATTCAAAATAATCTGAAATTCGAAAAAATCAGAAATTTTAAAAAATCAGAAATTCTGTAAATATCGTAAATTTGTAAATTCGAAAAAAAATATGAAATTCCAAAAAATTCAGAATTTCTGAGCTTGCGATTTTCAGTTTTTTTTCCAATTTGTGAATTACCGTTTTTTTATGACATTTCTGATTATTTTCGTTTTTTTTTTGAATTTCAGATGTCCTGAGTTTTTTGAATTTCAGATTTTTTATGAAATGTATGATTATTTCTGAATTTCAGATTTTTTTTGAATTTCAGATTTTCAGTTTTCATTTCAAAATTTCTGAATTTTTTATAATTTTTTATAATTTCTGTTTTTTTTAGAATTTCTGAATTTCTGTTTTTTTATGATATTTCCGATTTATTTTTAAATTTTTGATTTCATTTTGAATTTGTGAGACAATGTTAGATAAACTGAATATCCAACCCGTATTTTCAGCACATAACCTGTCATATTAATTGTAATGTAATGTAATTTACTTCACAATTTTTAGGGTAAAATATAAAAAATGGGGTTTCATGGATCACATCGATACCACACATGGAAAGACTTACATTTCCTCATCTGTGAAATGGGAAAAAATGACCGAAAATTTATTTCAGAACTAATAATAAAAGAATGACGGAAGAATTTTTATGCTCTCCAACAGACACGGCGACACCCAATGTGGGAAATCGTTGTTTTTGTACTCAGACATTTCTACACACATATAAGGTCCTATGTACATGTTTGTGGGCGCGGGGAGATTTCATCCTTTTCATTCTTTTCATTTCGTTTATAAAGCTCTTTTTATACAAGGAGTCTAATCCCCCCCATATATAATAGTATAGTGCAGGGGGCGTGTTCTCTTCATGGAGATGAGATCGGAGAGATGATTGGAAATGGACGGTAAACCCAAAGCTGTGTTATAGAAGCTTCTAGCTGGGGGTCTGTGTTATACAAGCCAACAACTTCCCAACAATCTCATTATTATCTTATGCCGCGTACACACGATCATTTTTCCCGTCGGGAAAAATTACATTTTTTTTTTCGCCGAGAAAAACGATCGTCTGTGGGCTTTATGCCGTTTTTCTCGTTGAGAAAAACGGCAGGAAAAACGACAAGAAAAATTAGAACATGTTCTAAATTTTCTCTTCGTTTTTTCCATCATTTTTTTCCGCGGCAGTTTTCCCATAGGGAGACACTGCCGCGGAGCCCACAGATGGTCGTTTTTCTCGTCAAAGAAAAAAATTACGGGAAAAACGGTCGTGTGTGGGGGAACATGCCATTCCCTCGTTTTTCATTTTTTTTCATGCCGTGATTCACGGCGGTGTTTTCACCGCCGTGAATCACGATCGTGTGTACGCGGCATCACTCTCTCATTCACACATCATGATTGGCTCCTATGGTGGGCGTGGATTTGGTGCCTCCTTGGTAAGAAATTTGTGGATTGCACTTTTCCAGAATTTACACAATTTATTGGTTTATTCTGATTATTTATGTGTCCAAATATAGATCTGAAAACCATATTGGTTCCTCTCAATCTGAGTTTTGAAATCAAATTATATGGTTTAGGTTGTTTTTTTTATTTTATTCATTTTAGTTTTGTTTCATATATTTATCCTATTCAGAGATATATCTCTTTAATTACATTTGAGTTGTCTAATTAAACAAAAAAAAAAAATATATATATATATATTCCATATAGCAATTAAGAAGCTTTGTGGACTTCCGGTTCCGGCGCCGCATGAGGTAGCTGCGCCTCCTTCAGCTCCCGCACCAGGACCCGCTGAATCAGCCTAAAAACTCAGCCTAAGCGCCCCCTGAGTACCTGCACCATCTCCGGGAGCCCCCCTCATTGTCCACCCCAGGATGGACCGTTTTGTCGAGAAAACCGGCGTCCGCTCGTACGCGACAGCGACATGGAGGTGAGTGAGCATCCCTCCCAGCATCCCTCCCAGCAATCTAACACTCCTGCTATATCCTCCCAGGGGACAACTCCACCACCCACTATACCTGCCACACCAGGGGGTCAGGCAATATCCTCACCCCCAGGGGATGCAGACCACACTCACTGCATAGCTAATGCAGTGGCTGCCCTTCTCTCCCCATGATCTCTGCCTCGGTAGAAAAGGCAGTCAACGCGGGCATGAAACAAATCAAAGCCCAACTCACTGAACATTCTAATAGATTAAATGAGGTGGAACACCGCCTATCAGAAGTAGAGGACAAACTTTACCAAGCGCAGGCCACGGAACAGTCGCAAGACAAGACTAATCAATTTATTTTTCAAAAATTAGAAGATTTGGAAAATAGATCCAGGAGGAGCAACTTGCATTTTATAGGTGTCCCCGAATCGCTCCCTTCTGCAGCTCTGGCGGAATTCTGCTCAAAACGCATCCCGGAAGCCATGGGTCTTTCAGGCCTGTTCACAGTGAAACGCGCACACCGTATGGGCTCCTTCAATACCGAACGCAAAACACCCCGTCCCATCATTGCCAAGTATCTCAATTATGCTGACAAATCTCTCATCCTACAGTCATTCCGACAATCCCCATCTCTCCAAATTGACGGGGTAAAAATCCTAATTTTTGCTGACTACTCGATCGAGGTTTCCAAGAAGAGAAAAGCTTTCCAACTGATCTGCTCTGAACTCTTTAGGCAACAAATAAAATTCACCCTGGCTTTTCCTGCAACTCTACGCCTCAAATCACCTAAAGGGGAACAATTGTCCTTCCAGGACCCCTTGGAGGCAGAATCCTTTATTCGCTCCCTACAGGGCGATACAATACCTCACATGCCTTCCAAGTCATCTTCTACTCTCCGATCCCTGGAACAGAGAAGCCCTCGCAAGGACTCTCCAAAACACTTTAGGCCTTCTGCTCCGGACCAACGCAACCGTAACTCTCTGCGGTGAAGTTTTCCGCACAGCCTTGGACTGTCGTTTTCACCAATCCAGGTCGTATGGTCTCTCTCTTTTGCACCTGTTGATAATGATGTTTGCCTCACTTGCGTGTTCCCTTTGGCGGTCACCCAGAGTCCACCTCTGGGCAATGACCCCTGAATTGCCACCCAGGGCTTATCCTCTCTCGTTTGTTTTGGACTCATTTATTGTTCTGTCATATGCATTCTATTATATTGTTTGATATATCTGAGCTCGTTATTTCTTTTTTTTTCTTCTTCTTCTCTGTATGCTAGGGCAACACTGTATTCATGCCAATCTGCACGCATTTCGCCTACCTTTAGATATCTGCCATGACTTCGCTGTGTGACATACCTGACTCCTTATCACAGTTGTAATCCAGGGGCGCCTCGCACATCGCTGATGTCCCAGGGGCGCTCAGGCACGTTTGACACTCCTCTCTTTCCATGCTGGGTCCTGCATGGGGAACTATCTCGCACAGCGTACTCATGCGGAAAAAAGCGAAGTTCATTTTGATATATATTTTAGTTATTTGTTTTGTTTCTCCTTGTTCTCTCTTTTCTTCCCTCCTCTTACCCCCAACACCCCAGTCCACATTCTTATATACACGTGCTACTCAAGGGCTCCACTTATAGATGAACCTGATCCTCCCGTGCCTACAGTATACCTCCAATCCCCTACATATTCTCCTGCAGATGCTGATCCTACGTTCATACCCCTCCTTATTCATGATGTCTCAAGGTAGTTTAATGGAATGTGAAGGGTCTTCGTTCTCCTAACAAGAGAATGAGGATTCTTCGCCATCTCAAAAGGCTAAAGGCCGACATAGCACTACTGCAGGAATCTCATCTTACGGCATCCGACTTCGGTCGTATGCAGAAACTCTGGGTTGGTACGGTTTTAGGGGCGGAATCAGTTGGACGGAAGGCTGGTGTCCTCCTTCTGATTCACAAAAACCTCCCATGTACAGTCTATCCACGCAAACAGATGACCAAGGACATTTCATTTCTTCCAGGGTTAAAATAGGCACCAAAGAACTGGTCATATCTTGGTTGGGGGAGACTTCAATGACCTCATGTATCCTTCAGATGATAGGTCCGCCCCAAAGCAATCCACCCCAGCACTCACTACATCTGTTCCCACCCTATTTGCCTCGACTATGGACTCCCTACATCTCACTGACATTTGGCGATTATCGCACCGGGTAGACAGAGAGTTTACTTTCTACTCTAACCCCTTCAAGGTCCTCACTAGGATTGACTATTTTTTTGGATCCGACAACCTTATGCCTCTAGTCTCGGATTCAGAGGTTGGAGACATAGCCATATCAGACCATGCTCCAATAACCCTTGTCCTGGATAAGTTAGACCTCCCCCCCGATCCCAATATTTTGCGCTTCCCATCCTTCCTCCACAATAATGCTGATTTCAGAACATACATGGAACGGTCATGGGCGGAGTTTTCCTCTGCTAATGCTCCGAATGCAGGAGATCCGAACCTTCTATGGGATGCTGGTAAAGCATACCTGAGGGGTCGGATTATATCATATGCCACTTCCTTCAAATGAAATGCTTTATTGAAATACAGACTGGCCAGTGATAGACTACACCTTGCCCAACGCAACCTCGCTACTTCGACCTCACCGGCTGATAGGGCTGAGTGGGTGGCGGCTAAAACTGCTTTTGACACCTGGGCTGATACTCTGGAACTCACAAAAAGATCACACCTAGATGCCACTCTACATTAATATGGTAATAAAGCTGGTAAACTCCTCTCCAGGCTCTGCAAGGGCACGTTCCGTCCGACACACATCACCTCGCTGCGAGATCGCACTGGAAATGTACATTCTACCCCACTGCACATAAATAAAACCATGCTAGACTATTACATGGCCCTCTATGCCCCCGATCCTATTGACCATAAGCTAGCCTATGCCTTTCTTGCAAAAATGAATCTACCGACTATCTCTCCTACTCAGCTGGACACCTTAAACGCCCCCATCTCCCTCAACGAAATAGACCGCACCATTTGTAATCTCCACCCTTCGAAAGCACCCGGCCCGGACGGTTTCACAAGTGAATTCTATAAAACCCTCCCAAATATCACGGCACCCATACTTCATTCGGTTTACTCCAACATATGGGCTGGAGGCCCCTATTTACCAATGGGTAACCAGGCTATCATCAAGCTACTCTCTAAAAAGGGCAAAGACCATCTAGAACCAGGCTCATACAGGCCCATTTCACTACTCAACCTGGATGTCAAAATTCTATCCAAGATAGTGGCCTCCAGGTTAGCCAGCATCCTCCCGGACCTCATACACCCAGCCCAATATGGCTTTGTGAAAGGGCGGACAGCTACTCTTAACATTCGTAAGGTACTCTTGGCCCTCGAACAAGCCAAACAGGATCCCTCGGGGGATTATGCCATCATTACTCTAGATGCAGAAAAAACTTTTGACAATGTTAGTTTTGACTGGTTATCTCTTACACTCTCTAAAATGGGATTTTCAGGCCCTTTCTGCCACCTTATTAATTCTATGTATACAGCACCCTCAGCTAGACTTGTTGCGGCAGGACTCCTCTCAGAAGACTTCCACCTAAAGGGACCAGGCAGGGCTGCCCTCTTTCCCCCTTCCTGTTCAACATAGCCTTAGAACCCCTCTCCAGATATCTATCCCAGATAGCCCCCCTGCGAGGCATCAAAATAGGTGACACGGAACTTCGCACCTCATTATTCGCCGACGTCGTCCTCATAATTACGGGCAATCCCCGAGATGACATCCTGACCATTAAAAAACACCTTTGACGACTTTCGACTGTGTTCTGGCCTCCGTATTAATTACTCCAAGAGCGAGATCCTACCTATCGGCTCACACTCCCCACCCTCATGGGCCAAACACTCCCTGTTCAAAGTCGCCTCATCTCACATTACTTATCTAGGAATAAGGATTGGGAAGCTAGCCTCCTCTATTTACAACCTCAACTATCCCCCCCTTTTCACTAAACTTTTTCAGGAACGGTCAAACTGGATGGATCTCCCCCTCTCACTCCTGGGAAGGTGTCACCTTGTTAAAATGATTAGCTTCGCCAGACTGCTTTATCCTTTGCTAACCATACCTTTGCTTTTAAAACACAAAGATGTCAAATCTCTCAATTACAAAATTTCGCATTTCATCTGGCACGGCAAAACACCTCGGATAGCCTTTAAAAAATTACACCTTCCCAGACGTGACGGGTGTATCAGTCTACCTCATATCAGATTGTATAATTTAGCTTGTTTGTTTAGGACCAGTTTGGACTGGATAGCCCAATCATCCTAATACTCTAACCATGTCCTAGAAACCGAAATGGCTCGCCCCTACTCATTGGTAGCCCTCCCACACTGCAGATGGAAAACGGTTCCTCCCCCATATCAACACAATCTCCTTTTGCGGGACACAGCTCTAGCTTGGAGAGAAATCAGGAAAACCTTCAAGTTATCCCCCTTCACCTCTCCCCATTTACCGATCCAGGGGAATCCTGGCTTCCTCCCTGGTCTTCAATGTAAAGCGTTCTCGGTTTGGCAAGATCAAGGACTATCAAATTTTGCCTCCCTATGTGATGGCACCACTGGAAAACCTCTCCCCTTTTCCACTATATCCTCATCATTTTCTCTGCCTCCCTCCCATGTTTTTCACTTTAACCAATGCATCAGCTTCCTGTCTAACGCCTGCAAAGATGCACATCGGAGATTTCAAACCAGCTTCTCGGAACATTTATTACTAAATGGTCAATACAAGATTTCGGATATCTACAAACCTCTCTTGCGAGACTCATCCCCGTCCTTGTCCCCCTCATCTGTTGCCAATTGGGCTGCGGACTTCCCAGATCCCTGCATAACGAACAAAATCCTGGCTGGACTGCAAAAAACTCTTCAACTGACACCCAAAGAAATTTGGAGAGAAACCCAACTCAAGATCGCCCACCGGGCCTACATCCCATTCCTCTCCCCCAAATCCAATAAGGATGGTGCCTCATGCCTTTTATACAAGATACCAAAACCTCCTCTCTCTCACCGGTTTTGGTCCTGCTCCTACATTTCCTCATTTTGGGACCAAGTCCTAACTTACGTTTTCAAGATCACTTTATTGAAACTGCCTAAAGACCCTTTACTCCTAATATTCGGGTATTGGGATCCTCTACTGCTGCCCTGGTCTCTGTCCCTTGCTGCATCAACCTCCTCTGGGTCCACCAAATACTCTTCCTCCAAGGATTGGATTTTGATTTGCCTTCTCATCGCTAGGAGACTCATTCTTAGGCACTGGATCTCTCCTCAAAGCCCTTCGCTCCTCCAACTCGAAAAGGAATGCCTTACCCTCTTCTATAAAGAACGTTTTCTCACGAACTTAAAAGACTCCAGGTCTAGATATCGCTTTCTCGGCAGATGGCGATCCTTCATCACTTCAACCCTCTCATCAGCTGATCAGGCGGCAAGGACCATAAAAATTTTCTTGGCAAAATTTAGACTCTGCTTCCCTCTGGGTCCTACCATGGCTGTTTTTGCTTTTGAGTTCCCCCATGTTTTGGAACAAACAGCCTGCAAGTATTTCTGGACTCTCACCCCTCCCCCCAGTTCAATTATTGTTTTCTGTTTTGCTTCCCCCCCTATTTCCGACTTTAACCATAGAGGCGTGTAGACAGATCCATCCAGTATTTACCCTCTGGACATGTATCAGTATTGGTAGATATCTTGGTAGTTATCTAGGATGACTTTATATATTCTCAGTAGGTGAGGTTAGTGTCTATGCAAAATTCTCTGCTACCCCTCAATGTCAATCTTCAAGTGTCGAGTTTTTATCTTTTGTCTTCGATCTCTTCGATCTAAACAACTCACTAATTCTTTGTCTATGCATGTCATTGTTTGTAACCGATTGACGATTTTCTTGTACAATTGTCTTTTATTTCCCAATAAAAACGTATTAAAAAAAAGAAGAAGCTTTGTTTTCCATATTTGTACTTCTCTTATATTTACACAATCCTGTATGATTACTTGTACTCTACTATTCTCAATAAAATATGTGAAAGAGAAAACCATATTGGTGGTCTGGAGAAGACATACATTTCTTACTGACTTTTGTATAATTAGTTTTTCGGGGTTCAGGGCCTGCTGGGTATTAGGGGGTTAGATTTTTAAATATGGAATAATAAAAGTAATATGATTTTGTTTAACTACTTCAGCCCCGGAGGATTTGGATGGCCAAAGACCAGGCCCCTTTTTGCGATTCGGCACTGCGTCGTTTTAACTGACAATTGCACGGTTGTGCGACGTGGCTCCCAAACAAAATTGGGTTCTTTTTTTTCCCACAAATAGAGCTTTCTTTTGGTGGTATTTAATCACCTCTGCGGTTTTATTTTTTGCGCTATAAACAAAAATAAAGCAACATTTTTGAAAAAAAAAATGCAATATTTTTTCCTTTTTGCTATAATAATTATCCCCAAAAAATATATAAAAAAACATTTTTTTCCTCAGTTTAGGCCGATTTGTATTCTTCTACATATTCTTGGTAAAAAAATCACAATAAGCGTTTATTAATTAGTTTGCGCAAAAGTTATAGCGTCTACAAAATAGGGGATAGTTTTATGGCATTTTTATTAAAAAAAATTTTTTTTACTAGTAATGACAGTGACATTATGGCGGACACATCGGACACTTTTGACACCATTTTGGGACCATTGTAATTTTTACAGCGATCAGTGCTATAAAAATGCTCTGATTACTGTAAAAATGACACTGGCTATGAAGGGGTTAACCTGTAGGGGCGCTGAAGGGGTTATGTGTGTCCTAGGGAGTGATTCTAACTGTTATGCCCTGTACACATGATCGTTTTTCATCGGAAAAAACGATCGTGTGTGGGCCCCATCAGACTTTTTTCCATCAGTGTAAAAAAAAGAACATGTTTTAAATTTTTCCGATGGAAAAAAAACAATGGGAAATTTTGATCGTCTGTGTGGAATTCCATCTGAGAAAAATCCACGCATGCTCAGAATCAAGTCAACGCATGCTCGGAAGCATTGAACTTATTTTTTCTCGGCTCGTCGTAGTGTTTTACGTCAACGCGTTTTGGACGGTCGGAATTTAGTCTGACAGTGTGTAGGCAAGACTGATGGAAGTCAGCTTCATCGGAATTCCGACAGAAAATTCCATCGGATTTTATTCCATCGGAAATCCGATCATGTGTACAGGGCATTAGGGGGCGTGGCTACGAGTGACAAGTCACTGATCGCTGCTCCCGATGAGAGGGAGCATTCGATCAGTGACATGTCACTAGGAAGAACAGGGAGATGTTGTGTTTACACTGACATCTCCCCGTTCTTCAGCTCTGTGACCCGATCGCAAGACACCGCAAGACACCGGCGGACATCGAGTCCGCGGGTCCCACGGGCACGGTCATGGAGCGAGCGCGACCACACGGCAGGAAATTAAAGGGGATGTATATGTATGCCCATTTGCCCAGCCGTGCCATTCTGTCAATGTAAAAGGTCGTGCGGCGGTCCTTAAGTGGTTAATAATGCAGAATTTTGATTTATAATTTTCTGAGTGATCAGTCTTGGGTTTAGAATCATTTCTTTGATCTGATTTAGTGTCCTAGGATTAGAATCCGAGGCTGACATATAATAATCTGATTTATTGTTTATGTACAGAAGACCTTGAGTGAGTAAAAGATTTCCAAAAAAATATATTTTAAAAATCAGAACTTTAGTGCATTGTGAGATCTGATGAGGTCACAATTGATTTAGAAATTTGACCAACCAAGCCTTCTATGTCACCCAATGTGAATTTTGGTGGCCGGGAATCTTCTTTTCTTTTCAGGTCACAGCTCATGCACATTTTTTTCTGATTATATTTCTCATAAGATTCTACCATCATTGATTTGAAATTTGTTAATTTTTCATAAAAATTCCAACATACCCGATCACTCAAATTCGAGGATTGCATGAAAATCAACCGTTGCAGCAGCCCACTAATGGTGCGAAAATGGAATGCAAATTCTTAGTTATGTTTTCCAAAAAAAAAAAATTGTTTGGAATTCCACCATGTATGGCCGGCTTTAATGTTATTTCGGCACTCTGTAGGAACAAAGCACAATCATGCTCAAATATCTTCTTCCCTGGCCATGGAGATCGGGGAATGACAACACTGAACCCAGAAGGGATCAGAGCAAATCACTTCTGGGTCCATTCTTCACAGGAAGATGAGGAGAATGTTCCCCAATCTCCTGCTGATCTCATACCTGACACTCACCTTGGAGGTCCTGGGCACCCAGGTGGGACTGGTAATCCCTACATACATAGTTGGGGGCGGGGCAGACAAGGAGGTAATCATTTTACGGTATGTGTGGAAATGATTGGACAGCTCGACAGCCACTCAAATCACTTCCACATGAAAGCTGACATGAAAATGTTACCAATCTCCCAAGTGCTATAATGGTCAGGAGTCTGTTTACAGGTAAGTGCTGTCACTAACATGAACCTTAAGTTGGTGAAACAGAAAGGGTTAAACAGATTTCTCACTGACCTCTGTAGCCGAAGGCACCATGGAGCAATTTATCCTAAAATTCTTAACTGCAGCTATTAATCAGGACTCAGCACTCTGCTCTCCCCTCCACCTCTGTACCTGATCTGTGTATACATTAGAACGAAGAAGTTGGGCAGGCTGTCAAGCATGGAAGGTGGATCAGAATGAAATTACTTCTGCTGGAAACATTGAGGATAATTTACTCCACAGTGTCTGCACCTACAGAGATGACTAGGAGCTTATCTGAACATCCTAAGCCCATTCACTAGACTTAAGCAGGTATGGACCACCTGACATCCTGATCAACATTGACAAATTATGAATGTAACTTTGTGAAAGAGACAAGGAAGGAATCCAGCAGCACAATGAGATATAAGTAGAGATATTTACAGAAACAATATTCTGATAGGCAAGTTTATCAGGAGATTACATTCCATAGATATGATATATGGCCAAACATTTGTAGTCACCTGACCATCACACCTATATGGACTGGTTGGGAATCTCATTTCAAAATTACGATCATTAATATAGAGTTGCCCCTCCCACCTTTGTGCCCATAACTGTCTCCACTTCTCTCAAGATTTTGGACCGTATTTGTGGAAATTGTTCCCATTCAACCAAAAAAACCCTTAGTGAGGTCAGGTACTAATGTTGGATGAGAAGACCTGACTCACAATCAGGCTGAGGTCAGGACTGTGTTCATGACATTTGAGTTCCTCCACACCCAACTTATTAATCAATGTCTTTCAGTGGCGTCTCCAGCTTTCATATTTAGGGGGGGCACATGGGGGGACAGCGACAAAAGTAGGGGGGCCAAGTATCAAATGCAAATATATATATATATCCTGGGGCCCTTTACTACGATCGCACAACGGGCCCTTTCATATGTTCTGCAGTGAGCTCCCTTCCTACTATACTGGGGCCCCACCAGGGTGGCAGAAAACAAAAGATATATGTCACCACCACACCAAGAAAATATAAGGGTCCAAAGCAGTGGGAGAACTATCAGGGTTGCAAAGGTTGTCTTGCCACCGGGCCCTGGTGTTCTGCCACTGTGGGGTTCCCCAGCTGTCCTGTCCCTGTTATTGACAGCGCTGGACTGGCATCTGTCTCCTTGGCACCGGCGGCAGTCTATTAGGACTTTGTGCTGGTGACATTATGCGTGCATGTAGGGGAAGGCTGGCACTATTGGTTATAGAGACCCGAGCCCCCAACTGGTCACCTAGCAGCAGTAATGCTGTATAACCTTCTCTATTGACATGTTGATCGGGATGTGATCCTAGTGATGCTCCCAGTCAGATCTAATAAACACAGTATTTATTAGCATCAAGAGTACAACCACATATATATAATTAACCGTATGTTCAGCAGCCATGTGGGCTCTATGCCTGTAAAGTGTGGGCTTTGATCAATAAAATCACTGATATTTAACACTAGGATTTGACTAGGAGCCTCACCTGGATTGCATCACGATCAGCATGTCAGAGAAGGCTCCACTGCTGCTAAGCAACCTGCAGGAAGCTCAACTGTCTACAACCAATAGAGATGGGCTCGGGTGTGTTTGAAATCCCACATGCCCGATCCCGCCAGGAAGCCGACACTCCACAGTGCTAATCACAGCCAGTGAGACATTTCCTGATCTGTGGAGCTGCAGAGCGGGAAATGTCTCGCTGCCTGTGATTAGCGCTGTGAAGTGTGGGCTTCCTGGCAGGCTCTGGCATGTGGAATTTTGAACATGCCCAGCCCATCTCTAACAACAAATTATGCTAGCCCTCCTGTAAATCAGCCCCATAAAGTAACCCGCACTGGGTTCCAATGTGCTGCCGCCGCTGCCATGGAGACAGAGACCAGCGCTGTGAATAGCCGGGACAGGACAGCAACTCTGGTTGTTCCAGCACTGGTCCACACTGGAAGGATTCCCCCATCACCTATAATGTGTAGATGGGGGAATTGGATCATTTCCTTTTTTTTTTCGTTCAACCTAATAGTTGAATGAAAAAAAGTGATCAATGTATGGGCTGCCTAAGAGCCAAGACCAGCCATAGACAGTTTAAATCTCAGCTGGTTCAGCAGGAACTGGCTGAGATTTGAACCATTAATTAGCAGATTCTCTTATGATTATCACTAGTGGTTGCTATAGTCACTAGTGATAATCACTGTTTGTCGGGAGAATACAATTGCTGGGCAGGAGGGATATTCCCCTGTCAGCACTGTCTGTGTTGATGGGGGAATCATGCAAGTTTCTTTCCTGCAATCTGTTGATGCAGGAAAGAAATGTGCACTGTATATTACCTGCCTAACTGAAAGTGAAAGTAAATTGTGAATGTCTTGAAAGAACAGAAGAGGGGGAGGGAGACAGATGGGGGGAGAGAAGGGATGGAGATAATGCAGTTCAGTGATTACAGTGTACTGCAGTCTGCAGTGCACACACTTACCCACGGTCCAGGCTAGAATCTCAGGCATCATTCACACACAGCCAGGAATTCTGCTGATTTTCATATTTCCCACCCACACATCCCCTCTCTTCAGATACAGCACGCCGGGATAGTATGGGCGGGACTGCAAGGAGGAGCTGTATTCCTCCCTGCTCGTATGTGAGGAGAGTGAGGGGGGTGGCTGGACTCGCTGGGCTGTGAAAGAGTGTCATAGACTGACACTCGGCTCAGCTTGCAGTCACCACTCTCGGAATTTACAGGCTGGTTCTCCTGTCCTAAGGACGGGAGAAATCAGTCTGTTTTTTCAGTAACTGAGATGAAGGCTTGGGCACCCCTCCCACAGTGCTCGTTGGGTCCTTCCTGCAACTCGCTCTTCTCCGTGCCAATGAGGATGCAGGGAAAGGAGCAGATCGAGCGGCTGTGGTTGTGTGAGCGCTTGCATTATGCAGTGTCAGTGAGCAGAGGGAGGAGGAGGAATCCCCTGCAGGAGCTGACTGGGGACGCTCTCCCTCTCAGGAGAGACTATGTTACCCCAGCAGCAGCCCGAGCAAAAAAAAAAAAAAATTTTGGGGCACAGCATAATGTTGGGGGGGCCAGGGCCCCCTCTGGTCCCCCCCTAGGGACGCCATTGATGTCTTTATGGAGCTGGATTTGTGCTCAGGGGGACAGTCATGCTGGAACAGAAAAGGTTGAAAGAAAACAATCGCCTACATACTGTAGAGGGGTGAATGTTCTTGGTCCTCTTCTATTCTTAATCTACACCTCCTCCCAGGGTCAGTTGATGCCTCCCATGGCTTTCAATACCACTTCTATGCCAATGACACCCAAATCTATCTCTCTACCCCTCAGCTCACTCCATAAGTCTCCTCACATATCACCAACTTACTAACAGACATATCAGCCTGGATGTCACACCACTTCCTCCAACTCAATCTATCCAAAACCGAGCTCATAATATGTCCTCCCCCTCGTGTCTCTTCCCCTGATTTATCTTTTAAAATCAACAGCTCAACTATCAACCCATCCCCCCATGCCAAGGTCCTAGGTGTTTTCCTGGACTCTGAACTTTCCTTTCTAACCCACAT